>JAFIDM010004315.1:27703317-27741583 GCA_023159025.1 Thereuonema tuberculata
TAGTTCTCAGGCTATTAAGGAATTCCTGTTGCTTGGGATGTTATTCTTTTGTATTTCCCATTTCCTTCAAGTAAACTAATTGCCATTAGTTGAAAAGACGGCCTCGCCAAAGCGTCCGCTTATTTCAATAAGAGAAAGTTGCTAATTAAAAAAAAAAAAAAAGCCTTCTCGGACCACGTGGCAGGTGCATTTGCAATCTCACCTCGCATTAAATTAGGTCTCCGTAATTAACAGAGTTCCTTTTGCTCGATCAACTCCCTCTACAGCGAAATAGGCCCCTTCAACCCCTCCCTTCATTACGTCAATTCACTAACAAGCATCGCCGGTGTCTAACAACTGCACCTCGTCAGGGGGATTTTGATTCAAGCCAATGTCAACCCAGGAATTCGTTAGTTTTCTTTCAGGGCCAGGTTCAGGAGGGGGAGGATATATTCAGAACATTTGCTTTCAGGACCCCTAATGAAACTAAGAAATAAATATACAGAAATAACTGTAGAAATAAATGTCTCCAGACAAGTTCTATGTTATTTTTGTGTTTGATAAGGTTTAAATTGCTTTTTTATAGTCTGTGAATCCGCAACAAAATGCAAAATATAACTGAAATACGATACAAAAGTGAAATCGAAAATCACTTACACTATATAAACGGAGTAAGATAACTTTCTGAAAACTCCAAATATCTTTTCTTGAGAAGAACGGTTCTAAATTTACAAGGAGCAATAAGTGTGAAATGTAGTTTTATTGCTACTGTTTATTTTATAACTGGGTTGTTGGGCTGCGAAATATTAAATAGGCCTAATTAAAAAAATCGTTTTCTTTATGTTTCAGAATTATTCCAGTTAATCAGCGCCGAAGCAACTGTCTTTGTGGCCTGGTACGAAGTATTTTTGGCTATGCCTCTTTTCCTTTGCATTAATGTTAGGGACAAGTAAATTCATATAAATTAAATTAATCTACTATTTTTATTTGAATTGCAAAACATGAATTACTGAACTAAATGAGCTGAAAAAAAAAAAAAGACTCTCCTCTTTTCTGTAAATTGAATGTGAAATTTGTGTAGACAATTTACATTATATGTTTCTTTATTGATAATTGTTATCCGAACTAATGATTGCACTGGCACTAATTATAGTCAAATTCACATGTGGATCATTGTTAAATGCAAAACAATGCTATTGACGCATTCTTTCTTTCTTTAATCTCTGTAACAACGAATTCAAGTTACAATTACTCATTGTTGCCACGACCCAATAGCATGATATGTCGACTATCAATGGCATATACAAATCTAATTTGACCACAAGTTTATCTATTAACTAATGCAAATCTGCAAAAAGCGGTAATCAATACTACTTATTATTGCCCTAACTTCAGAAATAACATCATCAAAATGACTTCTCACATAAACAATCTTTACTATACATGATATGTTTCATCCGGCTTATTGCTGAACTTCAACAGGCATAAAAATAAAAGAAAAAAAAATACCTTCCTTTTACTCTTAAACAAGCAATGAGTTTAAATTTTACAATAAAGGATTATAATAGTATCTAATCCATTTGTTTAGTATTATTTAATTTATTACATAACGTCATTATTACTTGGCAAAACTATTACAATTGACTTCGTTATCTTAATTCCTTATCATAGCATGCAATAGACAATGGAATTTCAGTATCACATTCCATAATTTGACTCGTAATCAAACTCATTATCACAAAGTTCTCAATTCGTAATTTCACATGGGAATACTTCAAAGAATCTCTTTTATGTAAAACCTTTTGAAACTAATTAAACAGTTAGTCATTTACTTTCAGGCTCCTAAGGAAAAGTGTTAATAATACAACATTTTATAATAAATCTTTTTTTTTTTATTTTAAACAAAACATTGACAAGTGGATCAGGGTCATAATGAAATAATAAAGTGGATATGCCCAATCGGAATTGCTTTTAATTCCTTTGATTCTTAAACCTCTAACATACTTCTGTAATCTTTCTTGTAAAGTTCTCCCCGTACTTCCTACATATACATTTTGATCGTCTTTATGATCATTAATAAGTTTTAAAATTAGAAATAACAGATATTATTCTTTCCAACTTCCGAATACGCTGAACATAAATAGTGTAGGCTACGAGTCCTGTTTGAAGCCTTTAATTTTAATATGAATAAATAAATTTTCAGGCAAAAATCGAATGATTTTAAATGAAAATCTTTATATGTAGAAGATGTTCCATCTTTTTATTTTAATAGATACCAACAATTAACATAAATGACAGAAGCATGAATGCATCCACAGACAAAAATGACGATTTCTTGAGATTTTCATCACTCCTTCGCAAAGTAAGCTAAAACAAATAGCTTTTACTGACTTATTGAAATATCATTTATTCATTTATTACCTTTATTTTATTTAATATTTATTTAAAATTATTTATTTTAAATCATATAGCTATTCCTCATTAGTGAACACATGACAGTATAAATAACGTCTACTTGGAGAATATCTTCAAGATAAAATTAACAAGAAGTTTTTGAAAGAACTTAAAGCCTACTTTCCTTAAATTAATCTGTTTTTAATTTTTTTTAAGTAAAGAAATATTTTTAAATTATATTATGTAAAATAAAATATAGAAATTTAAGTGTGCGCATGGTAATTAAAAAAACATCATATGTTAAAAGTTAAAAAATATCATATAACTTACAATTAAAAAGTTCACAATCGGTTTCGCCTTTAATAAGTTCACTCGTCAAAGCCTCGTATTGGAGGCGAAACCGGTTGTGAACTTTTTAATTGTATATAATGTTTTTTTCACAGTCTTGTGTGTTGGCTGTCTGCAATTTTTTATATTATTTACTTCAAACAAATAATAGAAACTTCAATTTTTTTCATTTCATATTTTCCTCATGACTTACGTAGACAGCACCTGAGTCACAAGGAAAAAAAAAATCCTCATGACTTATGTGTTGTCTACATCATATCATTTAAAATCTACATTTTAAATCATATCAAAGCATGCGAACGCGGATTAATAAAAGATTAATATTCATTGTTTCTCTTCTAATCTTTTCTTTTGAAATCTGTTACATTAACCTGCAACTTTCTCGACAAAGATTTGTACGAAAAAGATTTTAAATACAAAAGTCACACTGTCTGCCGTTGGGAAATGTGTATGCCAAATTTCAGAAAGATTCATCCACTTGTTCCAAATTGTTATGGAAGACTGACCATTTAATCTTAGAAAAGTGGATGAAAAATGATTGTTTTAAAAGTTAATGATTGTGTTAAGTTTTAAGAAATAATTTAAACTGGTCAGTACAGTTTCAGTATTTTTATTTGAGTTTATTTATCAAGAGAATAACGCTTTAAGGAGATTCGTGTTCTGATCCAAGACTTTCAAACACTGTTTATTTGTTTTTTATCAAATGAAAATTTCAAATTATAAGCGTTCAATTTATATCAAAATTTTCGCTAATAATAGATAAAAAAACAAAACTAGAAATGAATGAAATAACTGGCATTTTGAAATCAGGCGAAACCGATTTCTGAAAAAGCCAAATACTGATAGACAGACAAGGGGAAGTTCGTAAATTCTTTCTCAAAGATTTATTCTTACGAATGCTTCCAAATAAAAAGCAGCATTATAAAGCTCTCCGTGTTATAAATCTAGCCAAGTGCAGTAATAAGCTGGGACCAGTTTGTTGAGCTGTCATCTATTTGCGAATGACGTATGATGTTACCCTCCTTTCGAAAGCAGTGGCAAAATAATTACCAAGCACTTTATCTTAATTGATCATCAACTCGCAAACAAATCATCGCAGCTTATTATCGAGTTTCGTATTTGTAAGTGGCGCAACTGAAAGGACACGATGAGATAAAAAAAAAGAAGAAATATGTCTAGATACACAAATATATATATGTGTATATAAGATATTAAGGCTTTATTAAGAAAATAAATAGAAAAAGAAGCAGAATAAATCGATTAGTAAGAAATCTAAGCGGGAAAAAAAAATGATAGAAAGAAACTTCAGTCAACGTAAAACTTCATTGTGGTCTTGAACAAAAATGAGGTGATAAAAATTATCCGTGGTCCAAAAGATCAAACAAAAACATTTCATTATTTCGTAGTTTTGTGGAATGCATCGAAATAGCTAAAGGAATAGAAAGGCATGTTACTACAGAACTTATTAATAAAGTAATATTATATAATTAATTAAACTAAATTAAACTAAATTAAACTAAATCTATAGCATTAATTTCAAGTGTCAACAAAAAAAATGCAAGCTTCAGCCTCTTTTCTATTTAAAATAATAATACTAACAATAATACTTAGTCAATGACAATGCAACGCTCCTCATTATTGTAAGTTTGTAAACTGCGATTTAGTTCTATTATAAGCGATTTACGATATCTTCAATAAACTGTGATAATTAATTAAGGGTAAAATTTCTTATATCATCGCACCTTACATGTAAGTGATTATTATAATTGGTTATTAAAGTCGCTATTCACCTACAACCTCTCATCTGTTCAGCTTACCTTCTATCCCGTAGCGATTATTAGTTTTTTTTTTTTATCTTTTTCGCATTCAATTAACATAAACAAAAACAAAAAAATCAATTCAGGTGTGACAAATGACGAGTAGAAATAACTCAGTACTGTGTAATTGGAATTCAGTTCAATCTTTTATAAGAGAAAGGAAAACCAACAAATGATTTCTGAATTAACCTATATAAATTAACATTACTGAAAATAATTCTTCACAAATTATATCCAAAAACAGTGGAATGTTAAGAATACAGAAAGTCTGACAAAAGAAATAAGGAACTGCCGAATTACATGCCGTGCTTCATGAACTATGTAAGGAGAAGAGATTAAATATTTTTAGCATTATTTTCAAATACTTTTCTTGTTCTACGTAGGCATAAGCTTGAAATTTTATTTTTGTCTCACTCTGCTTTTTGTTACTAAGAAAATACATGAAAGCTCCAGCGTAGGCCGAGTGAGCTGGGCAAAGAGTGGATTCAAGTGATTACTTTGAATGTTTTATGCTACAGTCTTCCTCAAAACGTCTTTTGAAGCTCAACCAGTCGAAGGACTGCAGCCAAATTGTGCAGATGAAGATTTGGCCGGATTCACTCAGCAGACTGAATCTCTACTCGTCCGAATACAAAACATAGCCCCACTGGTCCTCTGTCCAAGAGCGATGTTTTACTGGACTCTTCTACGGGCTCTTCTATGGGCTGCAGTCAACGATATGAATCTTGCAATCCTGCTGGCAAACAATGTACAATGCAGTACATTGGAAACGATCCTATCTTTCGCTACTAAAAGATCCCTTGGAAGGTCTCCTGCTGAACTCAGTCTGCGTCATCTAGGACGGTGTTGTTCTGCTGTTGGATATCCTGTGCTGAAACGTCGACTGACATTTCCACTCCTGTTGCAACTTTTTGCAAATTCTAGAAACGACACTTTGGAACATGGCTCCTGGGACCATCTGGGTCTGATCAGCTTCTACTCATCCTACGATTCTGCCCCGTAAAATATCATCAGTATGGTTAGTTGAGCTGTATTCAAGTGTTAAAAAACACTGTCGCAATCAAAAAACTGCATAACACATGCTAGAACAGCTCTACAATCTCTGATTATGATCCTTCTACTGCTCAGTAATGCTGACAGCACCACCATATATATTCTAAAAGAATTTCTTGCCTTTAGTCATCCGGCAGAAGTATAATGAAGTTTTGATGACGTTTCACTGTTCCTGTGATTCACAGTTATCCTTAATTTTGAGCAAATATATTTCCCTAATAGCACAATACCTTTCTCCTCAATATAAATTTTACTGATGCATCTAATCGGAATGTAATTTTGACAAAGGAAGATTTTTTTTTCTTTTGTCACTTTCCATCAACTATTGAGTTAGAAAAGAATATAATAAAAAAAGAAAAATCTGCACCGGTTCAGTTTTAATTTGCTCGACGAGTTGAAGCAAAATGAATATTCATCATCATCTGGTAATATAGCAGATTGCCATCTTTCTGTGCGCATTTTTCAAAGCCTAGATTTTTAACATCCTGATAGAATCAGTTTTGGAATTGAAATTTGAGCAACGACTGAAGATTTGAAAAGGAGTAAAATAACAGGAGAAATGAATTCCTTACGTAGAAGCTCAAGCATCTCTAGATTGGACTACATTAAAAATAAAGAAATTAGAAATCGAATGAATGCCAATGAAAACATTACATGTACAATAAAAAATAAAGGATCAAATTGGTTTGGACACGTGCTTCGAATGGAGGCCAAAAAAAAAAAAGTGGCCCAAGCAATTACATCTACGGAAACCAACAGGAAAACGTAAATGAGGAAGACCGAAAAATCAAGAAACGAATACTCCTACTCAAAAATCCAATTTATATTTAATATTGCTTCACACTGAGATTCTATACTCAAATTATTACCGTATAAACTGATTTTATGATAAACGCAATTATTTTAATCTGTTCAAGTATTTTTGCTTCTTCTGCACTGCGTAATGTACTGCTCTGATTTTCTAACATAAGAGTGTAAAATACTGTCATTTAGGTTATAGTGGGAAGAGACTTTCATGAAAGACATTATTCGTGGATCTTGGAATTGCGAGAAACCTTTTTAAACTTATTTTTCACAGATGTTAAAGATATGTGAATTTATAAAAAGAAGAAAAAAGAAAAGAAACATCACTGACCATTAGAAACTAAATTTATATATATTATATATATTAGAAGATCTTCCTATCTAAAAGAAACTATCTAAACAAGAAGGTTTGGTGAATTTACAGCCTAAGTCGTAAAATATTGTTGTTGTTTTTTTTTAAGTCGTTAAAGCCTTTGTTTAAAAAGAAAGAGCCTTTGTTTCTATATTGTAATGAATACTGAATACAAACAGTAGAAATTTTCTATTTCTGAAAAAAAATAAAAAATAAATAGTAACTCCATCCGTATTACTTTCTAAAGAATACCCCCTGTTAGGCATCATGATTTTATTCCTAATTCTTTTCTATGGGAGTTTTTCTCTCTTTTACGCGCTGATTTTTTGGCAAGGACCCACACCGAATACAAAATTCAATGTAAGTTAAAGCATCTTTTTAAATATGTATGCCAAGTTTCAAGAAGATCTATCAGACGACAAACCTTGTTAATTTTAAGTCGTTATGCAAATTACTAAGACAATGCATTCAATCAACAACAAAGGTAAAAAAACAGGGAAAAGCTATTTTATGTGACATAAGTGAAATATAATCTCAACTAAACTCCAGCTATAGACGCGCAGATTGAAAACAAGATGGCTATCGTTTTGGCAATCTTCTCTTAGTTTTCAGCTACAAAAGATTACAAGAAAACTACAATGTTGAGTTATATTACTAGAAACTACTAATTCAATTGCTTTTGCCTGGATTTTGCCTTTGCTGTTCTTAAAAAAAAGTTATTAATGGATAAACAAGAAGGATAGCGCATATTCAGTGCTTTATTGAGCTCGCGTTCTTAGGAAACTAGGCTAAAAAATGAGAATGGGAGGATTTCGGACAATCTTTTCCGTTAGTAACATTTCTAAAAAAAAATAAGAAATAAAAAAATAAAATAACCAGTTGCTTTGATGTTAATGCTTCTAATAAATTCATTAATAAATTTTACAAATAATTATATTGTGTTTTCGGAATCTTTTGCCATCAGTATGCAGCTGCTGGTCAAATGGCATCCCTGACACTGATTGCATTCAGCTGCAGGCCTTTTTCCTTGTGCATCAGCCATAGCGCACGTCTATCGAGCGCAGCGTCCCCCCGTGGCTGGTTGTTTGTTAGTGTCACTTTCGTTATATGGCGACTCAATTAGGACGGCGTTTCGTCTTCTGGTTCCTATTCAAACCGAAGCGGAAGCATTCACCTTGGAAGAGGAATTACAAGCAGTTGTAAGACTCGTGCCAGGGACTCATAAATTATTCTCTTTCTTCTTTTTGTGGTGGAAAGGTCATTTTTCTGCTGCTCAAAAAAAGTCATAAATTTCTGAAGATGATCGAACAAAAAAAAAAAAAAAAAAAACTATTTAAGAGGCCGTGGATAGAAAAAAAAAAAAAAAACTTAAATAAATAATTGGAGTCAAAGCAAAGTCATAACAATCATTAAAGAATGTGTAGGTCAGATAAATCATACTGTTAAACCGTATAACGTCAATTACTAGTACAGTCAGCGTTGGTCGGGAAGCGGGGGTGGAGGAAACTCGCATCCCTAAAACATATCACTGTTTTTCTCTAATCTTTGAAGAGTTTTTTTTCTTTAAATTCACACAATATTTGCGGAACTTACAAAGACGTAAACTTGATGACAATCTTTAAGTACAAAGCGTATTGTTAGACTTTGGTAATTTAGATTTTTCAAATGGATTTCACTGTAAAAAAATTCTTATATTGTAGCTTCAATTTTCAGTAGGATCTTAGAAGCTAAGGTTAACTCCACGAAAGTTTGTAAATGGGGCTTGGCAATAAGTAATGGATTAATCATTCCAAGTATGTCACTATTTATATTGTTGAAAACTTAACTGCTGTAAACAGTTCATTAATAAATGATAAAAACAACAACAATAACAACTAAACCTGGTTTCTGCAAACGAAGACAGCATTGTAGAAGTTGCTGAGTTACAATACGGTTTGCCATCTAGCGTAAGGAAAGAATCCTTAACAAAACACTTATATCGCTAATTTTATCATATTTGCTAAAACTTAATGTTGTGAATTGGATATGAAAGTGACGTTTATAACATCAGCTTACATTAAAATCATTTATATAATCGTTTTATTTATAATGAGGTTCAGCCAATGTCAAGAATGAATTCAATTGGCGACTCAACATGGCTGCGTTCTCTACTGGTTGACTGTTTCTTCGTCCCGGCAAAGAGTTTGCTTTACTTAAGACATTCAAAATAAATTGTATTGAATGTACACTGCAAACTTTCAAGAGATAATCCTTCTCATCCGGAATGCACCATTGTCGAACTGACAAGTGACTTCACAAGAATTAGTTCCTTAAGAGCCGAAGCGAAAACAGCGGACCGCGGCCTCCGATTCACTGCCGGACGAGGACAAGCTCACAGCGATCTGGGAGTTTGATAGTTTTTATCTATCTTGCAATCGAAGAAAGATACTTGAATTTTATTTTAAAATTAAATTCTAACTGCTACTAAAGCCTTTCAGAAAATAAATAATGATAATAATTTGCCAAATTTTACTTTGAGAACACGCAACAAAATGTTTTGCTTATTTCAGAAGACACCAGAGATTCTACTTTGATTGATCAGGAACATATCACTTTTTGGAGATTTAAGAGCTTTTAAACAATATCAAAGTAATAAAGAAGGCAGATGTATTTATTATCTTGATGAAACTTGGGTTAAAGGAGGTCATTCCAGAAATAAAATAAAAATTCAGTAAAACATAGACATAAACACACAGGAAAACTTCACTATTTAATTGTATGTTGATTAAACTTTAAAGTTAATTTAAAATTAAATTCAAGGAGATTTTATATATTTACTAAGTTGTGATGAAGTATTTTAACAATGAAAAAATAAAAAGTTTTTTTAAAGCTGATTGTGACTTCACAAATATCGCAGTAATCTCCTTTTTCATTCTTTAACTTCCTTTAAGTAATAAATCATTCGTTGGCGCTCGTCTCAACTGGATTCACTTCTCTAGCAGTTTCAATGCAACTTTCCTAGGATGTCGCGCTTTAATGTTATATTTTTCTTTTTGTAATTCCTTATATTATTACTGTAAAATCAAGTATCAACTTCATTTGACTGTAGTCTACTCTACTCGAACTCTGAAGGTTCGGTTTTAGATGGAAATCTTTATGGACGTTCTTTTATTTTTGTTTTTTTAATGCTACACCTTTGATTCCATGTTCCTAAGAAAATAAAGATGTTTTCAATACAACTGCCCTATTTTTCGTAGCTTTCTTTCTGTCAGTAACCAGTCAGTAACCAGGGTGTTTTTGGTTGGGTTTGGAAATAAGTCAGAAAATGTGCTCGTATTAGCATGTAACTTCTCATCTTCAGATGAATCATCATCAGAATTAATCAAGGCAACTTCAATAGAATCAATCTCATCCGTGGGCATGACATTTGCTCTTATGCACTTGTCAGTTGATAAACCTGAAGTTCCAGCCTGTGGAGAAGATTTAACCTGAGATTGTGCTTGTTCAGGAACTGGTAGCTTAGATGCTGTTCTTGGTTTGAAGGCTTCTTCAGCAATTGCATTCGGATCGGAGAGATTTTTGACTACACCTGTGGCTCTGAATCCCGATTGTAAAAAGAGGACATAAATAATACGTACATTGAAATAAATTAATATAATTCAATACATGAAATAAATCCCTAGGCGCTATTGGGTCCCCTAATACTAAAATACATTTTTCTTAAAATTAAAAGAAAGGCTAAAAATAATAAAACGTGTTTGTGTTAATAAAAAGCAGGCTAAACCTGCTATCTACAAGCACACTATCAATTTTTTTGACCAACTCTAACTAATTATTAAAAACAGAAACAAAATTAGATGCTGCTACTTTAGGTAAACCCATGCGCGCCACTACCTCTTTTAAAAGGTATTCGCATACTAGCTGTGGCGTGGAATAACATATAACTGACACTATCTTTTCGATTCACTGCGTACTGAAGGAGTTAACGTGATTAGGCCATATTGAGTCCTAGGCCTTTTTGAGTACAGACACCTTATGTGTAGTAGTGTGTGTATATATATATATATATATAAATAATATCAGTAAAGTAGGGAATTTACGCATAGTAGAGAATGCCTATGAAATGTACACAATGCCTGACATAGTTATGCAAAGTTGAAAATGAATCTACTGTAAATTATCTACTTAGTTATCTACTTATCTACTTTGCCTAGGCATTATCTAGGCATTCTCTACAATGAATTGAACAATACTAGGCAAAGTAGGTAATTTTTACTTATTTCCCACTGTGCTTAGAGGTTTTAGGCATTCTGAAGAACACCCAGGCATTCTCCACAATGCCGGATGTGTACAGTATAAAAGCGGCTCATTAGATAGAGCTCGATTAATAAAGATGCAGATAAACTGACATTCTACTTTATTAAGACTCATTAAGACAAAATCTTTACAGTTCTGTTACTTTAGGTACGTGCCTGAATTCGCTAATGGAAACCCACTGCTAATTACAAGTAAACATGTTAAGATTTATTTTGAAAACCATTTCTCAAAGCTATGAAATGAAGACACTTGTTAAGTTGTAAGAAATATAAATGCATCTATCTGATATTTTCGATTTGTTAATAAAATAAGTTCGTAAGAACTACTTTCCTTACATTTTTTTTTTTTAATTTATTTCTAAAGCTAAAGGGATTCATTGTTTAAGGCAATGTTTAATAGAAATAGGATAAAAATCTGTTGTTTAGATTCCAATGCTTTTCTGAGGGAATTTTTTTGCAGTCTTCTAATGTTATTGTCTAAAAAGAACCCACTTAGAAATCCGACATTGTAGTTAGATCGACTTTCAATATTCATACAAACTTTCAAGAAGATTCTAGTGGTTTACAATTTATTATGGACACAGATATTGAGAGTGATCCTGGTCAGCTTCACTTCCCTAGGAATTTCGGTAAAAAAAAAGGCAACTTATTTTAATGTTTTCATCGTAAATTATTCAGAAACCTTCTATAGTTTTAATGCTTATAAAATCAGTATATTTTTTATTTTCTCACGCGGTGTCAGTCATTGTTTCTTTCTTAATAAATTTCTGATTCAGTGAATGGAACTTCCTGAAATTTAGCATATACATTTATGAATTGATCTATCATAAGATATTGAAAAATTCTTTGTATTGTTCGCTGGGGAGAAATTTCAGAGGAGATAATTTAATTGTGTGTATCTAATGCATCCACTGAAAAAAAAACACTATTCGAAATGAAACAATTGATCCTCACTATAGTTTGTAGTAATGTAGCGAATTTTTTAAATCTTGCGCTTGCTCTGATTTGATGAACGTTGATCATCTAGTGGTAAATCGGACATTTATTGTATTTGGCCAGTATGGTAGTTTACAAGTATTTTCCTTTGTTTTAGCAACTTTAAAGAACAAAGAAAGATAGATTCCGCAACAGGTTAAGGAAATAAAATATAAGTTTCAGGATCTTTTTGTTATGCGTGTTATTTGTCTTTCAAATTGTGATGCACACAACAAAATTAAGAAGTTTGAGAACAGTATAACAACTAATGTCAAAAAAGCAATTTACACTAAAGAAAAATTACTCTTCTAAGATTTCTTACTTTTTATTTCTTTCTTTTCGCTTAAACTTTACAAAATGCTTATTTTAATAGATAAATAATACGAGTAATAACTGTGTTATGTAAACGCAAATCCTGAGTCATACATTTCTTCATCCAAGGTTTTGGAAGGTTTAGCATCGGAAAAAGACCAAGAGGAAGTATTCAGTTGAATCCATATCACTCAGTGATATCAACGAATCACCTTCAATCTAAGCTAAGGTAAATTACGAAAAAGAAAAAGTAGAAAAAAGATGTGAATACTATTACTGAACCCTTACCACGAGACAGAATCAGATATCAAACGTAAAACTACCTAGTTTGATTTTATTTTCAAAAAACTGTGAACTATTTCATTGTATTTCCATTCAGTAGCAATTTCGTTTTATTTAAACCAAACAGAATCACAGAAAACTCAAGCAATGAAAAATTAACAACTTCCTCAAACAAAGACTTTCCTGGAAGCATCAAAACGTTTTAAATTTCATTCAAATCAAAACATTAATAATATGAATTGCTAATCTTCATTTTTTTGGTGATTTTATGACAAAGTTCTTTAAAAATATCAATGGCTCAATATCAACACTGGTCCATTTATTTAACTCATGTAATTTTTTTTATGTTTTATGTTTTTTAATTATTGTGTGTGTGGCCTTTTTTAAAAAACTGCACTACGAATTTAGAAGATCTACTAATATTCCGAGTTTCAAGATAAAAACATTACGAAATAAACCACAAATACTCATACACCAAATATCGATCTAGTGTTATTATTATCCGCACGTCCAAAGATGAACCTCCCAGAATGCAACGCATATTATAGATTTTCCTTTCCTGGCCTGTCGGTCACATTCAAAAGTAATGGAAAATGGCGGTCGTTGATTCACATTCAACATTTCGACGAGGAAAAGGTCTCAAAAATAAAGTAGGTAAATTATTCTTAACGTTGCTCGTTGATTTCAAGAAGATGTATATGAGATTTTTGATATTTCCTGTTTTTGATAATTGAGATTGATATTTTCTGCTGAGCTAATGGCATTGATCCTGGAGAAATTAGTCAATGATAATGTGTTTGCGAGTCCAACTTTCGCTGCGACGATAATAGAATATATTGATAATCCAATGAGGCTTTCTTTCCTGCGGAAACTAGGTTAAAATTTGTGACTCTTGATGCTCTCTATTGAGTTGCAGCAACATCTTAATACCAATGCTTCCTCATTATTTTGCATCTTATTACTGAAAATGCTTTGTTTGTTTCACTTTTGATGAATTACAACTATCTGCTCTTCTCAAGACAGATGAATAAATCATCAGAGAAACTAAATTCATAAGATAACATCAAAAATACTTAAACATTTCCTTTTCCCTCCCACTTTTAGCAGATTTTTCATTTTCCTCAGTGAACCTTTAATAAATCATCTTCTTCTGGAATTAAATTTCTTTTAGGTCATTTATAATAAAAACAAAGGCATTAAAACATATTAACGAGAATTATTAAAATTTATATTTAATATATTCATATTAAATATTTATATAATATATATATATTATTTATATAATATTCATATTAATATTTATATTATATTTTATATTCATATTAAAATTTAACAGTGCATTTTAATTGGAAATAAACTCATTGAGATGTGTTTTTTTTTTTTTTCATTTAATTTCAGAAATTATTATCAATGTTTTTAAAATTCCTGCTAATTACTAAAATCTTTTGTTTCTCTGTCTGTCCGGCGCAATTGTTAATTATTAGTTTCCCTTGCTGAGAAAGTCAGATTATATATATATATATTTTTTTTCGCCTTGCATGGGATTCGAACCGAGGACCTTCGGCCTCGCAGTCAGGAACGCTAACCATTGGACTACTTCTGGTCTCCCAATACCCATTCCTACTTTTATTCTATTTGTTCGCTGGCTATCAAATAATGAGTTCATTCAAAAAGGAATAAAATATCACTTTTTGCCATAACCGCTTGGAATCGATTCTTCTTGGATTATCTCCAGGGTGAGACAGGGGGATGGCCTAGTTCCTGCCAATTATATGGAAAAATACAATATGTAAGTCGAACCCAAACTGCGACATTCCAAAAACACTGTAAAGTATTTTTTAAATGTGTCTAGTGGCTTCATATGGATTATCAATGGTCTTTGTGTACCTGTAAAATTAATATTTATCAAATACCCTTCCAATTATTTTACTTTATTTTTTTTATTTTCTGAAAATTGATATGTATTTACTTAAGTGTCTGAACCTAATTCACTTCTATTACAAACAAGCATCAGATCATAAAGGTTAATTGATTATTATGTATTGTTACACATCTTAATTCTTGCTTACTTCATGCACACATTTCTCGAAAGGGATGAGGGATGAGTTGCAAGGACTTTGGGCGTCCCCTCCTCCGAACTTTGAATCTTTTTTTTGTTTTGTTTTTTTGGCAATTGGAAGTGGGTTTCCTAACTTGGCAAACCCCGAAAAAAATACTAACAACACTCACAGAATAACTAATGAGTCATTTTCCTAGGAAAAAATACTTATCAAGTCTGAAATAAATATAAAGGAAAATATATAAAATAAATCCGAACAATTAAAATTAGCATTTTATCGCAGTCTGCAATTTCACTACATTCTAACTTAATATAATAAATTTTATTTACTATTTGAGTAGATTGAAGACTTTTGTTATTCAAGAAGAAATAAATATATTTTTTTTATTATAGAAATTTGCACATTAGAGAAAAGCAGCTGTTTGGGAGTTTGTTTGATGATTACCAAATCGTAACCTTTGATCTCAATAAACATTCAAAGCAAGTTCCAGCAGCCACCAAGATGGAGCAACAAGCACTTGCTTCTCTTGTTGGTTTTGTGAGGTATCCTGCTGAGAACGATTTAACCCTAAACATGACACGCCATAAATCGAGATGTTTGTTTTTTTATTTTAGGTTTTACCAATCACACTTCTGGTTATCCAAGGTAATTGCGTTGATTTCATATACAAAAAAAAGATGTAATTAATGGTTTTGTTACTATTTACAATTGCCTTGAGCGTCACCATAAACATTCAATGTGTTAATGGTGAGTGTTGCAGCTAATAAAAGCGCGCGCTTTTGACATTAACAGAGAAAAGATGATGGAATTGTTTGATGGACATCTTGACTTTTTACAGTTTATTATTATTATTATTATTATTATCTCGAAAAAGTTTCAAACCATGGGATTCCCCAGCTAAGACAATATGGCGGGTCAAGGACCAAAGCACATATTGCCAAGTGTATTAAAAAAAAAAAAAAAAAAAAATTTGGAAGAATAGTTAGGGATGTGTGCTTGTGTCCATAAATTTCCGAACTATGCGTGTTGTGTTGAGTACCACAGCCTTCTGGAGTTGTGCATAAGTGTTTTTATGAAGTCCTAGTGTGCTGAGGCTGTGATGCAATGTGTGAGGCACCAGACCAGTAGCGGACAGGATGATGGGTACAACTCGTACTCGGTCCTGCCTCCACTGCTTCTGGAGCTCGTGTGCTAGGTCTGTGTATTTACTTATCTTGTCAGCGTGAGTTTTCTGCATGTTCTTGCTGATGGGAACTGCAATATCAATGAGATAGGTCTGTTGGTTGACCTTATCAACAAGTGTAATGTCAGGTCTGTTGTGATGTATAGTTTTATCTGTTTGAATGGGACGGTCCCAGTACAGCTTATGTGAGGGTGACTCTAGTACGCTTTGTGGTGTGTACTTGTAGTATGGGACCGTGTTCTTAATAAGTGAGTGTTTGTGTGCTAGCTGTTGATGAACGATCGATGCTACCTGATTGTGTCGGTGGAGGTAGTCTGTTTGGGACAGAAGGGGACAGCCAGATATTACGTGGTCGATCGTCTCATGTGTAGTGTGGCATTTCCTGCATCTGTCGTCGTGTGTGTTTGCGTCGTGTAGAATGTGTTTCTTGTAGTTGAGTGTGGTAAATGACTTGGTCCTGTATCGCGATCATGAACCCTTCGGTCTCCCCAAACAGCTCACCACTCATCAGCCATCTGTTCGACGCTTCCATGTCGACAGGAGGTTGGCTGAGTTCGTGGCGATGTCTGCCATGGAGTTCCTTACGAGCCCATGATTCACGCAGCTGCTGTGTGTGGGTGTCGGGAGTGGTGAGTGTTAGAGAAGGGTTTGCGAGGTCCAGGGGTGTGAAGTGTGTGTCAGCCTTGACAATGGCTGAGTGGAGTGAGGAGTGTTGTGCTCTTTGGTGGAAGTGTTCCCTAAGTGTGTGTACTTGTTTTTCGTGTAGGGTGATGAGATTGATGAGTCCTCGGCCTCCCTCCTTGCGGGGAAGAGTCATTCTTTCCGTAGCGGACTTGGGGTGGTGCATGTTGTGTTTCGTGAATGTAGTGCGTGTTGTGCGTTGTAGTGCTTCGAGTTCAGTGTTTGTCCATGAAATTATGCCGAACGAATATGTTAGTGTGGGGACGGCAAAAGTGTTAATGGCTTTAATTTTATTTCTGGCATTCAGTTGTGTTTTGAGGATGTTGTGAACGCGAGCACAGTATGTTTTCTTGAGTGCGTTTCTGATGTTTGCGTTGTCAATGACGCGCGCTTGCTGGAAGCCCAGATACCTGTAGGTCTCTCCCTCTTCCATGGATTGGATGGCCAACCCATGGTCCAGTTCAAAACCCTCCAAATTCGTAGTCTTCCCGCGTGTTATATGTAGCTTGCGGCATTTGTCGATTCCAAATTCCATCCCAATGTCTTTGGTGAACTGTGTTGTGACTTGTAGTAAATTAGTAAGTTGTGCACTGTTTGTGGCGTAGAGTTTAATATCATCCATGTAGAGTAAGTGTGTGATTTTGTATGGTGTCAGAGTACCTGAGGTAAGCTTATAACCGTGTTTTGTGTTGTCTAGCATGTGGCTTAATGGATTCAAGGCGAGGCAGAACCAAAGAGGACTCAAGGAATCTCCCTGGAAAATACCTCTCCTTATGGGAATGGGGACTGTAGTGATGGAGGTGTTGGATTGCGTAGGTGTAGTGTTGTGTTCCAACTCTTCATCGTGGCATCCAAGAATGCCGTGATCTTGGGGTGTACTTTGTAGAGTTGAAGAGTGTGCAAAAGCCAGGAATGGGGGACTGAGTCAAATGCCTTCTTGTAGTCGATGTACGCGATGTGTAAGTTCCTATTCTTCGCGCGCGCCTGGCGCAGGATTACAGAGTCAATAAGGAGTTGCTCCTTACAACCCTGGGAATTCCTGCGACAGCCCTTCTGCTGTTCGGAAAGAATGTTATGTGTCTCGATGTGTGTGTAAATTTTGTCTGTAAGGCAGGAGGTGAGGAGTTTGTAAAGTGTGGGGAGGCAAGTGATTGGACGGTAATTACTATTATTATTATTATTATTATTATTATTATTGGAGAGAATTACAGTAGTCAATAAAACGATGTTCCAATGGGAATAATTAGAATTTTATTTCGGCGGAAGAAGTCGAAGTTAAGAGGCAGAAAGTCAATCAAAATTATAAAAAAAGGTTTTTTTTTTTTTGTTTTTTTTTTTTTTTACCAATGTCAATATCTAGCTGTATTTCGAAATTTCTAAAAGGGGGGGGAGGCGAAGACAAGGATCTCTCTGTTTCAGTCAGTCCAAATTATAATTATGGTAGGATTACGTAATAATAAGCTAGTGCACAAAATGAGTGAAGAAAATTTTTAAATGAACTCAAAATAATACTTCGAAATAAGTATTTTTTATTTTATTTTTCAGAAATTTATCTTATGAAAAGTTCATGTTAATATCTCAGACATGTGAAGGAGTGTATTTACATTCAGATATTTTTTTGTGCAAGAGTAATTAGTTTTTATAATAATTAATTATATTTAATTTATATTTAATTTATAATAATTATATCTCTCTTTTAAGCATTGATTATACAGTCTTAACTTTTTCATTTTTTTCTTCTTTTTTTTTATTATTTTGTATTTTTAGTACACGTTAACTCCCTAATTTATTGTTCTTTATTAAAAACCTGCTCATTGTTAAAAGCAAACATACATATAATGATGTGCTGTATTACTGTACTGAGATTGGAAGAGACATCCATCATTAATATTACTATCAATTCGATTCAGTTGATTAAGTCTTAATAGTTACAAAGCAAATAAATTTTTAAAAAAGAATAATTATAAAACAGTGTTTTGACATATCAGAGTATGTGGAAATATTAAACTTCGCTGCATAATCTACTCCTTTGTGAAAAAAACATTTTTTATTTAAAAAAAAAAAAAAAAAAAAAAACTTCATAAAGCTTACATTGCTTTAAAAAAACAGAAATGCGTAAATTGTCCAGGAAGAAAAACTCCTCAATTCAAGGCAAGTATAAAGAGGAAAAGTTAATAACCTGAAGAAAATTAAATTTACGTTCGTATATTGTTCAATGTCGTTAGAAAATGAAAAAAAGGAAAAAAGGTCAAAATTCGGTAATCCGTATAATCGTGTCTTGCATTAGAGCAGTGGTTTTCAAAATTTTTGGTCCTAGACCTCGTATAAAGGCTCTTCACAATTCGAAGAAGTTAAAATTAATTTCTAGAATAAATTTACATCTAAAACAGTGCAATTATTAAATTGGAACTTACAAATTTGACTTGTTTATTTAAAAGTGTCATAAACCTTAAATATTTCGTTTTCCTAAACGGGGAACTTCATCAAAGTTAAAACTTGAGGAAAAGAAAAACTCTCTTTCATCCCTAAAACTCGTTAAATACAAAATAACCCTAAAATCTTATATGCTGCTGCGTTATCTATCATCAATGGTATCTTATTAAATATCAATGGTTTTGTAGGAATTTTTGTAGTAATTCACACAAATTATAAGTCTAATTACTACAAAATTCTTGCAAAACCATTGGCCTTTCATAAGATACCATTGATGATAGATAATGCAGCAGCATTTACGATTATACAGTTATTTTGTATTTAACGAATTCCAAGGACGAAGACAGTTTTTCTTTTCCTCAAGTTTTAACCTGATGAAGTTCCCCGTTTAGGGAAACGAAATATTATGAATCGACGAAAAGTTTAGAAGATATATGCTTTCTTATAAAATGTCTTACGTCCTTACAGTTTTTAGTTATAATTAATCATTTAATCCTTAATTAAACTGTCCTTGACAGGAAATAAGAATGAATTAATCTTCCCTTACCTTCACGCTGAATGAGCTTGCTTCTCTGAAACTAAAATCTCGAAACTGACTGCATAGTAAGTAACAAGATAAGATCTAATCTATAAAAAGAAAAAAGAAAAATATAAAAGAAAAAATGAAAAATAAAAGAAAGAAAAGAGAAGAAATTGATTAGTTTTTCTTAAAATAATTTGACTGAAACAAAACAAACAACAATATCGGACAAAATTTAATTCAATGGAGAAAAAAAACAAACCATTGAATTTCAAGTCTTCATTTTCCATCAATCATGTTTAATTAAAAAAAAATAACTAATGATGATATTTACGCCCCGTCAACAATGACGAGATAACAATGTGACGGCTTTTAGTTGAGATAGAGTATTTACGCTCGAATTTTAATCTAGTAGGCTAAAATTAATATTTTCTTTTTTCTCTGACTCTTCTCTCATTGCGCCACACACACACAAAGGGAGTGATAAGAAACTAAATTGAATGCAGTCCCCGTGGCCTAATGGATAAGACGTCTGACTTCGAATCAAAAGGTTGCAGGTTCGATTCCCGTCGCGAACGTTTCATTATAGTAATTTTTTCACAGTAAATTAACAATTGCGCCAGACAGACAGAGAAATAAAAGATTTTAGTAATATAGATTCATGTACTGTTCGTTTTGAAATGAGACACCCACGACAACACAGACGATTCTACTCCGCAAAGGGTTGATACGCTGAGATGGGCACTTTCCTAAGACCTGTTTTTCTTTTAATATCTTTTTATATCTTTAAAAAGATATTTTATTTCTGCAATAGTATTTATTCTTTCCATAATTCTTTCCCGAAAAGCGCAAATAGAACCCAGCTACTAGTAAACTAACACTATAAAAAGTAAACATCCCATCTTCCTCGCCCCTATTTGGAAGAAATCGCAGGAGACCTGACGCATGCGCAAAAGCGCTGAAGGCTCTACTAAACGAAAACGGACTGTAGTTGCAACTCTGAAATATTCACGGAAGTAAAACAAATACCACATTTTTGAAATACCGTGAAATTTTATTTCAATGTGGTTAATCTCATCAAATGAGCCACACAAAATGAAAAAGCAAAAAAAAATATTGTCAGAAGTGGGATTCGAACCCACGCCCAGAAGTCCGGACTGCGACCTGAACGCCTTGGACCGCTCGGCCATCCTGAGATGTTTAATTATATTATTGTTCTCTCCGACTCTCTCCGCTCTGTCCAATTTGATGACAAACATACATCCGTTGCCTATTAATAGTATGATTTAGAACTGCGATCCGAAGCTGAATTAAAAAAATTAACCACTGATTTTGGGTTGGCTAAATTTCCCTCCATTTCTATCACTTAATACTGGAATTCCTGTTTATAAGTCTTTTGGAAAGTTCAGAAACTTTAAACAGTGTGTTTCCTATTGGACATATCAATGACAAGCATAGTATGTCTTAAATTTCTGTTAGATCAAAGTAAAAAAATAAATTTTAGATATGATTATTCGTTTTTGCAGCGACCTAATAGTAAGAAAGCATACGTCAATGTCATTAATAGTAAACCTAACATAGAATTCTTGAAACAAACTACAGCAGATCGATGAAGAGTAGCACATTAAAGAAAAGCTTATTATTCCAATATGTTTACTGAGGCACATAGAAGAAGACACATCGATGAACAAAGCGCTGAATACATAAAAGACTGGCAGAAGATGATCGTGGCGATAAATAGTTAACGAGAAAATACCAAGCAGAGGTAGAGGAGATGGGGAAACGCTGTCGGGCTAAATTTAATGGGGTTAAACTTCTCCATTGCATCCAAAAGAATCCTTCCTTATATATTATTTCTCAAAGGTGCTTTAGTGTCGGTACGCCATAACTCCCTTAATACTTCATCAAAATCAATGATTGAAACATCATTTTGAAGATTACGTTCCCTGCTAATGACGGAAAGTAAACAAATTGTTTAAAATTAATGATTTCGTTAAAAAACTTTATTTTGAAAATCTTTTTATAAAAATGTAGAAGGCGCCATCTATTGACAATCTGTTCATTTATTTATTTCCACATTACCATTCGGTGACTGATCAAGATACCATGCGAATTATTCGCACGGGTCAACCTTTTTATAAAAATGGAGAAGGCACCATCTATTGACAATGTGTTTAACTAATGCACGACAGCTGTTGGATTTGTTTATTATTTTTCAAAGGTGGTTTTTGTTGCGAATTATTCGCACGGGTCAACAAGTTTGAAAATAAAATTAAAACAGACAGGAAGGAAGAAACCATTTGCATAAAAACAGTGGTTAGGAAGGCTGACGCAAGGACATGTACAAGCTGTGCACTGCACAAAGGCGTCGTAACACAGGTTGAGCCCAATTAAGTTTAAGTTTAAAAATCAATTCTCCATTCCGAACACAAAATAAAATAACCTACTTATTCCAAATTTCCCGTGAGTCCTGTTTCTCAAAAAAAAAAAAATATTACGAGGAGGGGGCGCACAAAGGCTCTTGCACAAAGGCTCCTTACAGGCCAGCCCTGGTGGTTAGGTTTTTATTTTGGTTGGATGATGTGCGCCGCTATTGTTATATTTGATGATCCCTGTCCCCCCATTCAACATTCCTTGACACCCCACTTTTCATCTGGATCTTCATCAATCTACTAATCCCACTCCCACTTTTCTGCTCCTTTGTGGTGGAATTTCTGTTTGTCTACACTTTTTTCTTTTTTTAAATCAATCAGTGATTCCTCGTAATATCCCCACTCACAAGTCAGTCCCCGTGTACAAACCAAAATCCGGGCTGTGTTTACACATGAATAGACATATCCATTTATGCTTTTGTTATTATTATTGCTACGTTCAAAAAGAATAAATAGATCGCATTATAAGCAAATGTAATGTTCTCGCACCCACTGAATATACTCAGACATAACAATATCTGCAAACAAATTCACTCGCTGCAAAACACAATTCCTAGTAGAAATAAACTATATCCTTATAAATACACAAAACCTAACACACTTCTGCAAAATAGCCAAGTTAAACTATATTTGAGTAAAGATATAAAAATGGACAGAAGAATATCAAACAATACATCTGATATTACACTCAGTCTCAAATCCAACAAAAACAACGTATCTTATAGATGTAGCTATCCCTAACACTCCTAACCTAGATAAAAAGCATTTTGAAAAATTTCTATTCTCAAAGATATCATAGAAATATGGCATCAGAATACAGTAAAAATAATACCTACTATTATTTCATCAAAGCATAGACGAATTTTGCCTGAACAAATCATTTATTTAAAATTACAAAAGACTTAATAATTAATACAAAACAAATCATTAATACTTGCTGAATAAGCTGGCGCTTTTTTAATAGTATTAAACTTTAAAATAATGGCTCCCCACAGTAGGAGTCACGATGGATATAACTATATTCCTGTTAATGGGGGTAATTTTGAAATTTTCTTGTATTATTCCAGGTGCTTAAGATGACAGTTTTTGCATTTCTATGTAGATATTTTGATTCATTTCCAATTGTGTCAAGAATGTATGTAAGGCTTTTGGTATTATTCCTGTTGCCGATGTCACAATGGATAAAACCTGAATGTTCTGAAATTTCTATATTTTTTTACTGTCTACAGTGAGTTCTGCCTATTTGGTGGGGGGGGGGGGCCTTTTCATTAAGAGCTTCTTGAAGTTTACCAGTGGATGTGAATTCGGATGAAGATTTCTTTTTCTTGTCTCTAATTATGATTTCAAGTCTATTATGTGATATTGCTGTGTCAGTGATAATACTTCTATCCAATTAGACGTGTTTGATTATTTTCAAGCATCTTTGCCGGGTTATATTTACAATAAAGTTCAATGGACCACTTGAGAATAGGCGGGGCTTCGTAGTTACAAAATATCCCACCAGGCTACTGCTTTGTTTTAACCCGAGTAGATATAGAGGAAATATTATATTAAAGAAGGATATTCCAACCGTTTTTTTCAGAATTATTACAATAAGGAACTGCACCATTCCGTCTTGAAATATCAAAAATCGACTATTTTTTAAGTAATTCGCCCTAAGTTGTATATTTGTTTATCCCACAAGATCTCGCAGCATGTTGCTAACACGTCATACGTGACGTCGGTAGGAGCCTAAACCTCAAGTGGTCCATTGCGTTTTTGACTTTACTGCCAATCTTTGATTTAGGATTTTTTACAATGTTGTCATTTCTAAGTTTCTAGTCTGTTTAGGTTATTGCCTGGCATCCTCGTATTATGTGATCAATGTTTTCTGGAACATTTCTACAAACTCTGTATAAGCCAACCTATGTGTCTTCCTTAATCTTTTGTAGTGCAAATAACTTGTATTGGGCACAGGAAGCCTTAAGTTTCGAGAACAGTCCACCTTTAAACAACCATGCGTTCGACGCAACTTGATGGATGCGGTTGAATCAGGGTAATGGGCGTGTTTTCCATGTAAATCCATCTGTTTCTGCTCATTTCATGTCATTGGGAATTCTACTTCATTTGCTATATTTAATGGGGTGTATTTATCATCAGTCAATACAATTATTGCATGGTGTAGCTCTGATAAGTCATCATTACTTTGTTCTTACAATATTTTAAAGAAATATTCCTTGTGGTTAAATTGACATAAATGATGAAAACTTTTTTTTTTTTGGTAAATAATCAATTACAATTTCGAATAAGAGAAGAGACATTCTTCCAACCTCCTCCCTTTTAGTTGAATGCATATATCTTGTTTTGATATTTTGAAAAACAGACTTCAAAGAAAGAAACTGTATGAACAGTTTCACTGAACTTCAAATGAAGCAATCTCTCATACAGTTTTCCAGATCTTTCTGTGTATTTGGGAAATAATTTTAATTCCCTGTGAAAATAGAAATAATTTTTACAATGAAACGTCCACGACAGGAATCGAATCTGCAACTTTCTGATTCGAAGTCAGACGTCTTATCCATTAGGCCACGGGGATTACATTAAAATTATTGTTAACTATCTCTTATCACTCCTTCTATGTATGTGACACAATGAGAGAAGAGCCAGAGAAAACAAAAACTCATTATTCAAAAATACTTAACTATCGATATAAATTCCATAACAGACTTTAAATTCATATACTTCAAAATCCAAAATACGATATTTCGAATGCATCTTCTCAAACATTCTTCGTCAGGTAAATTTATATAAAAGGGGAAAACGTTATTACTCCTTTACATAATGAAAAACTTAATTCTAGTAAACAAAGTAAGCATAATATAGAATGAAACAATTGATTTATAGTCCGTTTTAAATATTTATTATCTTATGTGATGTTTATCAATTGTTTCATCTATATTATGCATATTTTGTTTATTAGAATTAAGTTTTTCATTATGTAAAGGAGGAATAATGTTTTCCCCTTTTATATAAATTTACTTGATGAAGAATGTTCGAGAACATGCATTCGAAATATCGTATATTGGATTTTGAAGTATATGAATTTAAAGTCTGTTATGAAAAACTCATTAATTTTAGCCTATTAGATTAAAATTTAAGTTTCATTTTTTTAGCCTACTAAAAGCGCAGGTGAAGAAGCTCGCCCTCAGCGACGAACTGAAGAGTCGTCAGAGACATTTCTCGACATGAATTAAGAAATTGAAAATAGTATTTAAACACAGAAAAAAAAAAAAAACTTCTACTTAAAATTTAATGCGTCAAACATATTTTTTAACAAATAATTAATACAATTACGGTGCTAGCCTTCATTGGTTAACAATTCAGTGTCCATTGGCTTCTTAAATACATCGATATAGTATTAAGCATAAGATAGTCCACTGTTAATAATGGGGGTGGTCGCTATTAAGTAAGACTCTTTGATAAACAAACCCATCTGGCTGCTGGCATTCCTACCACCCTCACCTCTTCAAAATTCGGGATATCCTCAGTCTTAGTGTGATGCTCAAAAATTATCGATTTATCAGTATTTTTTACATTTAAATAAGTATGTAAGTATTTAAATAAAAATATATTTATGAGCATCAAACAAATTCATTTAATTCATTAAGTTAATGGTATTATTTGTAATGATTTTGAATGAAATTGACGACTTGAGTCTTAGGAGAAAGAAGATTTGAAATTTATGACAATCAGGATTTCTTTGCAAGTTTTTGGATATTTAGTTCGAAAAGATATTTCATCTCGTTTTTTCAAAAGGATACTTCAAAAGGATACTTCAAAAATAACGAAATTTGGACATTTATTTCGAAAGGGACTTATATTTTCGAAAATTTGGACATTAATCTCAAAAGGATACACAAAGATAAGAAATTTATTTATTTATTCAAAAGATAAGAAATTTATTTATTTATTCTAAAGATTTAGACATGAAGGACAATTTAAGGAATTTATTTCTTCAAAGATAAGAAAATTTATTTTTTAAAAAGGAACAATTGGACATTTTATTTTTATTTTTGTAATAATACTTCGTGCGTCGTGTGGAGCATATCACGTTTTGAATTGTTAGAAATTCATGATAGTTATTTATTTTATTTTTTGTAAAAAGAAGGCAGATTAAACCTTTGATATATCTTGTTATTTATTTATTTATTTATTTTTAGTTGTGGAGCTTGAAAAAGAAAGCCGATTAGGCATTCGAAATATCGTAATATGGAGACGTTAGTTATAATAAAAGAAGTTTTATAAGTTAAACAAATTCATTTAAGTTGCTAGCAATGCATTAATTTTAAATTTCTATCAGTCATTTATATGAGGGGCAAATACTCTATCTCACCTAGGTCAGCTAAAAGCCGTCATATTTATTCTCCCAGGATTGTTGACGTGACATACACGCTAGTCTTCAAATACTGCCTTCAATGTTGTGACTGTTCTATGGAATATAATTGCATGAAATTGATAAAAAAAAATACAAATTCACTTATTTCAGTTAGTGAATGTATTAATTCTTATATTTAATGTTACATTTGAATTTTTGTTCCAAATTCTATATCTAAAATGTGGGTATCAAATGCCTAGTAATTCAAAAGATTTTGAAATAATGCAACTACTTAAATAAATCAAAGAAATATCGAGTTATTCAAAACAGATCAGTCATCGAACTCTACATAAAAAATGTTTGCTCAAATTCAACCTCAATATTAAATTCTAAAGAACATTTCCAATATATTTTTGAAATTATTCTTTCATCATTTCCGAATGACTTTAGCATTTTTTTTTTTTTTTTTTTTTCGTTTTTAACTTTTCGAAATTTTTGTTTCTGTCTGTAATGATTATACCTAAGCTATTATACTTACTAGGTTATATTGCCTGATTGCATTTACAAAAGCTAAAATTATGCAGTTTTTATCCAAAAAAATTACATTTAATTTCGTAATACTGGAAAGAAATGCAAAACATCGAGCGTCGATTTCCCCAAGCAGAACGAAGCAACAGCTAATGAAAACATTTCTTACAAACGATAAGGATTCCTAAAACAGCCAATGAAAATCAACTTAACAGAGGACAATCCACATTCGCATCGTTTGCTACATAAAGCTAAGGAATTTCTTTTTATTTTGTCTTTTCAATAAAAAAGTAATTAAAAAAATGCAATAAATTGAAGCCATAAATAAAGATATTTGAAACAACTGCTTAAGTAATACAAAACGTAAAATTATTAACATTCAACATTTATCGTTTTTACAATAGTAATTTCTTCTTATTAATAAAGCATTGATTTGGATATGCTAAAATTTCTTTTTATATTTTTATCGCTTTTTTTTTTTACTTCTTCTGTCTTCCATAAAATCAGAGATGTTCACTGATTCGAAAACGTGACTAATTAATTAAGTCACATGCAAAAATAGAGGGCGGGGGGGGGGGGACCCAAAAAGTAGATATGTGAATTAAGAAACATTATTAATGTCAATTGCAGTTTCTGGTAACAAGTGGGGTTTAATCGAAGATTACTTAACACATAAAAGGAGAGATAGTTAGTATTGAAATTTCAACAATTGGTCGCTGATACACAATAACCTATCAAAATTGTCATATTACTGACAAATTTCATATCATTGTACTGACCTGAAAAGTCATAATAATTGAAGTCTCAATGGAGTAGCTACGATATCTCGACACCTTGGAAGAGTTCCGCTATAAGAAACTTTATTTTAAGAAGATAATAAGCATTCTATTTTTTTTTTTTTTTAATTATTATTTGGTGATAAAAGTATATGGTAATATTTGAAAATTTTATTTAAACCATTTTGACATCTATTAACCAAAGCGCCCCAGGCGACCGATGAACTAACTTCCCTCCCAGCTGTGTCATTGGATAGCGTTGTAAATCAAAAAGGCTTTTGTTTACAAATATAATGAAAAAAGAAACCGTAATTCATTTTCAATTAGTCGTGAACATTGTTAGTCGCTTTACTTAATCCTAATTTGTTTCTTAAATTAATTTATCTTTTCAATTTTAATCTTGACTTTGAAATTCTGTCAAATATCCCATTAATATTCTTTAAATGCTCTATTTTAAAAATAAAGTTAGTTTGATCTCTTCGGCTACTGATCGCCGGAGGCTCTGTAGTCCAACAGACGGATCTTGACGATCTCGTATTTTCGTGATTTCACGTAATTTACGCGAGAATAGCCTCTATCCATGTCTTCTCACAAAATGGAGAAGTAAATTGAAATATTTAAATGAATTATAATACGGGGAAATGCATGAGACTTTTACTACATTTTACTATAGTTTTCATAAATTGAAAACAGTCAATAAACAAACAATAAATTCATTAGGTAGCAATTTCCTAGTGACAGACATTCAAAATACTAAATTCCTTGAGACCTGCTGAAGAGGCTAATGGCCAGATCTCGTGTTTTCCGTAATTCTCATGCAAACGAGATCGTCAACATCCATCTGTTAGACTGTATCTTCTGCTCATCTTCTTCTGAGGATAAAGGCATGTTGTGTGAACCTTTAATTAGTTAGTTCATGAGCTGTGTCATCTTCATGTTTCAATATCCTAATCTATTACATAGTTTATAGCCTTCGAAAAAATTCCAAACGTGTAAATTGTTGAGAAGTCTTCGTGATAACAATGATCACTTCCAAAATAAATAATAATAATAATAGAAAAAAAATACAACAACCTCCAATTATCAATTCAAGGTGAAGGCAATTCCAAATATTCACCGGATGTTTCAAAGTTAAGCAATAACTTCCAGAAAGTAGGACTTTCATCTCTCTCCAACCTTTAACCCCTATAAGGAGATGAGGTTGCATTCTCCCACGCACACACAGGCCTTATCCCTCCCTCTCATTTGAAAGTCATGAAACCCACTGGCATATTTGTGAAGTTATTTTTTTTTCGTTAGAATTTCGTGAAAACAGGGATGGGTTTTTATCCATCTGTTAGGTTGTCAAAGTAAGAGACTGCAACAAAAATTGTTCCATCAAAGACGATTTGAGATTTCTTCAGTCATAAAGGAAGGGAATTTGAACTGATTAAAATAGTAATAACGAATTAAACCTCAATGGAAAATATTATCTTTTTTTCTGTTTCTGCTTTCACTTAGTACTTATTAAAGCAGTTCTTCTCAACATTTTTTCCTTCACTGCACACTTTACTTATTTGGTAAAATCCCATGGCACACCAAATACTGTTCTTAATATCTCACTGCACACCAAACTTTTTCGTTGCTTTACTACATGTAGTAGAATCCCCTAAAAAACCTCAGCATGATTTGCACATGAATAACAGTCTCCTTTCAGCATTTAAAAATAATTGGGGAGGTGGGGATGATTCTTTTTAAGCCGAATTGAATTTGAATTAAGAAGTTTATTAACCCTTATTATTAGAACGACAAATGTAGTTTAAATTTCTGCTTGCCCTGATTTATTTAATGAAGCTCTAGATTAAAGCGCAAAAGAAGAAAATAGCTGATGTACCAACTTATATTGCCTGCACAATGTACGAGTTTACATAATTTCCAGTCATACTTAGGGTTTTTTTTCACCCCAAGATCGAAATCCTACCAAAATCAACTGGGAAATTTCAATCGACAGCTTTAACCACCATTAAAATTTCAGCGTCTTATGATCAATAGTTATCTGTTATCGTAATTATAGCGCTTTAGCGGCATTGACTAAGTAAAAAAAAAGTTTAATCAGATCATGAATAGTCAAACAAAACGCATTTCTTGATGGTCGATAAACCTGCTGTAAAAAATTCAACATCCCGACAGCAATAGCCTAAACCTATCATTAGTTTCCACTTTCTAGTTTATTTAAAAACAACCTTTGATTTACTTTGATCATAGACGATTCTGCGTATTTTGATTTAAAATTTAAAATTTAAAAAAAATATAAAGCTTTTATATTAGTTGATGTTAAGGGATATTACTAAATATTAGATCAAACAAAATATCTTACGGTTGTTACGTTTACCATGGATGGATAAAAACATTAACAAGAATCTTAAAGAAATCCCAATGACAGAAATACTTCAAGTAATTTACGCAATTCAAAAAATAATAATAATAATGCGTAAATTACAGAAATATGGTCAAGGCCATTTAGATTAGCAGCAAAAACAAGCATGAAGCTTTTTATGCGTTTCACATGAGCAAACAATCATGACCTATCAACTATCACAAGACAACTTTTTCCCACAACCACAACAGACTGTTTTGAGAACTACAGTAATTCAGCCACAACACTTCAGAAATACCTTCAAGCCACGATTAAGGGCTTTCTCTTTTCACCAATGATATTTCTTCTAACAGGAGAAAAACCTAATTGTCAGTAAAAAAAAAGAATAGCGAAGGTAAAGCAGAAGTGGTAACAAGATTTTACTAACTCAATAACAAAAAATGAAAAGTAAAGAAATTTATAGTTGGCATACCAACATTCGAATACTCCCAAGAATCTCCCCTCCCAAAAAAACAAAGTTTTAAGAGGTAATATTTTGTTTATAATCTTAGCTTTTAAATAATCTATACTCTAAACTTACTGCTGTCGAATATAGTAGATGTTTCTTTCTTTATAAAATTCAGCTTCGCAAAGTTGAGTCAAAAGTGTAGGAAAATCACTAGATTGACTAATATTCATCAACCAATGTAAGTCCGCGGTAAGAAGTTGAAGTTTTGAAATTACGATAATTTATTTACAAGTGATTGTTTCTTGTAGTTCCTCATCTAAAAGTCAAAAATGCATTGAAATTGTTAAGGGATAACCTTTTACATAACATAAAGCTGTCAGTGAAATTTTAGATTAATAGGACGAATAGTTTTGAACACAAACGGATGGTCCTTGTATGAATATTTAGATTCAAATTGCTTTCTAATTTTTTTTTTATTTTTTTTTACGATACATATAAAACGATTTTACAAACCCAAACCTTTGATTGTTAAGCTTACCATGATGGGTTTAATGAAGAGATATAGCAGAAATACACGAAATCCCCCAGAGTAAAAGATCTTAAAACTTACCTACCAACTTACCTTAAACAGGATTATTAATATTAATTTCAATTAACGTGCCAAAATCCAAATCTAAATAATTAATCCAATGAATAAGCACAAATAAAAAGATAAAAATTAATCAAATAACATTACAACGTACGCATTCGGACTGTCTTACACTCAAGTCCTTTTTCAAGTGTTTCCCCCCTAATTATAAAAAACGTGCCTTCCTTCTGGAAGTTGCAAATGTGATTGGAAGGCACGCTTTTTATAATTAGGGGGGAAACACTCGAAAAAAGACTTGAGTGTAAGACAGTCCGATTGCGTACGTGGTAATGTTATTTGATTATTTTTTATCGTTTTATTTGTGCTTATTCATTGGATTAATTATTTAGGATTATTAATAATTTAAGAAAAAAAATATGGAAAATCTCATCAAATTTAAAGTAGGTTTGTTTATGCAGTTTTGTTGTAATCTAAATTCTACTGTCAGAAGTGTTAGATGCCATCTTCTTTTCTTGCTACAAGAACTTCTTACACATTTTTTACCTACTTTCCTAAGAAAGTGAGATTCAGCAAATCATTCAGTCTATCTTAAAATCTTTTGAAACACTGGATGGATCTTCTTGAAATTTGGTATGAATATTTAAGGACTAACGATGATTTAACATTTATCTATCAACAATTTTGAATTTTCACTATGACTCCTTTACACGCTTTCGAAAATTTGCCTCAAGCCGGCAAGTTGCTCGAAAAACCTGTCGGTTGCTCTAAATATAGCATACCCTATTTCCAAGCTATCACTAGAAATAAATCGACAACATCGCGCATAAAAACTACGACAGCGAAAACTTCAAGCTCGAATCTGGATATTTGCACATATTTTGTTCGTGGTTTCCATCCATAATCTTCTCTTCTCCAGGGATCTTTTTTCCGTTTTCTTTATCTCTGCTGTGGAATGAATTTAAAATTGATATCAAACTAAAGCTGCAAAAGCAACTTCTTCATCGCCACAGCATTTTGATCGCGATATCAACGAGACTAAACGAGATTTACCAATGAAAGTTTACTTACACATGTAAAGCGAAGCCCGTTTCGCCGAATTGCAAAATTGGCAAACGATATTAGAAACAATAATGTCTAACAATGAGTATTAATCCATTTATTTCTTAAACCGATTTCCGTGTGCTTTGATATGATTACAATTGATTAATTTGATTAAATTTAAAAATCTTAAAAGTTAATAACGTGGATTTAATATTTTTTTTATTTCATTCAGAAAATGAAAAATTTCTATTGTCTAAATTCAGAAGATGTAATATAAAAATAATGTAGGTTTGTAGTTTACGTTGCTTTCACTAAAAATATACAAAGAACAACAAAAAAGAAATTTTTAGAAATAACATTTTAAGAAAAGTAAGTTTTAAGTTCTTTTAGAAACTTCTTGTCTTATTTACGATGATTCTTGTTCATTTTCAAACATCATAAACAAATAAAACTTATATCTTTCTAATATCCACATAAAAATCGTTTATGCTAATAATGATCTCAGCCCAAGTCTGAATAAATTTATAGGCCTACCATAAATCATAAGGAAGAAACATTTTGCAACAAACTCATTTTATTGTCATTATTCATATTTTATATTCCATGTCTTTTAAAAATGAAGAAATGTTTGACATGATGATGATACTTGGAGAATGCTGCCGGAACTGCAGAGCAGCCACACCAGCGTATGCAGAAAGATATCCACAGCTCGTCTATCACTTTTACGTAGTTTTCGGATGTCTGGTGAACAGTGTGCATACAACCAGTGTGGTGCAGCAACACAAAACAAGCATTATCACTGTAGGCACCCTGTTACAGAAGGAAGATCTGATGATGTCGTGTCTGTGGTGTTGGTGAATCCTCACTACTCCACACAAAGGATTTCCCATAACACAGGGTTGCCACAGAATATGATGTGGAGCATGCTTCATGATAATGGCTTTCATCTGTACCATGTCCATTGCCATCAAGAACTTGGGGAAACACGGCTTTCAGAATTGTGTGAATTTGCACCTGGTATCTCAATCAGAATCGTGCTCAGCATTCTCTGGATTGATGAGGTAGCTTTCAAAAGTAGAGGGGGGTCTCACAATGACCACTACTGGTCACAGGAAAATCCATACAGGCTGCGGGAAGTGAATACTCAGCATGTCTGGAGCCTCAACATATGGTGTGGCCTTCTGGGACACTATTTCATAGGACCATTTTTTTCAATGGGAGAAAGGTGTCATGGATGCGGACTTCCTCGATAACATTTTGTATTAACTGCTCAAAGATGTTCCAATTGCTACAAGGACGACAACATGGCTTCAACAGGAAACTTTTGAATGTCCAGCTCACTTTTCATTTGGTGGCTTGACAAGTTGCTGACCAGTTGTTCCCTGGATGTGTATTGGATGAAGAGGACCAGTACACTGGCCATCTCGCTCTGCTGACTTGTCTCCATTAGACTTCTTTCGGTGAGGGCGAGTTAAAGATGTCATCTATCAAGACCGTCCAACAACAAGTGATGACATGGAACATACAATTACAGCAGCTTGTCAGTCTCTCAGCATTCTGAGCGACTGCATTCAATAAAAACAGGAAGCCAAAGGTGTTCGGTACAAGGCAGTGGAACATTTTAAGCATCAATCGGCATCAAAAATGCATCCTGTATCTCAGATAAAAACACCTTCTGTTCCAATTTGAAATTTTAAAGATGACCCCGAATATCCCACTTCTGGTTTCTACGCAACCACTCAATTCTTTGGGTACTACTTGGTAGTGAAAATTTTCCCAAGAACAAACCTGTACCCTGTGATATTTGAGAAAAACAGGTGATACAGATGCTTTTAATTAAAGGATATAAACAGGGTATTGCAAAACTCTCAGACTTGATTCTGTACAGATTTTAATGGTAGATCGGGAACATTAAGATAAGCTTTTTGTTAATGATTGTCTGCTGATGTCATATTTAAGAACTAGGGGTGTTTTCTATTGAGATGGTACACTATAAGTCCCAGCAACATTGTGGTTTAATGTGTGCTCCAGCGAACAGGCTTAATGGCCTTTAGTCACAGTGTTTTATAATGCAATCACAACAATGCATGAACGTGATAAGTTAAAAATATGTTCCAAAATGGCAGGCAAAGATACTTCGTATGGTCACATAGTACATTTGTGTCTCTTGTTTAATCGGTTGCAAGTAGAAAGAATACAGACATCAGCATCTTTAAATCAGATATGTTATTATTTACATGGAACGTTTCACGACTGCTGAAATCACCGAGATCACCCGACTTCTTCTGAGGACTTTTTCTTCATTCTTTCATTTCTTCTTCTGAGGAACATCGTGTACAAGACTCTTTAATTTACATTGAAGCAGGGCCGGATTTCTGCCTAGGCCTAGAAGGCCCGGGCCTAGGGGCCTCGGCATATTTTTTTTTCTTTTTTATTTGGTTGTTGAATTGAAGATTCCATTTTGTTTTTTTTTTTGTAGATTTTCGGGATGGAGAGGGGCCGCAAATATCAAGTGCCTAGGGGCCCTGGGTGTTTAAGTCCAGCCCTGCATTGAAGAAGATCTCGTCATAAAAATCATTGTCACCGTTGCATCTGGAAATGCCAGGAATCTTTGAATATATACTTTTTAATGAGGTAGAGATTATTCTCTACTGTTCTGAGATATGAATTTCTCGCAATGGATGGGTAGACAAAGAGGGGCTTCTCCTGCTATGAGCTACACTCTGTATAGAAGCCTAAAAAGAGATATCCCTTTAATTATTTTAAGAGAAAGTTATAAATATATTAAATTTTAGTAATTGCTACTCTACCTAGTTGTCTAGTTATTGCAAATTGTCAGATAATTTGGTTTCATTTTGCAAATTTATTTATGTTTCCAACAACCAATGGAATAAAATAAAAAAAAATTAGGTTGTTGGTTTTATGTTTAACATATATAAATGTTATACCAACTTGAGCTAAGATATTTACTGAATTAGTATAATTTTAGATGAACTAATATTCATCAAATGGTTATCTTCATTTGATATTTTGGCTTTTTGTAAGAGGAATATGCAATCAAAAGATGTCCAAATCATTCACTTTATGAATGTGTACGTTGTACTTAGTGATATTTTCATTTTTTTTTTGGACTCAAAAGTAAACCAACCTTTCCTAAGATCCTTACATTGCAAGCAACCAGTTGTTCTAAATACTTGACAAAGCCAAGGCCAATCCATTAGCTGTGGATCTATTCTGTTTTTTAGGAACATTGGCACACAGTGGCAAATGGAATGCTTCTTACTCTCTCATATGATGTTTATCCATCATCTCTTTTGTCATCCTCTACTCCTTTCTCCTGGAAGTACCATTTCCAGCACTTTCCTTCCCACAAATTCTTCATTACTCCACATTATATCACTCTTACTATCTGATTCAGTTTTCTTGACTTTCTCTGATATCTTCCCTTCATCGATATCCCTTTATCGAGATCTTCCCTGTATAAGTTCTCACTTTATCGAAATCTAGTATAGCCACTGGCATTCCATATCTAACTTTATTATTCATCCCTTTATCATTAAATCCACCCAGATGTTCAACCGAATAGACAGAAAATAGAAATTTTGCAATAAACATGTACAGTAATTGTATTGCTGGTTTGGGACGAAAGGCAAACAATAAATTAATACAAAAAAAATCTATCGGTAACAAATAGGTATCATCAAACACCAAACAAATAATATTAATAGAAACATAAAACAGTACTAGATAATAAGGTTTATATGTTAACGCTGTAATCAGTCATCTTCTTCTGTTTCTTTGAGGCTCGAGCCTTTTTTGCAGCAATGTCCCATATTTTACGGAGAAATAGGTTTTGCGAATGATGATGGATAACAGAGAGTGACAGTTAATCGAGTTTTCATTGTACATTGGTTTTCCATTAATATCAAGACTTAAAATAGAAAAAAGAAAAGAAAAAAAGAAACTAATGGAAAACTAATAAAATAGGTAGGTTGTGTATATCCCACAGGCATCCACAATGGCAAATATGGGGGCACTAGAAGTAAGGCTCACAATGTTTAAAGGACCAGGGATTGAGATATGGGCAGTTCAACTCTCGCCTGCCTTTACACCCAAAGGAAAAGCCAGCACCCATTCTACAGAGGATTGGGCAGATTCTAGGAAAGATAATTTAGCTTAGAAAAATTCCCAACCTCTGCCAACTCAGCTCCTCTAACTTGCCATCAAAAAGCCTTACCATTTGGCTACAGGTCCACAACAAAAGTAATCAGTAGATGAATTATATTTTTAAATGGTAATTTAAAATTGTATGATGGCAATTACAATGATTTTGTAAAAAAAAAATAAAAATAAACATTATAGATATATAGCTCATCATAAAGGAATTATTTTTTTTTCTTAAAAATCATTACGAAATGATATGTCTAAGAAATAGAGAAAAACAAAAAAAACCAACAGACAATGATTTAATATTGAACTATGTATTTGTATGTAAAGAAATAAAGTTTGTAGTAAATCTAAATACTTTCATTTTCTTTCATTTGGCCTTAATAAAAGTATTCAATAAAAAAATGTACATCACATAGGTAGTTAGTATTAAAAAAAATTCTGAACCAGAAATAAACAACAAAATCTTTGGCTAAAATAACTTACAAGGTGATAGATTTGCATTAAGATTTAATATTACAGAATCACAATTTCACTTCTATTAAATTAAACAAAAAAATAAAGCTACAAATATCTTAATTAAAGAAAATTAGATATTATATCTGCTTCTTGATATACTGTATACGAGAGGTAAATTCACCAAGATGAAGTTAACATATTTTCGACATCATATGCATATTAACACACCTGCGATAAGTTATTCAGATGATATAAAAGATTAATTGTAAATTATAAGGCACACATTAAAGACCCAAACTTTAAATTTAAATGGACAACTCAGAGATGTTAACATTATTTTTAAGTCTCTTGATCACATTTTTTTAATGCCTTAAATATAATTAATTTTAACACCACCATATTTTGTGAATAATTTTTTTTGTAATTCAAAGCTTTGTCATTTCACTTTTGGAACTGATATAAAATCAGTGCTTAAATGTGCATGCGTTGAGAAGCAAATGCTCTCAAATGAATAGTTAAATTTCCTTTCACCTGTGAATTCAAGCCTCAAGTATCCATTTCAATACAATTCAAATAGAATCATACACTTTGATATCTTTATTATACGAAATAATAGCTCTTCCTGTAATGTAATGCGTAAATATGTCCTCCCCCTGTTTTTTGCCAATCCTGGCAAAAAAAACCATCTGTGATGATCCCATCATCAAGATCATGTAGAGATCTTGGATATGGCCATAAAGAAATTACCCATTATTATTATTATTTAATATTGATATTGCACCTTTTACAGTTATTACAAAAACTTCCTCAAAGTTTTATAGTTAAAAAATAAAAACATAAAACAATTTTTTTTTGTAATATCTATATTATAATGAATGTCTACAGTGTAATTAAGACATTTAGAATTAAAACTTATAGGCACTCAATAATCCATCACTGAAACAACAGAATAGAAGAGGTAAAACATATGCATTTTTTTATGTTAAACATTTTATATTTTCAATTTATATACATTGGATTTTATTTAAGAAAAAACTATATATTTTCATTTTTTTGTGCAATTAGTTTTTCCAGAATTATATTGTTTTGGTGCATTAATATTTTTACAATTTGTGGTTGGGTAAAAAGGAATGTCTCCTAAACTAAAAATTCAGGAAAGTGCCAAAGAATTTAAGACACTGGCCTACCTCCATTTTACCAAAATTGTAACTTATCCCCTTTCGTTAGGGCACCCAAGAGCCATATTAAGCCCCGCGAACACCATGTAATTTTACAGCAATTTAGTCGTCCGATTTTGACGTCACGAGCAGTTTTGAGCCCATTTATTGATTATATCAGCTCGTGACGTCAAAATCGGACGACTAAATTGCTGAAAAATTGCATGGTGTTCATGGGGCTTCAAGAAGACAGCATTAACAATACATCACATAAAAAAGGCAAATGTCTTGTGATGTTTGACCATTGGGATGTTTACTGGATAGACTTCTTTCGTGATTTTTAAAATACTGACAATAATAATTGGCACTTATTTAGAATAGCAATATGAATTCTTTCAAAACAATTAGGCAAAGTTAAACTTTTTTAAAAAAAGTAAAAATTTTACCAGTTTCTTATCCAAGCTTTAATTT
>JAFIDM010004315.1:27744989-27755625 GCA_023159025.1 Thereuonema tuberculata
TTTATTTATTTATTTATTTATTTATTTATTTATTTATTTATTTATTTATTTATGTATGTATGTATGTATGTATTTATTTATTTATTGAATATTCTCTGAAATGTTAATAAGCTTATTATTGACGCAAAATAATATTAAATTACTAAATACTTGTCTTATATGTAAAAACAATGTAGATAATAGGCTTATGTTCAATTAAAATTTTAATCATTTATGTACTTATTGGAGCTTTCTATTTAGGTAGCGCATGCGCGGTTTTAGCAAGATGAACAATAACTCTGTATTTTGAAACATGGTGGTTGACTGGATGAACAACAACTTTTAATAAGCCAGGCAGATCGAAATCAACATTTCTGAATTTTATATTTTTTTTCAATAGACATTAAACCGATTGCAGGTTGTTTTGTTTTTGTTTTAATTTTCAATGTTTGTAAACTACATTCTCATTAAAGTAAAAAAAAAAAAAAATGAAAAAAAATTATTGTATTATATTTTTTGTCTTCTGATAAGGATCAGGAGATCAATATTCCCGTATTGTCTGAGGACAAGTATCATTAAAATCTCATTAGCATTAGCAACAATGACAACAATCGCAATATCAATCGCAAAAATTGTTATGCGCAACAATCGCGTCTTTCGCAACAATCACATTTATAATAATAAAGAAATTAAGGCAATATCAATTATATTTTTTATAAACGTTGCGTAGCATTGTGAATGGTTTACTAATCGCTATCCCTATCTTGTTTTGAAACAATAATATTAACAAGAGAATGCAACAACTAAGACAATGTAAGGCATAAAATAAGAATTGTTATTATTTAAGTCCGCAAAATGTTAAGCCTCTTAAATTCAATCAATCTAATTTTTAATTGATTAATTACTGATTATTTAAATTTTCAAGGATTTTAAATCAAATTTTAATTAAATTACAGCCCCTGCAAATAAATGAATTTTCATATTTTGCAATTGCGATGCATTGTGGGACTTCAAGAAAATGTCTTGTTTGCCATCGGTAGAAGTTAATTGGTTTACTTTTAAATCTTTGGATCAACTTGGCAATTTCACTCGCAAATTTCTTCACAGGTCTCAGAAATAAAGCTTTAAATATAAAGATAGATTTAAATCTATCGTTATCTTGTTCGTAGATTCGCATGCCAATTTTCAAAAGATTTGTTCACGGGTTCAAAAGCCATATTGGGGTGGGGATGAACCAAATACAGAGGGTTTCTAAGCGTTCCTTACATTAGCAAATAGACTAAAACAGAAAAACAATCAAAACACAAAGAAAAACATATAGTACAATTATAAAGCAAATACGAACAAACACAAAGAAGGAAGTAATGCATTTTTTTTTTTTTTTGATAATCTTTAAAATTACAGAAATATATATAAACAAATAAACTATTTTCCCAAAATTTTACCGCTAATTTAGCCTTGACTCGTGAATTATAATTTGGCCTAAGGCTGGAATTCCCCTAAACACGTTTAACACTTCCTGCTTTGTATATTTTTGATATATTATCAATGGCTTTTTTTTTTTAAGATGAAGCAATGAAGATATTTAATGATAAATGTTTAAATAATTCTTTGATTACGAAAAAGTATGTTTGTTTTTGTTTGTCTTGTTTTTCGTCTAGGTTATAATTAACTGTTTATTCATTTGTTAATCCTTCTGTAGGCATAATTAAATCATCTAATGTAAACAGTATTATATTATTTTTACATAGACATCCTGTCGACACTACAGTCTTCTGTCAATACAATATTTCTTTTTTCTTACACAGGAAACTTCTTCAGGTCAATGAGGACAGGAAAACTTTTTCTCTTTCTCTCTAGAATTCTAAAAATCTACACTTAAAGTCAAATTTATACTTAACAATCTACTAGTAATAGTATATTTCACATCTTTTTTACAAAATAATTAAATTTAGCAGAAAACAACAATTAATTAATATGACCTAAATCTTTACTAATAATGTGAAATATACTATTACTAGTATATTGTTGAATATAAATTTGACTGTGTAGATTTTTTACGAATTCTAGAGAGAAAGAGAAAAAGTTTTTCCTGTCCTCACTAACCTGAAGAAGTTTCCTGTGTAAGATAAGAAATATTGTATTAAAAAAAAGGTATTAAATGAAGTAGTGTCGACTGGATTTCTACGTAAAAATATTATTTATATTATATATTATAGGAGTTATGAAGTATAGTATTGTGTTATTTATTGTTATTTATTATTATTAAATCTTATGATTAAATGTTTTTGTCTTTAATTATTTCAGGATTGACAAAGTCAAAGGTCAAATGTCAGCATTTTTGCAAATTGCAAAAATGATATTTACAACTGAAACCCACGTAAGAACACTAAAATTTTTTACGATAGAATTTCTACGAGTTCTCCAGACAATTTATATCTTTAATTTAACATTTTTTTAACATATTTGGTAATTGAAATTCATAATAAAAAAAATAAAAAAATTCCAATAAAATCAAAAAGAACAAAATAAAAAAAAGCCAAAACTTTTTTTAATTAATTTCTAGAATTTCAATTAAACTACTAAAATTTACTTTTCACTCTATTTTTTTACTATATTCGTAGATTAATTTTTTTTTTTTTTGCTTGTAGGATTAGGACATCTCGTCCCTCAGTTCTTAGGCAATTAACGATTGAATTCAACAGTTAATTTTTTTGAAGTCATCTTATTCTCATCTTTTTCTTTTTATTTATTTAATTTTAACAAAATTTTCCTTTAAATATTTCGAGAAAACTGTTAACTGTAAAAGCGTCATGTCCGTATCCTCAAATAAGACGCTCTTGCGCTCACCAACGAACGAAGCAAAATGGCGATCGGAGGGTCAGTTCACTCTCCATTACCCGAGGGTAGTGTACCTTTTCATTAACAGATCCATTTGAAGGGGAAATAATCAGGGAAAAAAAAAATCTTTCCACCACCAGCTTCATCGGTTCTTTACAAAAAAATTACTTTGATCGAAAAAATAAAATTACAATAAGATTTTTAACTTTTTAATTCATGTCTCGACAAGTTTTAATCTAACTGAACTTATATAGTCAAATTCCATCTGCAAATCTGCTTTTCAAAAACTGAACTACCAATAAGCAGGACTGAAACACTTAACTGAGAAACGATTACATTTTAATTTGTAATTTTACCCATTTTTCTGAGTCACAATTATTTGTAAAGTGACTATAAAAATCTTTCTATCTGCTTAAGTAATTATACTCCTATTTTATAAGCAATTTTAAAAAATAACAAATTTTTATAAACGATTTTGGAGTGCTTATTAAAGCTCTTTCCTCAAGTAATTCTTACAGTTGTATCAATAAAAATAAGAATACAGTAGAACCTCATTACAACGGACTAATAGGGGCTGAAGGTTGTCCGTTTTAATGAAAGTCCGGTTTATAACAAATAATTCTTATAGGGGTGTAATGCAGCAGGGTGTACATCAATGAAAGTACAGTAGCTAGCTATAAAAAGTGTTTATTATATAAAAAATAAAAAAAAACAGCCTTCAACATAGTAGGTTTAATTGAAAAAGATGTGTACGTATACACTGCATTAATCTTTAGAACAAGAAGGTCCTGGTTCATGTTGATTGCTTACCTTAATTGGTTTGAAAAAATAATTTATTTTCTGCTGAGTTTGTTTGCTGCTTATTTCTTCAGTTAATAACTGACGGAGGTGTTCATAATATGCATACACATTTTCGTTTGCCGATTGTTCAACATATTGAATAACAAAATTTAAATGGTCTTTCACTTCGCTCACCTTAATTGTAGGCTGACAATTTTTTTTTAAAACTGTCCGTTATAAGCGATGTCCGTTATAATGAGGTTCTACTGTACTTTGTTATTAATTATTTTTATAAAGGCTGCTAAAAAAAAAAAAAATCATTCAATAAAAAAATGTAATGCCAAAATTTTATCGAGTCCAGTGATCACATTTAGGCACATTCCACTTCTAAAATTGTTAAAACAATGAACTCCAACGTTTGTATATCGTTTTTTTTTTTTTCTTTTTCCTGATTATATGCAAAAGGAATGAAGGAAGACGTGCGAAAAATAATAAGCACAGTTTTCTATCAATTATTCTATTTCTATTTTTATGTTTTTACCTTGTTTTTCACCCTGGAGGGTGAAACTTGGAGGGAAAAAAACAAGATTCTCTCAAACAGCCATCCAACCAAAAAAGGAAGAAAATGAGCCTATTATATGTGTTTCGAGATCTCGTTGAAAGAGAGCGGGATTAAGGCCTTCCTAGACCCCCCCCCCTACATTCACCTATATAATAATTAATAATTTAATGTGCCCTATCAATATTGAACAACTAAATGGGTTCTTTTTGAAATTTGACATATATTTACGACGAAGTGACGATCTTATATTCGTTAATATTTACGATAGATTTCTGCGGAAAAACTTAGGCAAGAAGATGACAAAAATTCCAATAGAAAAATATTAGAAATGAAAAACAGATTCTAACTGATGATAAACAAAGACGCTTAACTATGCATCGTCACCGAGTTTGGAATCTAATTTAAAGTTGCACGAGCTTTGATTAAAATGAATTGGATATAAGTGACTTAACATAAGTATTTGAGGGTTTAATCAATTTTTGGCAAATGGAAAACTTATTATTATTATTATTTGGTCAGCATAGTAACAAAAACAGGAAGTTTTTACGACTTTGAATAAAAGCAAAAAAATAAATAAATAAATAAAATAAAATAAAATGCAAAAAAAAAAAAAAAAAGAATTAGAATTTTTTGCCCGAGCAGTCAGGTCACGAGCTCTAATGACTAGCCTCTCTGTTATAGAAATCTGAACTCTGATAAAATTTTTTTCTGATTTCCAAATGCATTATGAGTTGATGATTCATATTTTGAGGCTAAAAATTTAAAATAATTTTTTGGTTTAGAACTGTAATTCATTTGTCATTAAAACTGCCTCTGACAAATATAATATAGTCTGTTACTTTTAATCAATGTAAACTTTGATTGAAGTTATTGACCTGCATATTTTAAATGTAGGATATTACAATTATTTAAAATGAGGTTTTCGAAAGATCTTAGCAAAACTTATATTAATTTTTTTCGTAATAATTTTTCAACAATTTATCACAACAAATAAGGTTTATTTGAAAACTTATTTATAAATACCTCGATGTAAATAAAACTTAAATGGGAATTGACTTCCAAATATTCTTTTACAAATAAGCAAATAAAAATAAATCAATATATTCTTCAAGAGCATCCATGCTGTGTTCTTATAATTTTTCTTTGAAGTCCTTCCATAAAGAACTTTTTTATCTATTTCTCCTGCTGAAAGAGAGCCTCATCAAGTCAGTCTACGTGAGCATGTCCTTAATACTTTTGAACTACACAACGTATCTTCTTGAAACACGGTATGCCTATTTTTGAACAAGAGACTATATAACTTTTATGTATGAAATAGTTTCTGTGTGGATCCGTGTAAAGAAATTGACACGAGAAGGTCACAAATTCCGTTTTTTAAAAAGTATTAGAACTAAAACAATGATTTCTCACAATGGATAGTAACCCCATTAAGAATTCCACTAATTCAGCCAAATTAATCGGATTTAGACAACTTAAGAAAATAATGCGGATTTAAATTATTTTGTTTTTCTTTCTTTCAGAAAATAGAACTTTTCTAAAATGCTTATATTCAGCAGGTATTACAATGGGAGAGTAAACGAAGAAGTTCCATTCTGTTCGTTTCACGTCTTTAAAAACAAAATAAAGAAAAGAAATTGACGGAACAACATGGTAAGGAGTAGACTCTAAGTTCTTTCAGGGACTTTTTGTTTCTTGTCTTTTTACTCTGTTCCTTCTCAATAGTAAATCTGTATTTGCTGAATTGATTACAAAAGGTCTAAATTCTGCAGACGACGAAGTCGGAGTTACAGGAAATGACCCCGAAGTAATCGTGGGAAACAGGAAAAAGATGCGATTGGATAAATCCACTGCTAAAACAGATCTTAATTATTGTTTGATACAATATCCTGTTTGAAAATTGTAAGTAAGAGACGGAAGATTTTACTTCGATTTCACTAATGTAAAATCTAAGCCATTATTAGTGTAGTGAAAATTAATATCTCTCAGCACTCGAAGTGACTTCTAGAAATACGTGTCTCCCAAGAAGAATAAGAATAAGTCCTGAAACAACGTAAATATCACTTTCTTTCAAATGTTGCGTATTCTTAAGGTGACCATTTTTTTCTAAAATGAAAAGGAGGACGCAATAATTTGAAAAAAAAAAATAATATTATCAGGGGTTTCAGGGGTATAAGCCTATCTGTTCAACCAAAAAAAAAGTTTTAAACTTCACATATCAAAAAGGAGGACATATTACTCTTCAAACATCAAAAAGGAGGACAGAATTTACAAAAGGAGGACATTTAGGAGGACACTTCTCAAGGGAGGCCAGACCTTCAAAAAGGAGGACTGTCCTCCCTAAAGGAGAACGGTTGGTCACCTTAATATTCTGTTTTTCTTTGTTTTTCGTGAATAAGAAAACATCAGTTATTCGTAAATTATACTATTTACATTCCGTATGTGTTATATCGTCACATATTTGCTGAAATTTAATCACAATCGTGAGGATTGTGAATCGTCAATTCACTTAAATCAAATCAAAGCTCGCGAAAATTAAAATAGCTTACTAAATGGATCATCACACACACATTGTTAGATATCTATATATATATATACAATTATATATATTGTTATAATATCGATATTTTTATTGTTGTACTTTAAATGTTCTAGTTCTAATACTCTTTTATGAATTTTTTGTTACCTTCACCGCAAATTTATGCTTAGGAAATTTTTTTTAATTACAATTACTACTTTGTCTACTGTCCGTAAATAGGCATGCTATTTTTCAAGAAGATCCATTCGCTGTTTCAAAATTATTAGAGCCTACTATACTGGGTTTTTTTTTTTTTTTTGTCTATCTTTTCGAGGATAAAAATAGGATAATAAATAAAAAATGACGTAATATTATTTAGATGTTATTAAGAGAAATTCAAATGCTCTTTTGAAATTACGAAGGCATTACTCATTAAGGAATCCATTTCTTGCTGAGACAATAGAAGAATATAGGGGGAGAAAAAGACAAAAAACAGGATATTTGTCACATTCATCAAAAAGCAAAAACTACAATTATATAGCCAATTACATCAATTAATTGAACACACTAACTTTATTTAATACGTAATTATTGTCCTCACGCCGAAAGATGAAACTCCCAGAACGCAACGCAGATTATAGATTTTCCTTTCCTGGCCGTTCGCTAACATTCAAATAGAAGAGAAGCGACCTCTTCTATTTGAATGTTAGCGAACGACCAGGAAAGGACAATCTATAATCTGCTTTGCATTCTGGGAGTTCCATCTTTCGGCGTGAGGACAATACACAACTATAATTTCTAGAATAAATATATATTTACACATTCTTTGTTTTAAGTCTTTTTGAACGACTTTTCTTGGATTTCTCGCTCGATACCAATCATAAATTATTAATTCTTTGACTGATTCTAATCAAACTTGGATATTTCGATGATTTTGTGAAAAACATTTAAAAAAAAAAAATTCACTAACAATTAAAAAAAAAAATTACATAATTGTGGATTCCGAGGTTTAGAATTACATAATGCTAAAATAAGGCAAAAAGTAATTAAAAGAACATTCTGGAATCGGTGGTATTCAAGGAGAAAAGCCGGATCTTCTACAGTATGATATGAGTCAATGTTGAGTCACGTAAAGCAAAAGCCTGGGAAAGATTTTTCTTTTATTTTTTTTTAACTTTGCAAACTGATTACAAGATATTAAGTCAATATTTAATTTATCATTTGTTTTATTTGATTTTAGTTCATTAGATGATGTTTGTTTCGTACGTTGAGGGATAATTCTTATTCAGAAGAAAATAAAGATAAGTAAAATCAAATTGTCAAGTCTTGAAATTAATCGACTGCTCACACGTGTAGGAGTGAGACTGATAGTGTAAAAAAACAAACAATAACGCAATCATTGAAAGATTTCCCTCTTAAGTAAGTTCATGTATTTCCGGGAGATATTTATGTTATGACGCTCACGACGTTTGGGCGAAAAACCCACTTAAAATTAGCCAATATCATCCAAGACCTCATACATTTAAACAAGTTGACTTAACTCTAATAAAAGAAAATAACGGTTAAAGCAGTAACATTATTCAAATGTCTTGATTAAATTAAAAAATGTACAATATACGTCTAAATTCTCGGCTAGATAATTAGTTGTTTATATATGAATAAATTATTGTTTTATGGATTGACCTACCTTGGTATAACTATTGTTTTACGGAAGTCTCGTAAAAATGGTTATTAGCTCTAAAGATGTATGAGTCTGACTTCTAATAGAATCAATAGGAACATTCATCTAAACTTAAAGTTTCAGCTTCCTAAGATAAAAAGTTTTATCTCCATCAAAGATGTACATGAGCGTTCGAATTTAAAAATTTGCATTCTAAAAATTTTATTCTCTTGTAATGTTTCATTTTTTTCCCTCCAATTCCTGTAAAGCCGTATTTGACCAAACCCTGTAATCAACCCTGAGCGTCATGTCAGTTTTGGCTGGGGGGGGGGGGGGGGGGGGAGATTTTTAAAGAAGACCTTATATCTTTATAGAGTAGCGCAATAGTTCTGAAATGAACTATTTTCCATACATTCTTATCCTACATATAAACATATACTTAACTTCCATGCACTTGCTGTTAATATAACGTAAGTGCAAACAAATGAAAACACTCACAGTTGATATAATAATAAAGAATTTTAATTTTAACTAACAAAACATGTATTTTTTCTAAAGTAGTAGATAAAAACCACTAATGTTAGCAAAGGGTAACGTCTTGTTTTCATTTTAGCAAAGTCATTAACTAGCTCGTCAAGAGAGATTTCCTTCTCCTCGCTTTCATGTGCGTTTCTAACGACACATTTATAAAACAAATCTCGTCTTTCATTTCGTAAGCGTTTATAAAAGACGAATATCTTTTATAATTAATAATTGAGTAGCACTACGAAAGAAAAAAATGTAAGACCAGAGAACTGTATTTTTAATATTAAAATATTATACTTTAATATTAAACATACAGTTCTCACATATTTTCTTTAGTAGTACTACTTACAGGCGGAATTGGGGGTGGGGGGGCAGTTGCCCCCACAATATTATGAGGGGAAAAAAACTAAATATAAGTCGACAAGAGATAAGCATTATTCACTTTTGACCCCCCCCCCCCCCCTACAAAACTTTTTCCCCCCCCCCCCCAATCAAAATGCTGAAATTCCGCTGATGGTACTACTCAATTATTATTATTTTTAATCTTAAACTTAGGGGGGGGGATCAATTGCCCTACCCTAACCTCCCTAAATGACACTCTTGTAATACTATTTGGTAGCTGATAATCCTAAATTAAAATTGATCAATGATTATTATTTGAGCTATTTAAACCTTACAGTCGATAGGTTCTTCTGAAGAGCAATTTATACCTTTATATGTAGAGTTTGTGTTCATAAACTAAACTAAATCGAAGTAGAATTCAACAACTTTTCTTTTCTTGTTTTTTTTTCTCTTGTTTATTTCAAAGCAAGTCATAGTTTTGTTTATTTCCTAATCTCAAGTCATGTGGCTTCGATGGTTTTGTAAGCATGGAAGTTTATTGAGGGAGGGACCATAGGGATTCTAGGCGCCCCCTCCCCCGAAAATTTTAAGACGAATTTTTTTTTTTTGTTATTGAAGGTTGATTTCCTAATTCCCCACACTCCATAGCTGAAATAAAATTCTAATAGATCCATATTTTTAACATTTCTAATTTTTTCTGAAATTTCCTTTACGAGAGGGAAATCACGCGCCAATTCTTTGAGTTGTTGTGGAAATAAATTTAATGGTGGGAAAAGTCATAGTGAATGCTCATTAATATTTTTTTTTCTTTTCATTTTTATTATTAAAATTTGATAACGATACAGGTTTTTTTTTTTTTTTTTTTTTTTTTTTTTCAAAATTCTACGTAGATAATTGGCAACAGTTTAATTCGCAGATTAAGATTAGAGATGGACAAAGTCGTTCTTTTTACTGAACTAGTTCTTTTGAGATAGTTCTTTTTATTGAACTAGTTCAAATGAACTAAGCCGTTCTTTTTACCTTAACAATAAAAAAAAAAAACAAAAAAAAAAACAAAAAGGTTTTCAAATACTTTTACAACCAAAAAAAAAAGGTTCTCAAATACTTAATATAAAACGAAATACCAATTCCAATAGCCAATAGTGGAGTGGTAAAAGAACGAACTAGTTCATTTGAACTAGGTCGTTCACGAACTACCCATACCTAATTAAGATAATTGTTGTATGTCAAAAGGTATAACAACAATTCTCAAATACTCAATTAAACATCTGAATATGTTTATACAGCAACAGGTGTTAGAACAAGTAAAACTTTTACGCTGTAGCAAAAGAAATATTACTATCGCTATAACGGTATCGGAGTTCGGTTCTCATGTGGGTTTCGTGATGGTGGACGATCCGCGCTGGGCAGGTTTTCTCGGGGTTCTCCCATT
>JAFIDM010004315.1:27760625-27796274 GCA_023159025.1 Thereuonema tuberculata
CTGTTGTGTAAGCGTCTAAGCCATATTTCCTCCTTACCTCTTCTCTCTTAATAGTCACATTAATTCACTAGCCGGATACTGTGACTTTGCTCCGGAACCCTTGCATATATAGCATAAAAAAAAATAACTTTATTTATTTGGCAAATGAATATCGAGATCGGAAAATATACGAGTTCCCAGCCCGTTGTGGCCTTCTCCGGATAACTCATATGTATTGCGGGTTGGCGCCACACACCTATATATGGATAAGGCAACTTTAAAGCGAAAATATAAATCCTCTTTATTCCCTATCCCGTGGGAATTTCGAAAAATCCGGCCTTATTCCTTGTCTACATCATAAAGGGAACCTCTGGCAACATTTCAGCTTTCTAGGTCCAAGGGTTTGGGCTGGGCATTGATGAGCCAGTCAGTGAGTGAGTCAGGACTTTTCTTTTTATATAGGTAGATAAATTACATCATATCACCCTTAAAACATAATTAAAATATTAAAAATTTGCATTATAAAACATATTTTAACTATTTTATTTATGTTTTAAGAGCGATATGATGTTATTTATTAGATGAAAACCTCTGGTAAAAATAATTTAATAATAAAATTCAACTGCTATTAAAAAGAAAGTATTTAATCAGTAACCTTTTTTTTTTCGCACTGACCAAAAAATAATTCAGAGAATTATGAAGTAACATCTTTAGGAATTACAAGAAGAGATGAACAAATCGTATGGGTTAGAGGGAAAAACCGAAGTCATTCACTTGTCATGATCAAACGAAATGGAAAATAGGCGGGGCATGTAATAATGAGAAACGAACAGAGATAAACAATCGAATTAGGAAACCAGTTAATGTTAATCAAATAAAATGTTGGATTCCGATGAATTTTTAGACTGGTATAAATTCGCTGTTTGCTATCAATGAGAGTTCATTGTTTCGTTTCTAATCGCTTTCTAAGGGCATTTTTGATCCCATCAATCGCCAGTTTCTTCATAAACAGAAACTTAAGCTAGTGTTTTAGTACAAAGATAGATCGTTTCTTGTCCTTAAATTTGCAGATCAAGTTTCAAGAAGATCAAATTCATTGGTTTAAAAGGTATTATGGAGACCATTCCCACATACTCACTTTGGAATTCCAGCTAGAAGTAGGTTAAATAAAATCGAAGACATCATCTTACAGCGCATTGAAAATAATGATTATGTATGTTTTAAATTCTGCAGTGGTAGTCATTACTTTGAGGCAGTGAAATGGGATTCAGGCATAAATGTATCATAATTCTTATTTTGGACACTCATCAGCTAGGATTACTCATTCTCCAATAGCAGAGAAAGACTACGAGACTGGAGCTAATTTAAAGGTAGTAAAAACAAAGAGGTTCCTTTAAATCTGTAGAATAAACAATTAAAAATATGCCAGTCATTACAGATGTCTTATTATTTTAATAAACTTTAAAAAATATTTATAAGATTTGAATAAGACAATTTCATTTAATTTGAATTATTGTTATTACAAAGAAAATGTTAACATTTAATTTTACTTTGATACTTCGAGGAAAGGAGGTTCCATATTCTTGGAGAAACTTCTTATTTATTTGCAATTTATCAACGATGGAAATTTTAATAAAAAGAAAGAAAAAAAATCATTAATCTTAAGACAAATGTTGTATTTTGTTTCTTTCAGTTGTTCTCTATGAGTATCTTTATGCTTACTTTCAGTTTCTTGTGTGAAATCGAAGGGAGATGTTTGTTGAGCTTTTATTAATTGGGAATCTTCGTAAAGGGAACAGAACGTTGCTGGATGCTCACGCCAGCGCCATCATGAATAGCAAGTCATTAATTCCTACGACAGACTCATCTGCTTAACAAAGACCTTTGGTACAAATTTCAAAGGTTAAACTGTGGGTTTCAGGAACTTGTACTAGAAAGATTAACAGGAACGACAATCCTCTATTTCCATTCTCCTCTCTTTCGTTCGTGGCAATTACGGAGTGAGAAACGTAAGAATCGTGATGCAATCCTAAATTAAACTACCTTTCATCAGTCGAAAGCACTCTAATGCCTTCTTGCTTTAACAATGAATTCAGTAATTTCAAATCACTAAGAAATTCATTATTTTAAACTGTGTGAGATTTTAAAACCTAGGCCAAATTAAATACGGAAGCCTCCCCATTTCTTATTTTCTATAATTAAATTTGCATAACAGATACGAGTTAAAATCTGTTATGTAGTTTTCCAGAACTGTTTGGGCAAAACGCAATTTCTTTGTGTTTGAAAATTAATTTTAATTTCCTGTGAATAAAAATAATTTCTACAGTGAAACGAGTGCGACGGGAATCGAACCTGCAACCGTCCGATCCGAAGTCAGACGTCTGATCCATTAAGCCACGGGTACATTCAAATTACTGCTGTTAAATATTTCTTTTCACTCCCTCTACGTGTGTGACGCAATGAGAGAGGAGCCTGAGGAAAAAAAAAAACTCATTAATTTTAGCCTACTGGATTAAATTTCAATTTCAATGTTCATTTTTTTAGCCTACTACAAGCGCAGGCCAGACGAGCATTAGATGCAGAAGCTCGTCCTCAGCGACGAACTGAAGAGTCGTTAGAGACATTTCTCGACATGAATGAAGAAATTACAAATGACGGACAAATACTCTACCTCAACTAAAAGCCGTCACAGTGTTATCCTCATAGTGCTTTCAATAGACAACAGATTTCCCAAAGATAAAAGTTCAGTAATACTGTATATATGAATAAAAAAAGACATCATCTTTTCCTTGGAATGGCCGAATGTACATCCAAACTTCATGAATTACTGAATACACTTACAAAATTCATAGGAAATTGCAAGTAGAAAGCCTGATGGCTTCTGAAGTCACTGAACTGCCACTAGAATCTTTTTGTTTTTTCGCAGAATGCATAAAAGTATACATATCAGAACTGTATATCAGAATGGAAGTGGTAAATAAGAATTTTTTAATATCTAAGAAAAAGTCAGTATAAATTACCATGTTTCAGCTTTGTTATGTTTACTGTGGAAATTGCAGGATATTTCACTAACTACAGAAGCTTATCTTAGCTTTACACCTTTCTTTTTAAATATCTATCTTTTTAAATAAATAGGCTATAATATTATTTTATGTATCTCTATTGAGCCTCTCGAAAATATCATCATGTTTATTGTATACGTTCTTTCCCTGAGCAAGAGGATTTTCTTGATAAAATAAAAACTCCGTAATAATCATAGTTTACATTAGAAAATAGTGACTATCACCAATAAATATCTTCACACCAAGTTGACAATATTTCGCTCTCTTGATCATAGAGCTGCTTCTGGCTTTATTTTGACGGAAGAGAAGAAATCTCTGTTAATAACTTTTAGATTACATTACCTTCATTACACTCACATTGTTAATACTTAAGTTAAAGTGTCCCACTACAGGCGATATCGCCCTTGGGGTCGCAAGAGGTAAGGCTGCCGGCGCGGCGTTCGGACTAAGTTCAGGTCGAGTGGTCATCCCGACGCCCACCCGCCTTTAACTCCCGTGAAACGAACCCTAGAAACAGAGGACTGGGTAGACCCTAGGACCCGTTTGAAGGAGAATGGAGCGTGGAAAAACCCCTACCCTTCGCATGAGCCCGGGATCAAAGCCGCCACCTCCAATCCGGAGCCAAGCGCCCTTACCCACTGGGCTACCGGACCCACACACTGTTAATATTAACAAACCTTAATAATGAGATACCATCCTTTAATTAATTACAAAAATCTTTCTGTATTCAAAGGCTTTTTATACCAATCAAATGCAAATTCACTTACTTTAAGAGCTTTTTCCTTATTCACACACGGGAAACAATCTATAATACATGACTTTAACATGAATATTTGTTTCTCATCTTTGATACGATAAAAAAACATTACAGGATCTGGGTTTTGTCCTAATCGTAGACAATGATCTCCCAATCTGATAGCACCTCAATAAACCTACCTTCTTTATATTGTATAAAAAAGATTTGAAGATTATCAAAGTGTCTATTACAATAATATTCCTAGATATTATCTATTTTATTTATTTTAAAGTTATGAAAATAATACAAAAAAAATAACTGTCCATATATTTGTAAATCATAACAGGTGAACTCATTTTGATGAAAATGAATTACATCCGAATTGTCCAAGTCTTGTTAATATTAATCATATCAGAATGTGCAAATGACTGAACATAACGAAAAGTATATACGCATGCTTTAATAGACATCGACAGATTGTTTCACTTCAAGCTCCTTTTATGGAAATATTGGCCACGTGCAAATTCTTCACAGTAATCCACACACAAATAAAAAAATAGATCCATAAATGCATGCTAAATGTCGAGAAGATCCGGTTTTTTGGGAGAGGGACAACCACGCATCAACACTCGGACATAACATTTTATAAGGCTTATTAAGAATAGACTTCACAATACGAAGTTAGCATTTGGAGCAAACACAAGAAGTCCAAGCTTTTTTGATGACATGGGCTCTGATAAATTATAAAACTACAGCAGATGGATTTTAATGATGTTAACTATTTTCTTAATTTACAGAAAATTATTTCTTCGTAAAATTAAAAGGTAAATTAGGGTCTCTTTGGTTGGAAGTAAGATCCTTGGGTTTGGGGTGGCATTTTCATCTTTGTTCTGGGCGCCGAAAATGAACTACGTCACAAAGAATGTTGAAAATATTTCTATCATAAAACTCGACTAAAATTTACATCAGACAAAAATGCTAGCATAATAATGCATTTATTTTTTTTTCTATCTGATATCACGTCTCAGAATGTTACAGCAGAAGTAAGGATATACTTAGGAGTCACTTCTGCTTCTTCAGATGTAAAATGCACGAACACTCATTTAAACCTAACAAAAAAAAAGCTACTTCATTTCGAAAGATTGATGATCAAGCAAAAAAAATAGGTGACGGTAGATGTTATGACCCATTTTATAATGAAAAATACAAAACTTCCAGTTTTCTAAGACTGAAAAAGAATAGTTTACAGTTCTGTTTATAAATCCCAAATTATAATGTATTGGATCGTCTGATAGTTTTATTATTTTTACAATGTTTAGCATTTCTGTACAGAAAGTAACCTATCTAAGGACGGGGAGAATTCTCAGTCTCCATTCAATATCACTTCAGTTACGTTGCGATATAGATTTCTTGATGTTAAATTTCCACATGATTCTCTCTTATCTATCTGAAGTTGTATAATTCTTGACTGACTAATTTTTGCTACCAGTTCAATGGTCCTTCCAGAAAATTCTGAAATTTCGATCTGTAGGTCGTCGCAGAATCAAGTGGGCGTACTTATTCACTTTTATCCTTCTATTTGTAAGGATCAAAGAAAGGGGATGATGTTTTAACGAAATTATATAATCTTTCTCGTTTTCATGGTTTAGGTTTTTTTTTTTTGTTTTTTTTTGAACACTGTTTGATACAAAACGTAAAAAAAACCCCATGTAATGCATTTGTGAAATTATTGAAATTTTAGTTTTACGGTCCCCCCACCACCACTCCTCTCCCCCAAAAAATTAGTGTTGTGGTATTGGAAGGAGTGAAAATCAGATGGAGCAACATCCGGAGAATTTGGCAGATGTGTTGTAAGCAAGATGCTGCATCCTTTCCTCGTTGAGTTTTGCAGGATTACGTATTTTATCTTCAACATCGTTGAATGCTTAAGGTTAAATTAACTGACGGGATCAGAAAATACTTCTATCTAAAATTATATTCTAAAACTTCTTTTTCTAACCCTTTTTCCTCACTGAAAATTGTTGTTGTATAGCTAATATGCTGTGGTAGCCGCGCTTTAGGATAAAAGTTAGAACCATAACGTGAACTGCCTGTTGACATTATTTTTTTGAAATAGTTGTTGAAATAATTGAAGAAGCGTTCGATGCTCTTTTCTTTTCTTTGGGATTGAAGTCGAGGTTCCTTCAGTTTCTTGAAGGAATCTCGGTGGTCACTTGTAAATTCTCGAAGCTTTGAATTCCTACAAAAGCCTTCAAAACTTCAAGAGGCTTAAAACTCTTCTCGGAGGAGGCGGAATCGCAATTTCCAACTGAAATGACGAGAGGACCAACAACAAAGGGAAGGTGTCGGAAGTCAACAGCTGAAAAACTGTTACCAACGCTGTTTGTTTAACACTCGGACGGTTCCTTCAGTTGCTCGTGACTGACTGCTAAGTGGAATGAGGTCACGTGGGTCCTCCTCCACCCACTGCAATCACGAGCAACCAGTCAAAGGCCAAACATCCTCAGAAAACGTAACGTTTTGACTGCAGATGATAGGGAAACGCAACATCCGAATCAAAATGTCGAGAAATAACACAGCCCACTCTTGGCAGACATCACGTAGCTAAAAAGGATGCTTTGAAAAGCCGTTCATTCCAAAATTTAGAACTCAGATAGAATTCCACTCTTATAAAGAATTAAAACCGAATGATGTGTACATATAAATCTACAACACACTTGAAATAATTATAAAAACTTTGTTTACAGTTAACGAATATTAAATAATACATAGGAATTTATGTTACAAACTGATATAATAATTCTTACAATAGATCAGTGATTCTAAGACACTTCCTATCCCAATTTCAAAACAAAACACACCACCAATTACAGTGGTTTGCGTTTTCTTCTTTGAAAGAGATTTTATAGAAAGGCATCGCAAATCCTCAATAGAAAATAAAATCTCTGATTTGTGTATTTAAATAATATACTATTAAAATTATATATTGAATAAAATCCACATGCTAAAAACACAATTGACCTCCTACCCTGACCACTGTCCCAAAAAATAAAACGAGATCATTTTAGAGTTATATATCAGAAATCACATTTTATATATACAGGGTGACTCAAAATTCCCTGTAAACACTATAGGTTAGGAAAACCAAATCGAACCGAATTCATGACGGAACGTATGTCCGCAAACACCACCCGATTGTGCTAAAGAGCGCTGTACGACAGCACATTAATTGGGCAGTGTGAGCCATTGTTATTTTACACGCTGACTTTGTACGAGTAGGATGTATCGCTTCACTAATCCTGAGAGGGCAGATATGCACCTAGCCTACGGGGCAGGAACGGAAACGGATGAGCCGCTTTACGATTGTATCGTGAACGGTTCCCCAACAGATGCGTGCCCTATCATCAGGCGTTTGCACCATAGATTGTTAGTGGAAGCATCAACTGTGAACCTGTAGGTGTACACCTTACTGTCATATTGTGAACATAGGACTAAAATTACTCGTTGTCTTTTTAATTCTGAACCTTGTGTACCTTCTAGCACATTCGGATGGCGTTTGCGGTCATACGTTCCACTAAGAATACGGTTTGTTTTGTATTCCTGACCTACCTTTAAAGTTTATACAGTATACCATCACTAATTTCAAATTTCCCCTTTCGCCGTACCAACCTACCACTACTGTTTAGTGGCGCTACTTGCTGCATAAACAGTGTTACATTATTGGCATAACTATTGATATGTAAATGTGCTTAGTTGCACTCCCTTTGGAAACGGTAATGATGAACTTTCTTGTGTAAGTCAACCGAATTACCGGTACCATTTATTTTACCTGTGATTCATTAAAATTTCATTTAATTTTTCTTTTTTAACTAACTTGTAAAGATAGGATGAGATGGTTAGCTGTTAAGTACAGTCGGACCTCTATTTAACGAAACTCTATTTTGCGAACTTTTCTTTGGAACCAAGAACATTTTGCTAATTTCTTCGTAAAATAACCTCCAAATAGCGAAGTGAATTTTCTATTTAACGAACTTTTTCGTGGTATCTATTTTTTTTTCCTCCTTGAAATGTTTTTATTATTAAAATTCCCTTAGAGGAAATGAAAGAAATGTGGATACAGCTGAGGAAAAAGAAGAAATTAACGATGATGTGCTGATTGATGATTATCTTTCACTTGATTTTTAAGTTGAGACCTCGGAAACACTAACTGATATTTTGGACAGTGTGAAAAATAAAAACAATACAACTATGAATTGCGATGAAGATGATGAAAATGGAAATGATCATGATGCAGAAATCAAAAAAGCTTCGTAGGATAAAATGCTAAAATCATTTGAAGCAATCCGACGCGGATTACAATTTGAAGAAAAATCTTGAAAGGGGTTTTTGGTGCATTGCAAAGATGCGAGATGTAGGCTACTATGAGCAAAAACACTTTTTCATAAAAAAAATAAAAAAAAAAAAAAAAAAGAAAAAAACTCAGGCAAAATTAACAGATCTTATTAGTAAAATTTAAGTATGCATGTGTATGCTTTATATCATTAAAATTATTACTTTTTTTAATAATATTGAATAGTAAAAGGTGAATCTCTATTTAACGAATTTTCCATTTAACGAACTTTTTTTCGGGATTTAGTGACTTCGTTAATTAGAGGTCCGACTGTATATGCAAACCTAACCACTCTTGTGATATGGCAAAATCACTAATCCGGTATCTACCGGTCCCAATGATACCGGATTAGTGATGATGTAGCCTACTGTACAGGAAATTTTGAATCACGCTGTATATATTTAAAAAGAATATAAGTGATCGTCGCCTGGAGGTTCTTTGGTCAGGAATCTCATGTCGTATTCGATAGAGAATAATACGGTATTATTCCTGTCAATGGCTGACTGATGAATTCATAGAATGAATAATACTGAATTTACCAATTTACAGAGTTCAACGAGGAGCGGTAACGATAGCAATCCTGGATATGAACTACTTCATTAATGAAAGCAAAGCTTCTGTAATTTCTCATTAAAACTAGATCGATTTTGAATTTTAAACCAAATTTGCTTAATTTTATTAATAACTAGGTGAAAATTATCAGAAGACTAGAAGTTCTTATATCTCAACGGAGAACATACTAGCTTTTTTTTTTAAATATTTCTGTAGATGACATCATTAAATTTCTTTCTTTAGATTATTAATGTTTCGTTTTTACTTCAAGTAAAGCCTTTTAATAAAAACTAATCGATTTTGATTAAAACTAAATTTTTGTTAGCATTAAAAAATTTTTCCGTTCAGTTCTTTAATAACTAAAACAAAAACAAAAATACAAGTTATCTTAAATTATAATTCAATGAGAACTTTGTCGAAAACTTTGAGAAAGAATAAATTTCATATACATAGAACTAGGCTGATTCTCTGTCCTGGATTCAAACATAAGTTTTTAGTTTACAGTCAACCGCACTATCCAAAGCACTTACTGTGTTCGAATTAAAATTACAATGCCTATATCATCATCAAATAACAAAACTTAAGAATGAAAAAAATTAATATTAGGAAATAAAAATACTTTTACTTCTATTCCTGGAACGTTACTACTATTCAAATCAATTCTGCTGCCTTGAGTGAAGATTTGAATTAGAGCGTGGGTGACAATTCACCCCGAGTAGCATTCCAGGGTTAATTTCGACTGGAGCTTTAACAATTCAATCAATTTTGGATGATATTTTCAGCAACTTTCAATCAATTCTATTTATTTACGGAATTTTGGTTACCTTTCCTTCGTGGTTTTGGTCTTGTTGCTTCTCTAAATCTTTCTTGAATTTTTTATAAGTATCATTTTATATCTCCAAGGTAACTTTTTTTTTTTATATAGTGCCTTGATTTCAGTCATTACTAGTGACGTTTGTATCCTATTAGTTTAATCAAATATAAACATTCATGGCCGAGTGCACCAAACCTCAATTAACTTTGATGGCTGCAATGTGGACGTAGCTAAAATTAGTGGGGGTGCTGCTCCAGAAAAATTTTAGCCTTTGTTTTAAAATTGTGTGAAAGGAAACAAACATGTATAAAAAGAAAATTTATTCAGAAACTTGATAAAATTCTTTTTATACATGTTTGTTCCTTTCACACAATTTTAAAACAAAGGTTAAAATTTTTCTGGAGCAGCATCCCCCACTAATTTTAGCTACGTGCACACTGCAGTCATTAAAGTTAACTGAGGTTTGGTGCACTCGGCCATCAGTTTATTTTATTTGAATATCGAATCTCAGCAAACATCCAATATGTCCCAACGTCTCAAAATCGTTGGATAAATATTGCTAATGCCCTTCATTATGTATCCATTCTCTACAATCTCTATCTATGAACTTATCGTCATGTACATATTAATTTTCCATAATAAAGTTCAAGCTTTGCTTACGTAAACTTTAAAATGTTTTGTTTTACAGACAGCAAAAATGTTAATTACAATAGTAGTTTAGAAATTCTACTAAAAATTTGGTTATCGAAATCATTCTAGTTTTTGTTGTCAATTCAACATCATTTGGTATAACCATGGATACTTCACGAAAGGAAACAACATAAAAACAATTCTCTCTGCCAAATACTCAATTCGTAATCAAAGGACAGAATAATTTAAGTTGTATATCAAGAAAATTTATTCAATCTCAATGCTAAAATTTCTAAGATTTTTCATATTGTTTGCAATGAGAAATAATTATTTTGATGACAGTGGAAGGGTGAGATTAATCATTTATAATCTATAAATTTTATTCAATCCCAGTATATATTTTTTATAGAAGATTTCACTTTGAAAGAAATTAAACAAATCATAAAATTCCATTTTCTATTGGAAAATCTACATTTTACAAATGGAATATTACTATAATATTTTCAAAAAAGATGCATACCATTACATGTAATTTTGCCATGTTTAATAGAGGGTTGAATAGTTAAGATGGCACAAACTGAATTGACTGGCCACAGCACAAGCATCGCATGGTCGAATAGAAGAGAGCAGTCAGTCAATTGTTATATTGTTTTTTTTTCTGGCTCTTGGTGCTTTTGCCATTGGCCTCGACAAGGGGCAGCTCATGTTGTACCAGCAGAAACGGACACACATACAGAATGAAAGATTTACTTCCATGCCGACACCAGGACTCAATGAGGTTCCAACACATTTGTCTAATGGCAGGCCAGCACCTAGACTACTAGGCTATGTGGAACGGCATTATTCTGTTGTAGTAGTTGTAAATAAAAAATACTTATTAATGATGGTGATACTGAATTGTTATTGGGCAGGTTACACTATTATATAGTAATAGTTATAAATAAAGAATATTTATTAATGTCAATAAGTCAATTGAAATTACATAAGGCTACATAAGTGGACTCTCCGAAGATGGATTCTCCTATTCCATCATCATAAAGCGTTGTAAAGAACGGGAATTTATTATTAGTTGTAGAAATGTTGGCCGTGTAAGATGCAGAAACAGAAATCTGGTTCCAAAAATCGCAGATGTACACTGAAAGTCACCATAATCATTTGCAGTCAGTCCACAGCTCAACCACTGTACAAAGTGTGAAGGAATTGGCTCTCAAAAACTCCCCCCCCTCCACACACACACACAATGTGCTATGGTTATGAAGGTGGGAACATCACAGGGAACCATAGGCCATATCATTTGAGAAAATCTGCAAATGGAAAGGCGGCATAAATCAAGAGGTCACAAGCTGACAAGAGCAGCATAAGGCTAAACGATTCAGAAATGACCGAAAACTGTATGAACATTATCTTGCAGGTGAAAAATGGAAATTTGGTTTGACCCTAGATGAAGCATAGATACTGTATATCTAAATGTTACCAACCTTGGTCAATTTTTTATCACTCCAAAGCAAATAAAGGACATTCTGACTTTGTCCAAGAGTGCAAGAAAAAGTTTTCAAAGGGTTTCATGGTTGGTTACTGTTCACATGGTAAGTTAACGATGCGTAAAGTTTCTGGAAAAATGAAGGTACTGTAAATGCAGCCTATTTCTAAAGATATGTGATGAATCCCATATACAAGAAAGACATCTCCAGACTATAAATAAACGTCCAAATCCACATCGATAAAGCTTCCAGCCACACTTCACAAACATCAATGGCTTTTTACGAACAAAAAGCACGACACTAGAAGTAATACCCTACAGCTCAGTTCCTGACGCCTCACCAATGGATTACTGAAATGGAGAATCAAAGACTATCAACTTACAACAGTGAACATCTTTGGAGAGTCTGTGAACAGGCTTTGAATGCAATTAAATCTCATCCTTTTACAGTGGAAATTGCGATATCGAGCTATTGTTTGGAACAAGGGACGTCACATTGAGCACAACAGATGGTGAGGAAATGGTTGTCCTAGCACTGCAAGCATTTCAATTTGTGCCATCTTTATGAATTCAACCGTCAGTATTAGGATAGAAAAGTCCAAGGCACAGATCTCTGCAATTATGGTATCATTTTGCATATAAAATTAGTGAGGAAGTGATTGATATTACCTTGGGTACCCACTTTATTAGCACAAGGGTGAAAAACTGGCATGTATCTAATGAGATGACCTTTTCAGATCATAAATACATTTGCTTCACCTTAGAATCAAGTTATGTTACTACCGATTTCTACAGAAATCCCAAAACTACTGATTGGGAATCTTATAAAGATGACCTTAAAATAGTATTAGGAATTGTCCACAATGGATTCAGTCTGTTGAAGAAATAGAGTTCTATTGCTGGATGATGCATCGAGATGATCCCAGAAGAGCACATGCACGGAAAAGCCTGAAACAGAATGGTTGGTCCAAAGAGACATCGACACAATGACTAAAATCGTGAGTTTTTTTATTTTCTGTATTCTATTATACTAAGTCTATTATAAGCCACAAAATAATACGTTTTAAACGAAACAAACCTATTTCACTCTGTCATTATGTCTCATATTTGTGATATTTTTTCGACATATACTACATTTGGCAAATTGCGATTTGCAAAAAATTCTGACATGATGGAAAAAAACTAAGGTCATTTTTGGATTCAGCACACAAACATACATAGGAATCAATCATCAAAAGTTATAAAACAGAACCATCGCAGGCTAGTGTTATACTTTATGCAGTCATATTCTGGTGGATGAAAGGTAAACCGGTAACAACCAGAACAAATTGAACACCTTACAAAGGCTAGCATGTATGGGCATTACTGGGGCAATGAGAACAACCCATACTGCCAGTATTTGAGGTCATTCTTGGCACTTGACACTTGAAGCAGAGGCAAGGGCGACAATACATAGATTAAAAATAAATAATCTGTGGAAACCACATTATTATAATGTTGGGCATGCAGTCTTAGCTAGGGACATTTCTAAAGATCCATTTCTACAAATGAATTCTGATAAAATGACACCTTGGATTTCATTTACAAAACTTTCGCATTATCATTCCTAGCCAAGAAGAATGGAATAACGACAGAAAACCCACTGATGTCAATGGAATTATCTAGTTTACAGATGGATCTAAACAATGTGGGGAAAACAGGAGCTGGAATTCGAGGGATGAAACCAAAGAAAGACATTAGTCTAAGCCTAGGATCTACTCAACAGTATTCCAAGCTGAAACATATACCATTTTACAATGTGCTTATGAAAATATAAATCGTAACTACAAAAATAGGAACATTTATATATACACAGATAGTCAGGAAGCTCTTAAAAGTCCTGAACTCTCCCAATATTAACTCTAAACTAGTATGGGAATATAAACAAACTCTGAACAGTCTTGCAGAACATAACTGGGTAAAACTAGTATGGGTATCAGGATTGAAGGTAATGAGCTAGCTGATAAACTAGCAAAAAAAGGGGCTGAAACCTTATTTTTTTGGTCCAGAACCAGTTTGTGGGATCTCTGCTGAAACCACTACAACTGAAATTCGAGACTGGGTAAGGAATCAGCAAAAGTTCTACTGGAATAATCTTCCTGGACAAAAACACTCCAAGCTCTTTATTACTGAGCCTTTAAGAAAAACAGCTATGGAACTTATTAAATTAAATAAGAACCAGACTAGAATACTGACAGGACTTTCTACATGTCCCTGCCACCTAATGAAACACCTTTTTAATATAGTTTCAAATCCTACTTGCAGAAGATGTGGACAAGATGCCAGCATCAAACAATACGCTAGGAATAGGTTTTGCCAGTCCTTCAAGCTATTTGTTACTATCGCTGCATAAAATCTTAGGACTTAAGCAGAAATTAAATGACATTGGCATACACAATAGGTCTTTTGAGGCCGCAGTGTAAGGGACTTTAATAAAATAATATTGCTTTCTCACCTGCATGCTTCTTACCATGTATCATTTTGTGCAAATTGGGGGTTTAACCACAGATTATCAATATTATCAGTAAAGCCTGGAGTTTTTAGATATCAATGATACAAGAAAAGTTTTTAAAACTGAATTAGAGAACTACAATGCATTTTAAAACTACTACAGGGTGGTACACATTTAACACCGGCCACAATAGGTTTCAAGGTATATGCTGTATGCTTGCTGTAGACAGTATTCAACGTTAATGATCATGAGCAAGTGATGATATCTGCTCCAGATATTGTTCGCCACAGTCTCACATGCGCTGATGAATGTTGTTTACTATTCATCGGCCTACGTGAGAATAATGGCGTATTCAATTCCCACAAGGCAGGCGGAGACATGCATTGAGGCTGAAGGCAACCACTTCCAATATCTATTCTGAACATGACAATAAAAATATACTGGCAATGTTATACAAATAACGTGAACGCTTGGAGCGATAGCGTTAAATAGTGTCCATTTTCAGATCCAAAGTATACCTTGAAACCTTTTGGGGCCGGTTTTACGTGTGCCACCTGTACAATCAGGTTGTCTATAAGGAGGGTTGATTCACATTTATTTGGTAGATTTTGATCACATCATAGACTTAGCAGAACCCTTTTCTCCACGACCGGTTGTATTCAATGGTGGGTCCCTGCATTCTAGCAATGGCTCTGCATCGCAGTTTCCATTGAAGAAGGCTGCGTTGGAGACAGCCCAGGGGGATGTTGTCCCACTCCTCTTTGAAAGCCTTCCAAAGCCCTTCTACTGTTTTCGGTCGTCGTGTTCCCAGAGCCCGTTTAAGTAATTCAAACCCGCAGAATTCCATTGGAGTCAGGGGATTTTATAGGAATCATACTGTATGGGATTACCTGTATTCCGGTTTCAGTCGCCATATAGGCCATGTACAGCTGTATGGCTCTACGTCTTGTACTGATGAATCCACACTTTCCTTTTATCGCTGTTGTACAATGCGGGAATATCTTCACTATACAAGTGTTCCAGGACATGCTCTTGGTAAAAGGCAACATTAATCTTGACCTTTGCAGGTACCTTCATCAGCAGCAACTTTCCTCTGTAGCTGTAACCTGCAACAATCATGAATCCTCTTCTTTGTATTTGCGGCACCACTTGGGATTGTCCTTTGGCATCAAAAGGGCGATAAAATATTGCCCTTAGCTTCTTGGTATCACTAAGATAGATCCATGCATCATCCAAAGTAGTGACGTACTTCCATTTTTCTCCCAATAAGTGGTGCTCGTAAAGCTTTCAGCTGTGGTCTTCCTTTCAGCAACGTATCAGGAAACTAGGTGATGAACACAAGCTTTATGACGCTTTTCTAATTGCAGATCCCGCCTAATTATCAGTGTAACCATTGGCTGAGAAACTCCTACAGCTTGGGCAATTGTCCTTTGGGCGCTAGGATTCTCACCAACAATCTTAGCCTTCACTTTCTTAATAATGTTAGGAGTTGCTGCCGGTCATGGGTGTTGTTTTCGTGCCTGTGGCTTACCCCACTCTTGGCTGATGGGTTTCATACGATTTTCTGCTACTATCTGGTTGATGGTGGACTTGCAAACTTGAAAATCTCTGCTTCAATTTTTGAAGCGACATATTTAGCATTAGAAATGGCAACTATGTACCCCTCCCTCCAATTTGGGATTTTTGGTGACATATTTAGAATGCAGCACAATTCCAACTACCAGATAATCAACTACAGGCTATGACCTCTGAATCGAACGCAACAATGCTGCATCACGTGCATATGCAAGATAACGCACGCCCTTGAAATCGACCAATAAACATGAATTAACCCTCTGTAATTTTCAGCTACAAAACGTCATAAAATTTGATGTTATGCAGAAAAGTTTTCCTTTGATAAATTTGCAACTACAATGCAAATTATCATAATTGTTGCAAAAATGTTCTACTTTTGTTGTGAACTTTATTTTTAACTGGTATGCATAAATTAACCCTCCGGTGGACTCATTCACAGCAGATAGCCGCATATTTTAGTTTGCCCGATGTATCACAGATGGCGTAAGCACTGGATGTGTATCCAGATACATATTCATTCTTCATATTAGATGTTGCTACTTGCAATATTTGTACAATCATTGTTTATAACGGTTCAGTCACTATTAAGATTCAAATAGTGAGTGACTGTGTACTTGAAGCTTTGGATCCTGCGATGTAAGTATATTTTTGGCTTATAAATTCTGTACTTTTTAAGATATTCTTCCAAAGAAATCTTACCACTATAATTACTACAATAGCCCTCCTGCAGAAAATCTCTTGGAAAAAGGATTGATGGTACAATAGAAAAAAAATAAGAAGGAAATTTCTCCAGAATTTTTAGCAAACAAAACCAGAAGCAAATAATGTCTCTGGTTTTCAAGATGACTTTTGTATTGTTTCAACTGTTCCTAAAAAAAAATAAAGCAGTGATTTTCTTTTCAACAACTCATAACACACCTGAAATAGACCAGGAGACTAACAACTAACAATCAATTTGGACTACAATGCTACAAAAGGAGGTGTTGATACTGTAGATGAGATGTCCTCAGCCTATGCCACTACACAAGATGATGGCCCCTTGCCCTTTTTTACCGACATCTCGACTTTGCTGGAATAAATTCGAACATTATTTTCAAATTTAACCTCCCTGAAAATAATGACAGAAGACGCATTTTTTTTGAAAAATGTGGCTCTTGATCTGATGGAAGAACACTTGAAACAACAAGCATTACTTCAAACACTTCCTAAGGAGATTCACACCTTCATGGCCAAATATAGGAATGAGAAAGAGCAGGACCAGGAACCAGCAAAACCTGGAATTTGTTGTATTTGTGGCAAAAACAGTGTCAAAATTGTAGTAGAAATGTGTGCAAGAAACATAATATCAAACACCAAATGTATTAGATGTGAAGGTGAACAGCAAATGGAAGTGGATTAATTGTTTATCATCTCCATCTCAAATAGTAGTAGAAATATGTGCAAAAAACATTATCTCACAAATACAATGTATATAAAAAAAGCAGATGGAAATATATTAATTTCTTTCTTATTATCATCATCATTACCATCAATATATGTATTGTTTATTCGATTAAATATTATTAAGCAACTAAATTAATGTTGATTACCTCTTTAGATCCAAAATTTTCAAAACTTAATGGCAAAACTATGAAAAATCCAATTGGGGTCTAAAGGCCACAATGCACCCCCTCATGGAAGTTTAACACATTTTAGTATTTTTGGGAGTTTTTGTTTTCTTTTAAAAGCAAATAGAAATTTTGAGATTAGTGTCTTATTGAGTCTTGAGATTCTTATATGCCTAGTGGGCAGTAAAACTAATGCATTTGTTGTGATGCAGCAGAAATAGACACCTTTAAAAGAAAGCTCTTTATCACTTGCTCTTCACAAGCTCTTGTGATTTAAGGCTACTGTGATTGCTCTTCCTTACAATTTTTGTTCCAATATCTTGCCATTTGGGCGACATCCAAATAACAGGAGCTGTGAAGTTCCAAGATATAAAAACTAGATGAACAACTGAGATCATTATTATGTAGTAAATACAAACTGCAAAGAGAAATAGCTCTTGTGACCAGCTCGTTATCTCTCATTACAGCTTTCCTTTCAGAAATTTTAGTATCAAGGTACAGAGTATCCAGAAGGCTTCACCAAAGAAATCTAAGTACAGAAGGGTATTCATCCATAGCCAAAGAAGAAATCGACTGCATGGTTAGCATTAAAACATCACTTTTTTTTAAAAAAAAAAAGTATTTCTAGATTTCAGCAGAAACATTTATTTTAGTTTATGTTGTTGTATTGTAGGCTGCTTTAGATTATTACTGTCTTGTTGCTTTAGACCAGGAGTTCTCAGCCGGGGTCCATGTAATATCTTCGGGGTCCACAGGCAAAAAATAACAAATTGGGGGTCCATAGTGATATTTTGGTGGTCCATGGGGCAAATCCACTTCAGAACGGTTGTTATTACTCAAAATAAAATTTTTACTGTAATTTACCCCATATTGAAATAAGTAGAGAATATTTATGAATGATTCTTTCTAACTTTATTTATTTTATATTTCTTTTTCGCCTATCTACTCAACCATCGGTCAGTACTTATCAGCAGGGCCGTCGCGTGGTTTGTTGGCGCCCTACATTTGATATTTGCGCCTCCCCCACCATACCAAAAATCTAGAACCAAAAAAAAAAAAAACGGAATCTCCAATTCAACAACCAAAAAAAAAAACCGGAATTTCCAAATTTTTTTTATTTTTTTGCCGCGGCGCCCAGGAATTTCAAATTCAACAACCAAAAAAAAAAAAACGGAATTTTCAATTTTTTTTATTTTTGTTGTTGCCGCGGCGCCCAGGGCGATCGCCCTGGTCACGCGACGGCTCTGCTTATTAGATATATTTGAAAAATTAAATTTACTCAATAAATAGCTCCTAGGAAAAGATTCTGATTTCCTATCAAGAAAAGGTGCTGTTACTGTTTTTCTGAGAAAATTACAGTTGTACAGAAATAATATCAGGCGTTGTGCATTTCAACAGTTTCCTTGTTTGGCTTCGATTAGCAGCGATTTGCACCATGAAGACCTTGTATTATATAGCGAATATTTGGAAAATATGCACGAAGGTATGCAAACTCGGTTTAGTGACCTACTCATTATGGATATAACAACTTGGATGACAATTCCTTTCGAAGTTAATGTTGCCGATATAGACATTTCTTTGCAAGAGCCCCTCATTGAATTACAAAGTGATGAAATAATGCGTGCAAAATTCAAAGATGGGAAGTATAATATATGGAAAACAAATGATATTGCTAAAAGTACCCATTACTCTGGGATAAAGCACATCTCTACGTTATTTGCTTTTCCATCTTACCTTGTTGAATCAGGATTAGTCGTGTTTCTCACTTATCAAAAGTTCGCAATAGATTTGACATTGTGAAAAGAGATGATCTTCGAATATCGTTAACATCGATGGAACCAGATATAAAGAAACTCGCAGAGCGGCATCAACTATAGGGTCTCGTTGAATCACATATTTTAACTGAGAATAATTTATTTGCATTAAATTAGTTTTCATTCAAAATAAAGCATAATCATTTACTATTTCTTTGATTATTAATGTAATCCCTTTACTTTTTATTAGTGAAAAATGGAATAAACTTTTCTTTTATCGAATAGCTATGAGGGGGTCCACCAAAAAAAAAAAGGGGGGGAAAGGGGTCCATGGGTAAAAAAAGGTTGAGAAACCCTGCTTTAGACAGAATAAACTGTATTTATCATTTTAAAGCTTTAAAATACACTGGCTAAGAAAGATAAGATTTGATTTATTTTTGGTTTGATGTTTATTGGCAGAATATCTCAACAAAAAAAATACAATATTTTCAACTCCTATATAATAAGGATATAAATCTGAAAATTTTAATAAAATCTCTTTAAAAGAAATTAAGCATTTCAGTGTGTTTCCACTGCTATCAATTGTGTTTTTTATTACTTGTGTTTAATTACAATTCCCGACAACTGTCTTAAACTTTATATTAGCCAATTAGGAGAGCTATTTTACTAAAGGCCTAATTTTCTTTTTATGAATTCTTAAATATTATATTCTAGAGCAACTTAAATTAGTGAAGAGGAGGACTTGTAAATGTTTCAATATGTTCCCTGTAAAGAAATTCTACTAACCACTTTTTAAACACACACAATTTACATAATGAATAAATTCTGGGCACAATCTTATTTACAAGAGCCTCGGGCTTTCATAGCATTCAATTAAAAAACATGCCTAAGCAAATTTACAATTGAAACTTCATCAAACACAAGTTGTCAGCATCATTAGCAGAATTAAACGCAAACACAGTTAAATTTGAAACCAGTGGAAAGTATAATTTATATATTTATAATTACCCAGAATTAAATACAAATAAAACAAACAAAATACTGGAAGAATTACAATAAAAATCCATACTTCAGTAACACACAATAGCCAACAGATCCTATCTTTTATTTTATTTTTTTTTCTCTTTAAATATGGATATAATATTTACAGTATGTAGTCCCTAAAATCTGCATCATCCACCCAGACTATCAGTGAATGTACTCTGTTTATTACAGATTTGCTGTGAAAAAAAGGATTGACTTACATTCAAAGTTACTATTTTTTTCCAATTGAGAACAGAGATGTAAATACTGAGACCTTATGAAGCTTAGGTTACATTGTGAGGGGATGAATAACTGTTTCCAGCAGGTGTTAGGAAATGTGCAACATTCACTCCACCTTTCGGACTCTCAATCTATTGGCTAGGTTAGTCAAGTGACAGCTTGACAGTAATATCATGGTTAATATTAAAAATATTTATGCATGAGTAAATATTAATGTAAATGTATTGTTAAAATACAAGCATTTCCTCAAGTGGCAACTCATGAAAAAAAAAAAAAAAAAAAACTGGATTAATTCACTCATGAAATCAAATATGCAGTAAAAACAAATCTATCTATGAACAACTCATTATATGAGGATAATAAAGCTTATAAATATTACAAAACTGTTCATTCTATTTTATTAAGTTTCTAATTGTGATTCAACAGGAAAATGATCTTAAAAAAAATGTAGCTCTATATAATGAATCTGTAGAATTTGATCTGCCCCCAATTACTATTTCTATTTAATAATTGTGTAAATGAATCCTCAGTGGAATTCAATGTAAGGAAACTGCACTCAAATAATCCTTTAAATACAATATCAAGCTAAAACAATACACCACAGAAGGAATTGCTAATATTACTAATATCTCATATTGAGACAGAAAGCAATTTTAATTGATTTAAGGCCAAATGAATACTGGTAATGAGTAAGATACTGAGGTCCTGGGATAACAAACTGTCAAACATTCAATGAGGCATTTAACAATGTGTATATCATTTTTATAGATTTATTTTATACAAAAATTATTTTTATAACTGCTTAAATTTACATAAATACTTTTTATTGGCTAATTAAAATATTAAATTTGATATTTTAATTAAAAGCACTCACCACTAATAAAAGTAAAACTGATAAAATACAGTGACAGATATAATTATTACAATGATACTATACTAAAGTATCTAAACATTTTGTTACAAATTTGTCAAAAGAATGTTGAAAATTTCACTAAATGCTGAATTTTACAAACTAACCAATTATTTATTTAATCTGAATCGCTAGAAAAATAATGGTCTTTCTCTTCGTCATCATCCTTATCGTCATCACTGACAACTTCAGCAGTGAACAACTCCCCATTTACTTCAGATAAAAATGTCAATGGCCTTTTGGGTTCAGGAACATTCAAATGATTCTATTAGAAAGAGATTATAAGACTGTATCATGAAGCAAATAAATGAATTTGGATGATTTAAAAGAAATTTAAATGTCAATTTACAAAAATATTTCACTTTGCTTTTAAACAATAAATCCTAACTTATGATTAACAAGTAATTGCTATACAAACTAACCCTTCACTGTCAAAGGGCTGATTTAGTTCCAAATTTAATTAACTAAATACATCTGTTCTTAATGATTTCAAGATCTCCCGAAATCAAAACTAAGAGCACATTAATTTCCTATTATTAGGTTATCAATGACTTCTCAATTAAAATAGTATTATTATTATTATTATTTTTAAATTTTAAACCATGTTAATAATTTTGTATTCAAATTACTTACAATTTTACTACAAACTACATAATAATGTTCGATAAACTTAACGATTTAATGCTTTTCTGTTGTTCTTTTATTTTAAATTAGATTAGTTTATAAAAAAAATCTATTAATGACTTCTTTTTTTTTTACAACAATTCTTTAAAAAAATACTATTAAAAAAATTAAATAAAGACCCATGTTATGAGCATCAGTGAATATCTTCTTTCAGACTGAGAATTAAGAATGTCAAACGGCCAATCAATATAAATTATAAGACAAATTCTGAGAACCGACTTTCTATCACCTCTTACCATAGGTTTCTTGATCCATGAGGGGCCTTGACCTTTCTTCCTCCGTTTATGGAGGTAACAATCCACTCCTTTCCTGAAAAAGCGGAAGCATTTCGTTATCTCAAATGTGCAGACATACACTCCTAGTAATTCAGCAATTATATTGCTATTAGTACAATAACAACTGCCATCAAAACCATTTAAAATGCACAACATCTTAAGATTTTTATCTACAGATTGAACTTAAACTTTAATTTTCTTTTAATATTAATGCTAATTTTTGTGTTTTTCATGAAAATATCATATCAAAGAAAATGAGGTTTAACCCAATCTACTTATGGATTTTTAAGTAGATGGTGGTGTCCTCTAGTGAAAGCAAACAAAAAAGTTTTAGTGAAATATTCATGAAAGACAACAAAACAACATTATCTAGTACTAACACACAAAAAGTGCCCAGAATTGAGAATAAACAAAAAAAGAAATTGGCCGAATGTACCTAATTCAAGAAAATAATTTGAATGATGATACAATTTGTCATTATGTATGGTGGCCCAAGATAAAAGAGATTTCTTCAATTGATTGTTGAAGAAACTGAATTAGCCTATATTACGAAACTTACTTATTAATAAAAGAACTACATGTCTTTTTTTTTTTTTAATTATGATTTTTTTTCTTGAAATTCCAAGAAAGAACTTACAATTCTACTGAATAAAAAATCCCACCAAGAAATTAATTTTATTTTAAAAAATGAAAGTTGTTATAAATCTTTTTTTATTATTATTTTAATTTTTGTACTTTCATTTTGTTTATTCATATATTACTTGTACTGATTAAAAAAGTTTCAAAAAAAAAAATTCTTTTCCAAATATTTGATTTATATTTTTAAAATAATTGATTGTAAAATAAAGATTATTGGATGTCTTTATTTTCCAGGAAGTTCCTTCCTTTGTCTTCAAAATCACATTTAAAATAAACAATGTAGGATAAATAAATTATTCAGAAGAAAAAATATTTTCTAAGATGTTCTTCACACTTTAACAATTCAAAGATATCTGCACCATTTGTAGTTTACACCCAAATGTAAAACTTAATAGTTTGCATAATTTCACTGCATAAGACCTTCAAAACATTTATATAGTTCTGCATAAAACTTAACGTCTTATTATACGCAGTGGTACACAATGATTACTAAAAATGTAGAAAGTGAAAAAAAAAAAAAAAAAAAAAAATCTCAAAGCAAGACTGTAAAATAAAATATGCTTTTGTTACCATACATCCCTGATAAAAGAAAGCTGCAGTTGCTTGTTTTATTTAAGATACTGATCAAAATAGATTATTTTTAAACATTACAGAACTGCAACTTGGTATTTTGTCATGCCTGCTTTGGACAAATGTTAGACCTCACTAGGAATTCACATTAATTTTTGACTTAAATTTTGCAGCAAACTTACCAATCTGGTTCCTGTAGTAAAAGCCCAGGACTGATTTCACTCAAGCTATTTGGTGTTGATTTATCCGATGCTGGATAAAAAGCAGAAACGGAATGATAATCTGAAGAGCAAGTCGGAGTTTTCATGCAATTCTCATCCTCACTTTCCTCTTCGTCCAGGATACCACTGGGGATCTTGGAAGATAAATAATAAAAAAAATGTTTGTATGAAAAATGCAAATTCAAGAATTAAGAGAAAAGTAGTACATAATTGCATCGGGAGAGAATCATATTTATAATGGTATATCCATTTTATTACTAATTTAATAAATAAATGATAAATAGTTTCCCTTTTTACTCCTCATCTCATTTCACAATACATTATTTTTAAATAGATTTAATAAAGATTCCATCATCACATCCTTCAAAAAGGAAAACAAACAAGTCTTAAAAAAATCATAATAAATATGGTGATCAAGTAATCAGTAATACTCATTACACAGAAAGTATATAGAGACATTCCATTTTTCAACCGATTTCGTAATTCATATTCACATGGTTCACAATTTTCTAGAAATAATAATAACTTTTAGAAATGTATGCCATATTTTCAGCACAATGAGAAAACCCTGTTAGGTTTTCTACACAAAAATCAATGTGCCCTCACTACACCTTACAAACTACGTTGTATTATGATGCAACATATGGTTTCTTATAATATCCAAATGCTATTTATTCTAAACATTGAATTCTTAATTTATTATAATTCAGTAACAATAATATGTATATTAAAAAACATTACTGTTTAAGTATGGTCACTAGTTATTTTTGTATTATTACTATTCCCTGCAACGAATTAATTAACCTTCATTTCAAATACAAACATCATTGTAATAAGACACAGTGTTTGTCCAGTCAGTCATCTTGGTGCTGTTATTGTTGATACTGTTAAAAAAATGTGGCATACAAAGCTACTTAAACATACCTAAAAAGAAATATGTATGTTATAACGATAATGTTGTATTATCATGAAGTCTTCTGTTATAGTGGATTTCTTTTTCTTTCTACAGTAGTCTCGCGATTATCCGCGAGTGCCGCGAAAAATTTTTTTAATTACGAACCTCAAAAAAACCAATTTTAATCCAAGCCAACAACATGGAAAGTACAATAGGCCCTACAGTGCGAAGGTCGAAAATTACTGGCAGGTTTATTGGGCATCGTAATCCTATAGGCCTTCTCGGAATTTGTGGATGAGTGGCAGGCTCTTGCTCTGCAGAAAGGTTTCTGCTGTACTGTACATATTTTAAAAGTTTTGCATATTATGTTTTTTATATAATAAAACATAGTTTTTATGCTGAAATATTTTTTTTCGCATTTACACCTCATTTTTAGTCTTTTTTTCCGGGTTATCCGCGATTTTCGTTATCCGCAAAGCCCTTGCCACCCAATTCCGCGGATAATTGGGGCTCTACTGTATTTTTAAAAACATACAGAAAATCTATTGTAGCGTAAAGAAAGAAGGAAAATAGCAGGTAAGTTTTAGAAATTAGTGAATACTGTGGGAAGTTGCTGTTGTTAGATGCAGTCTTGTCTTGCTATACAGAGAACACTTCAGGGGGACAGTATATAAGAAATCACTGTATGGACACTATTCAGTGTCATAAAATATATTCTATACTCCTCCTATTTCTTAAGCAATCCATATGCATTTAACTTATTTAAAGCTGCTATATCTTTACAAATGCTATAGCCTAATACAGTATAATTAGTTATAGATCTAAACTAAAGAAGACAACGACAAGAAAAGAGGAACAGATAATATGAAATGAAAAATTTACTTTATTAGCTGAAAATCTTTAGTTAGCTTATGTGACAGTGTCTTTTTTTTTTGAACCATCATAAATTGGATGGTTCAAATTCAAAATGTAACTTCAGAAATGGCTTATGCATTAAAAAAAGGGTTGAGAGCTAATGGCCTAAGGGAATGAATAAATAAATAAATAAATAAATAAATAAATACCACTGGTCTGTTTTCTTTAGGAATACCATCAAAGATATCAGCTTCAAAGTTTTCATTTTCGTAGGCGAGAAATTCTCTCAGTTGTTGCTTTCGCTTCAATGTTCCTTTGGCAGCTGTAATCGCAGGCTTTCCTCTTAGTATATCATCTACATAAAATAAAAAAAAAAAGAAGCAACAAATCTTAAATTAAGACAAGGAAAAACAAACAAACAAACAAATCCAAAACTGCAAATTTAGAAATCAAATTCAAAAGCCTAGGATTATTTTATTTGTCAATATGTTATATTTGACTGCAATTACTTCAAATCATCTAATTAAAAAAAAAAAGTTAAAGTTGCGATCAGGCCCAGGGGACCGCGCAATGCAGCTGGAGGGTAGGCTCCAGTGTTCAGAACCTACGGGACAAAGTTGAGGACGGGGGGTCGGCCCGTCGCTCGCCCGCCTTTAACTCCCGGGAAAGAAACCCGGCACCCATTCTATAGAGGGCTGGGTAGATCCTAGGGCCCGTTTGGAGGAGAAAGAAGCGTGGAAAAATTCCCGTTCTCCGCCGAGGCCGGGAATCGAACCCGTCACCTCCAACCCGCAGCCAAGTGCCCTTACCCACTCGGCTACCGGGCCCACAATCATCTAATTAGTTTATAATAATTTATGTTGATAAATAAAAGGTAACAAGATTTTTTGGACAACAAAAAAATATTTCATTTGAATAAATGAATTCCTGAATTCTACAAATAGTTCAATATATGTTTTTACAGCATTAATTTTAATGATAATCAGGAGGTAAAACTTTAGGTATTATGAAGGTACTGTATAATGACATATTTCATTTTGATCTGCATATTGCAATTTATATTTTTACATACTTAAAGGTGTGATCTAATAGTTCTGATGCTGGTTAGTTGCTCGAATGAGCCGAATTCAAGGATTTTTTCCCCATATTTCTCTTCCAAATAAGATTCTAGGATTTTCGCCCAGTCTTGTATGAAATGGGAAACTGGGTTTCTTCCCTGAAATTAAAGACAGAAGGACATCTGACTGACAACCAACTCCAAGTACAATGGTGGCAAATCGTTAGGAGCCTTTACATTCCAGATGGCCCTGTGGGGTCTACAATGGGATAACTTTAATGGAATGTGTGTGTGTGTGTATAAACAAACTTTTGGCATCAAAGTCAAAATATTTTAAAATTCAGTACAACTTAAAAAAAGAAAAAAAAAAAAGAAAGAAAGAAAGAAAGAAAGAAAGAAAGAAAGAAAGAAAGAAAGAAATGGATTTTGAATTCATAACAAGTAAGGACAGGTTAAAGGTTGGACAATAAAAAGACGACACATACACTACATGAATAAATGCTGAATTCTATTTACTACTTTAAATTTTAATCCATTCTTTTAAGTTACATTAACATTCCCAGTATCATTAAAAAAAAAAATCAAAACTATTATCTTTAGTCCCTTTGTCTTTCTGTGTTATTCGTTAATTCTATGTGCAATTTTTCTAAAATGCATTTTTAAAGATGTCATACTTCATTAATTTCGAAATTTCTTAAGATAACATCATTTCCAAAAGTCATACAGCACTTGTCGTTCAAGCTACCAATAACATCAATAGTTTAGAAATATGAAGACATAAGAATATAGTCCAGACAGATGAAAATTAAGTAACACCTACATTATTCATCCATTTGTTATTGATTTACTGCAAAACTACAAATATCTTTCTGCAACATTCCAATTATTGATTTGAAATAGATGATCTTGTCAGTATCTTAACAAATTTCTGCTTCTTTCTCATAATTTCAGTTTATTGTACACTCCTGCAGATACAATATATTTTAGCACTTACTAAACAACATTATTATTATTATTAATTATGCCCGTATTTGGACTAGTGTTTCTAAATGCCCTTTGAAATGCAACCATTATTTCCAATAATTTCTGCATGACATTACATTATTCAGACTAATAGTTGTGATATCATGCTAGTTATTGCTGAAACTTTTTTCACATTTGCCTTCAATTAAGAAAGAAAAAAAAAATGTTTGGGCTAAAATCTATCTATAAACTTTTTTTTTCCTCGTATATTCAGTTTTCACAGATTTAAATGACTAAAATACAAAATCAATAGATTTTGATAAAGTTAGAATTATTTTTTTTCCCCAATATCCACTTACAGGCGAAAGCCAAATCCTCTGAATTAGTTGGCTAAATAATTAAACAACTTACCACATGTTTTCCCTTGACTTCTTTTTCTACAAATGTAACAACCAATTCAACGGAAACACTATAACGGAAGGATGTGACATCAACTAAATCAAAGGAACTGACTTTTGCAAAAGCAACCTTTGCCTTAACAATTTCTTTTCAATCTCTCTCTCATTTAGTAGCAATTACAGAACAAGTTGACTATGTGTTCTCATGGCATTTGTATGCAACTACGAAAACATCAGAATTTTCTTCAATGAAATTATTTACTTGAATTTAGCTAATAGTTCAAAGCAACACTCTCTCTTCCCAACAATTACATAAATAAAACTTTAAAAAAAATTAGACCACAATAAATGTCATTTTTTTTCCCTATAGTAATTTATAAATTTAGTTAAAAAATGAATGTTTCCAAAGTTTTAAACAAGCAATTATTTCCATTTCCACTTACTTAACAAAACAATTTAAAAGAGTATTATTTTTGATATGAGGAACAAAAAAATAAATAAATACTTTAAATGTTCAATTGCAGCACCACTAAAAACTATTTTGAGTTTTGTACCTTCCATAAACACTAAAGTTACAAAACAAATAAATTAAATGTTTCATTCAAATACTTTTAATGTACATATCTGTAAATGCTCAATTGATTAACAATGAAAGAAACTTAAAAAAAAAAAAAAGCCAGTCAGAAATTAAGATTCTACTTTAAGCTTAACAAAAGCATTTAAGTGAAAATGTTTTAAATCTGCTTAAATTAATTAGTTGACAAATTGTTATTTTTATTCTGTACTAATAAAAAAATAAATAAATGGAACAATAATAATTTACATATTGTTAGATTATTATTGCTACAGTTTTATCCTTCTTATTAACTGACAGTAAAATAAATAATAATAATAATGTATCAACTAATTCAAAGCAGTAAGACAATGAAAAAGTCTCCCGCCAGGAAAGGCTAATCTGCAATTTTACAAATGTGCAATAATAATTTGCTCAAAGTTGGAAAAAAGAAGAGAAATATGTGAGGTTAAAGCTTTGCATTTTAACTTCTCGCAATACATTATAACTTAATCTTAAATCTATTCTAGGCAAAAATCTTAATACCAAAGTTATTTTGTAACACTTTTGTGGAAGAAACAAGCACTTTGAATGAGACTCAAGGTGACATATTCCGCAATTCTTTCTTTCTTTTTTCTTAAAAAAAAAACAAACAAAAAAAACAACAACCCTACTTAATCTAGAATTAAAAATAGTATTTGAAGCTTATTAGGCACATATACAGGGTGTTTCATTTTGAGTCGAAAATGGTTGGTTGGTTGGGTTGGTGTTTTATGGCGCAAAAGCAGCTGCGGCTAAGCTGCGCCAAGAAAGGTAAAAAAGAAAAGAAAATGGAATGAAGACTAACTACATGTATCTAGCTAAAAAGGACAAAAACAAGAAAAGAACAGGTAGTGCGCAAAGCAAGATGACAGGATATAGGTAAAATGATAGGTATTTAGAAGAAAAGTGAAAATTCTGAGAATTACAATAGAGTGGCAAGGCCACATTGATGAATGAAGTGTAAAACTGATGAAATGGGTAAAAGATCATTATCATTTAAAAGCAATGAAATATGAAAAGGAACGTGAAATTTAAAAAGAGGATAAAAGCACTAACGACGATGTTGAGTAAAAGCAGGACAGTCAATTAAAATATGATGGACGGTTAAAACAACGTTGCACGTAGAACACTGGGGAGGTGGACGATTCAGCAATAAGTAGCTATGTGTCAGTCTTGTATGGCTGATCCTCAGACGCACCAGAAGAACATCCTTCTGGCGAGTTGGAAACAGTCGAGTGGCAGGAGAGGATAACGAAGGACTGACAAGACGAAGTTTATTGCCGTGAAGAGCATCCCATTCGTGTTGCCAGGCAGATCGGAGACGAGAACGTATAAGTGCGTAGATGTCAGAGGCCAGAGTGGAGATCCGTCGCAAGGGTAAACTAGCAGCAGACTTTGCGAGAGAATCAGCGTGGTCATTGCCGACGTGGCCTGGGATCCAGCAGAAAATGATAGTGCAACGGTGAAAACGCTGTAAAAAATCTAAAATGGATAAAACAAAAGGGTGACCCTTCAGGGTGTGACTGCACAGTGCCCGCAAAGCGCTCTCAGAATCACTGTAGATAAGTGTGTGCGTAAACTTCTCCAAGTCGAAAATGTTCTATGACATTTTGTTGTATGGTCCGTAGTTTCAGAGTTAGGAAATGAATGCTTTGGGAATGGTCCCTAATCAAAGAAAGCTCAGTTCACATTAGGAAGTGTAAGTAAATAAGGTAAAAGTTTATTACAAAAAGCAATCCGGATAACAAATGTCATGACTAAAAAAAGGTATGACAATTAAAGAAAATGCTGAAAATGGCCAGAACTGAGCTTTCTTTGATTAGGGACCATTCCCACAGCATTCATTTGCTAACTCGAAAACAATGGCTCGTACAACAAAATGTCATAGAACATTTTTGACTCAAAATGACCTTTGGAACCCGTATCTCTTCACTTTGTCTACCATTTCCGAAACACCCTGTAAACTAAATAACAGCAATTACAAAGAAATTCTGTCTTATTTAAAAATCTAAAAATTGTTTTTGTTTTCTTAATTTTTTCTATTACAGAGTGAAATAACAGATAATTGGAATTTTTCATCTTGCAGAATGCAGTCAGCATCTAAGCAATACTATTCTGTCCATTTCTATTAATTCTAATAAAATTTCCATCACATTTCTTTATAAGCACATACCTAATCAAAAGAACTGAATTTTCCCCAACCACTTACTTGATTTGTTATTTTTTTCCCCCCTCCCTAACAGAAAATGAAATATTTAAGTAATTCTATAAGAAAATTTTACAATAATCACAGAACTACAGTCGGACCTCTATTTAACGAACCTCTATTTTGCGAACTTTTCTTTGGAATTAAGAACATTTTGCTAATTTCTTCGTAAAATAACCTCCAAATAGCGAAGTGCATTTTCTATTTAATGAACTTTTTCGTGGTATCTATTTTTTTTTTTCTCCTTTATTATTAATATTCCCTTAGAGGAAATGAAAGAAATGTGGATACACCTGAGGGAAAAAGAAGAAATTAACGATGATGTGCTGATTAATGATTATCTTTCACTTGATTTTGGAGTTGAGACCTCGGAAACATTAACTGAATTGGATATTTTAAACAGTGTGAAAAATAAAAACAATACAATTATGAATTGCAATGTAGATGAAGATGATGAAAATGGAAATGGTCCTGATGCAGAAATCAAAAAACCTTGGTATGATGAAATGCTAAAATCATTTGAAACAATCCGACGCGGATTAGAATTTGAAGAAAATACTGAAGGGGTTTTTGGTGCATTGCAAAGATGCGAAAGGACTATGAGCGAAAAAATATTTTATTATTACTTTTTTTTATAATATTGAATAATAAAAGGTGAATCTCTATTTAGCGAATTTTCCATATAACGAATTTTTTTTCGGGATTTAGCGACTTCGTTAAATGGAGGTCCGACTGTATTATAAATGCTACTCCTCTAACATTTATCTCATAGAATCAAAATAAAAACCTGCAAATAATATACTCCTAGAAATCCTTAATAGATGAAGTCTCTCACAAAGAAGGATGAAATATCATGGAAATTAAAGGAGTTGTTGTTATATTAAGGATTTCTAGGAGTATATTATTTACAGGATATATTAAAGAAGCTCATATAAAAAATAAAAACCTTTTTATGAATTCTTGTAAATTCAGATTTCATTTGTTGACATACTAATTGCTTTTTTGTTTTTTTTCCATATTTAACTAAGAACAATGTAATCTTTAAGAAGTTTCTAAAAAACTCAAAACCTATTTCTTTAAATGTTACAATTTTTCCCCTCTTTAATCATGACAGCTATGCAAAAGTCTCTGTACTGGTAAATTACAATATGTCTGCATATTAAAATTCTATCTTAACATTTTCTATTTACTTGAAAATTAGCAACGCCTCTCTGCAAAATTCAAAGTTTAGGTTTCTGACAACTCTAAATGGCTAATCTGGTACCAACAAAATTAAGCCATTAATTTACGGATTGTACACATTAAGCTTCTGAATGATGGAGATAAAACTTCCGTCACTATAACTCTATCTCCAAAATAAAGTAAGTTGAATGGTGTATATATTATAATCTTTAATATCTTCATATCTCACATGTAAGTTTAACCTTGCCCATAACACTGAATTTGTTTGAATGGGAAGGGAAAACACTAGTTTATAGAAACACTCAAACAGCTGACATCCACCTGAAATCTTGGTGCTAACCAGTGCTCCAGTATTAACATGCAATTTTTAATATAAACATACACCTAAGTAACATTAAAAATGCAATATGACATGAAGTACATGTCAAGTTCTGTGAACCACAATAAAATAAGAATTTGAAGAAAAATATCTGTAGTGTTGTAGTGTGTAAATCTATACTGATCATATAAAAAAAAATATTCAATTCACCAATTAATGAAATAATAATTAAAAAAAAAAAAAAAACAGTAAATGCTAATACAGACATCATGTGCAAGTTAAGTAATATACTGTATTAGCTAATTGGTTAAATGAAATCATTTTATTGGATAAATTTTGGCAAAATCGGATTTTTTTTCCCCCCTTAGTAAAGACAAGTGTTGTTTAACAGTGTGAATATACGGAATAACAATCTAGCAATGACTATTTAGTCCAGTTCTGGATTAAGAAAACATAATAATGCTTTGATAAGATCCCAAGTTTAAAGGGAGTTTCTTTCACAATTTCTGTCTGTTCAAAAGTTAGCAAAATCATCTAGGCGTGCACCTTCTATGTGCAAAGTCCACTGTGTTTAAGGTCTGTCAACAAGTTCTGAAAACCAACAGTGGACAATTCGGTTCCAGAATGCAGAGAAAAACAGAAAAGTAGTTGTTTTCTAAGAGATTGTTTTTCTGTTAATTGACGAGCGTTTTCTTTCTCCAAATAAAAATGTAAGCAAAATAATTGATTAATGATGTTAAATACTCAGCAAAAGGAAACAAACAGCCTTTCGGTAGGTAACATTGATAGCTCTCTTACAGACAGTTATCAGCATCACTGAAACAATAAATCACGACCGTATGCATTCATTCATTCAATTCTATTTATTTTGGATAGTATTGTATGTAAAATATATATAAAGAATTTACCTGGTAAATTTTTGCTGTTCTCAATCTCTATACTTGCATCCTTCTGGTTTTTATTTGATGTTTTCCTAGCAGATGCTCTACTTTGGTTGAGGCCCTTTTTCTTGTTTCCTGCTTGTCCAGTACGTCTATTCCTGTTACTAGTTTCTTGTGAATTTAGAGTTCTGTTCTTTTTTGACTTTGCTGTACTGGGTGTTACATATCCCTTAGGTTTTTGTAATTTCAGGTTGCTGTCGTTACAGAAACTTAATGACAATCTTGGAGACTTACTATGAATGGAGTCATCATCACTAATCGAGTTCTCTATTACTTTTCTTGTTCTAGAGCTTTTCTTTGCTTTCTTGGTTGTTTTTGCTTTAGGATCACTTTTCGATTGAGGTTTCTTCGTTTCTTTCTTCTTAGGCGATTTCGTTTTTTTTACATTAGAATTTTTGACTTTTCTAATGTTAGAAGGTAAAGCCAGATACCGAGCTGGAGGAGACTTCAAACGTGAATTTCGTGTGGTTGTTGACGAAGGGGTATATCTAGTTGTCTGTACAACAATTTTCTTATATTTGACCTCATTCGGCGATCGTGTGATTTCTTCACTTACAGCAGTTCTTTGATAAGCTTTTAAATTTTGTCCGTTTCTACAAATGTTAGCTTCAGTCTCTGACAGTTGCTTTGATCTCTTTGTCCTGTTGCTGATTTGAATCATATTGGTCTGTTCTTTGCTAATTTTCCCATTTTTAGTCTTCAATTCTTGTGTTGTCCTTTGCAAAGCTGTTCTTTCTTTATCTGAATTGGAGGATTTTGATGAATTTGCCTTATTTTTTTTATTTGTTCTCTCCTCTGAATAGTTAATCTGCTGGCACGAATACTGCATATTATCATTTCTTACTTGCTGTTTTTGGACAGTGACTTTTGACTCCCTTCCAGTTTTCTAGAAAAAATGAAAAAAAAAAAGAAAGAAAAGAAAATTGAAAACTTTTAATTTAGTAATAAATTACAGTTATATTTCATTTAATGAATGCCAAAGTAACAAAATAACGTAATGATTTTTTTTTCTAAATCTTAGAAACTTATTTTATCCATTTTAATAAATATAATAAAAATACAGGTGAACACAATAAAATCTGTAGATACATGCTGTTCCATTTTCTAGAGAAACTACTACTTTGGAATTTTCTTTTTTAATGAAACTTCAACTAGTTCATTGTTTTAAAGAGCTCAAGCATTGCTATTGTGTGTGTATGCACTGTACTTCAGTTTCACATGCCTCATTCACAAATTTTTCGACAAAAGTACTTTTGGTCTTAACATATGTATTCTACCACACAGATACAATACTTTTCATATTTTAGCAATGACTGAAATTTCTGTGTTTTTTTTTTTTAATCAACACTTCTGATTTATAAATCTGATATGACAAAGTCAGTCTACAAAATCATATCTAATAATTTTACTTTATTTCATATGTTTAATATCTTGTTGAACTTGAGAATAATGTTGTCTTGATATATACATATTTCCCTTCAATTGAATTTTCTAAAAATAACATCTTTCTACTGTGTTTCTACTGATTAATTTCAGGAATTTTTAAATTTATATATACTTTAACATAATAATAATAATTGATACGGACAGAAGACAGTGAGTCAAGACGACAGACCTTAACATCGAATGCCTCATAGAAGGTCAGATGTACAAGTAGCTTGGCTTTCATCAACTTCAAGGTGTCAACCATACTGCCATAAAGGAAGCAACAAAGAGAAGGTTCAGTGAACGCCTAAATGCTGTATTCAAGACTCTTCTGAACACGCGCAACAAAATAAAGGCGTTCAACAACTTTGCTATCCCTGTAGTAACTTACACTTTTGGCACTGTCAACTGGTCCAAAACTGAGCTTGAAGAGCTGGATCGCATGCTATGCGTACAAATGACTAAACATCGAATGTTACATCCAAAATCAGCAGTGCAACGTTTAAATCTTCAAACAGATGACATACAATGTGTCAAGAGGCCATTGACAAACAATATTCCACAATAGCAAATTCTCAAATTGAGGAATGGACAGGAAAAGTTCTACATGGAACCCATCCTGCCCATCTCAACTGTGAACGAAATGATAAGAAAGCCTCTAATTCGGGCTGCAGCGTGGTGAGTTGTTTCCAGAGACTTGAGGCTTCATGATTGCCATTCAGGATAGGATCGTCGCAACAAGAAATTACCGCAAATGCATCCTTAAAGAACAAAATGTAATTGATCGATGCAGACAATGCGGAGAATCAACAGAGACCATAGAACATGTTCTTGGAGCATGTAGCACTCTGGCTGGAACCAACTACAAAGTAAGGCACAACAACGTGGCCGCAAATAGACCCGATACCATCCTCGTAGATAAAGAGAAAAGAGGCCACATTGTTTGATATACCTGTGCCACTGAACCACAACCTTCATAAAGTAAGATTGACATATACACAGAGTTGGCCATTGAAATAAAGCAGATGTGAAAACTCAGAGCAGTTCACATTAGGCCAATAGTTATATCGGCGACTGGAATTTTCCCAGTTAACACCATCAGACATCTGGAATTTCTAGAAGCAAGACATGTGGCAAAGGAAATGAAGAAATCTGTAATTTTAGACTCGTTCCACAGTGTC
>JAFIDM010004315.1:27801274-27829599 GCA_023159025.1 Thereuonema tuberculata
TTTTTTTTTGACAATATTCTTAAAGATGTAAAAGAAACTAACCTGTCATAACTTGCTGCTTTTTCTTTGATTTATCTTCTTTTAAAGAACTAACAGGTACAAGAGCCATGCTGGAGTCAGAAGTTTTCTTTTCCATTTGCTTTTTATTATTAACAGATTTGTTATTTTTTGCAGGTTTGGATTTATCAGCTTTCTGTGTTTTTTTAGCATTTTCGCTATTAGCTTTGTTATCTGAGACCTTAGCTTTTTTATTCTTGATAGGTTCTTTACTGACATCCAATTTAGCTTTTTCAGTCTGTTTCTTATTGCGTGAAGAGCTGCTATTCTTAGATGTACTCCTACTTTCACTAGGTTTCCGATATCTGAGTGACATTCCAAGTTCTGCTGGATTTTTACTAATTTCAGAGCATTTTTTAACTGTTTTTTTATTGTTAGCAGATTCATCATTTTTATCCACTGGAATATTCTGCAGAGGCTTCACAATTTCACGTGACTTTTCATCTTTTCGGCTTTTTCTGCCTTTTAAATCTAAACTGTTAAAAAAGAAAAACTATTAATTACAATTAACAAAATTAGAAATTTTCGGAGAGATTCTATCTCCAACAGAAACAAAAACTGTAATAAAATGACTAAGAACTAGTTTGAAACTATCTTTGGTCTTCTTCCCTGGGCTTTGCATGCATTTTCCAATCCATGTTACACATATCACACTCCAGTTTTACTGAACAACTGTCGCAAATGAGGAAAAAAAAAGAAAAAAACTCAGAAAGATAACCCTCTTTAAAAATATTAAGTTTACAAACTGATAGTTCAAATAAGATGGAATGGGGTAGTAAAAAAAAATAAAAATAAAAAAAAAATAAACAAACTTGCTAGCTGCAAGGGAACCCCCGGTAATCCAAATCCCGCAAATCTGAAATTTCGGATAATCCGAACAGAATCTATGATGCAGGAAAAAATTTCTTGTAATTTACAGGAAGTACACTATTTAATCACAGCACTGTACATATTATTAAAATAACAGTTTATACGCTAGTATTTAGTGAAATGCAACATCACTACAGTATTTTAATTTACACTACGTTTTTGTTTGCTTGTCATTTTACTTTACGATATTACAATCTACGAAACACTAGATTTGTATTCACTTAATTTAAAATTAAAAATGATAAATAAGTAATTATAACTCATCCCGATTTACTCTGTATTGTAGGCTATTGGTAACAATAAGTATGCAACACTCCGGCGTACTGCAGATACTGCTACTGTTCACGTGATCGGCTACTGTCTTTTCACAGTGCAAGCAAGCGCTGCGCTGTCCTTTCCTCATCCCCACAAGATCAAACAACCCTCATTCTTCTGTCTCACCGTTACGCTACGTTGCCAAGTGGGAGCTAATACCATAGCTGTAACTGTGTACTGTATAGGCCTACCATGTAGAGTACTAATATGTTTTTTTCGGATAATCCAAACATTTCCGGGGTTCTACTGTATATGTAAACGACATAAATGGTTAAGTAGAATGTTATATGGCGGTGGGACTACAACAGGACCTATATAACAAATATTGGACCAAGATATAGATTGTCACCTATTGAATTGAGAAGGTTCAATGATTTTTATATTGAATGACCCCATGAAATATAATAAAAGTTTATCCTGCATCTCTGGGACTGAAGTTCTGTTAATTATATTTTTACATTTATTAACATGCTGCCTTTGTAAGGGTTTGTGTTCCCCCGGTACCACTATATTATTTTACGTTTTTATTACATGTAGTAAAATATGATGTCAATACATATTATGTGGACCATTAGGAAGTCATGGCAACTATTTCTTATCTGCGAAACATGCAGCAACACTGCAATTCTAAAATACACGCTTGAAAGCCTGTTTGATGTGGTCTGGGTCAGTGGAGAAACATCATGGGGGCAAGTGGAAAATACATACAGTCGGACCTCGATATAAGGTCACTTTTCTAAAGTCCCGGCTCAATGAATAGGAATTCTTTGATATGGATTATCGGATATATGGTCAGGTCTTAAATATCGTAATCGCATATAAGGTAACTTTTGTCTGTGATTTCAGTGCCGCACTGATTCAATTCCAAGAATTTTTTAGTGGGTACGATCTTTTATTGGCATAATTTCTCCTACTGACGGAGGGGACAGCTTTTTCACAAAGCACTTCATCCCCTCAAATTCTAGGAAAAAAAAGATGATGAAGACGATATTCCTTTACCTGTGTTAATACAAGATCTCAGAAATCGCGGCTGTGCTATAGGAGAAAGTGAATATGTGAGAATTGATGATGAAATTGCTACCACTTCTCAAGCTTCGATTTCCGAAATTGTTTTGCAAGTTTTAGATTCCAATGCATTAAAAACGGAGGATAACGACAGTGATGCTGAAAGTGAAGTGCTGACACAAGCAGAAGCACTCAGAGCATTAAATTTTCAGAAACTACAAAACTTAGAAAACATTGTACAAAATATGAAACCAAAATCGCGACAGTCCTGTATTATGGATTATTTTAAGTAAGGTCAGTTGTACATCTGTACTTTGCTTGAGCATACTAGTACTATTTGTATACAACTTTATTCCGAATTAAAATTTTTAAAAAATAATTTCTTTCTGATTAATTTTAAATGGTTCAATTAAATTAAAAAATTATAACCTAATAAACTAATATTTTTGTACGTATTAAATTTTGCAAAGAATTATACTGTATTTATATAATGGTTATTTACTGACAAATGCATATGAATCGGTTATAAGGTCACTTTTGCGAGGTCCCAAAGGGTGACCTTATATCGAGGTCCGACTGTATTTGGAAATCCTCGCTTAATAAGGCAATGCAGCCAAAGAAAAAAAAGGAACACATAAATGCTCAATACACATTGCTAACATCCCCAATGTAATCTCCAAGATTGCCAACCATACGTTTCCAGCGTTTGGGAACTGCTGTCCAATGCCCTCATTCTTCACAATAACGTCAAATGGCAGCTCCTCCACAAGCTTTATTAAGTCGATGGGGGTGCAAAATCTTAAAACACCTTTCATATTCACCAGACCTGAGTCCATGCGATATTTGATTTAATGCCAAAACTCAAGCTGCAGTTGCCAGGGAAACACTTACAAACAAAGATGAAATTTTGACGGCATTGAGCGAGAGGTCCAACACTTGAATGACCCACATGCAGCCAATGGTATTCTCAAATGCTTCCCAAATGCTGGCAATGTAAGGTGGACAATCTTGAGATTACATGGAGGGGTATTAGAAATGTGTATTGAGCATTCCTGTGTTCCATTTTCTTCCTTGTCTACACTGCATTGCCTTATTAAACTATTTAAAGTTTATTTATATACGTATTTAATTATAAATGAATAGGCTTAGAGTTCCTATCAATAAATTTTAATGATTCAAATATTAATACAGTAGACTCTCGATGTGTCGAAAAATTATTTTCCCCCTTGATATTACATATTCATCTAATGTTGATTTTAATTCTTATGTCGATTGTTATGTCCAATATTTTTCGAAATAAAGAATGAATTTTTCAGGAAAAATCGCCGTTCAGTTGTGTTGAAGCAAATGGAGGTATTTTTTCAAGAATCTCTCACACCCTTCATTATCTCTGAGGGGTCAAGGACGATTCCGATAAATCCATCTGGTCGATAACTCCATTTGGGGAAAGGAGGGTGTGAGTGTACGCTACTATGTCTCGCCAGTCATTTGTTACCTTGTTGCTTAGGCATGTTGTTCTAAATTATTCAGAATTTACTACGTAAGGTTAAGTTAGTCGGCGAAAAAAACGTTAGGGAAGTTATAAAACGTGTCAGTGAATCGCCAGTTGTCTCAAAAATGGAAAGTTCCAAAGAAAAGAAAACAGAGCGTTAAGCGAAAGTTGAACGCATTGACAATCGAAAAAAAGGTAGAGATTTTAGAGGCTGTAGATAAAGGTGGAAAAAAGGGACAAATCGCAACGGATTTCAAAATTCCAGCATCGATAACGTGGAAAACGATGACTTTGCCGCTATTTTTCAAATAGAAAAATTGGTTGAAGAACAATTTCAAAAGAGATGTCGCCAAGCCATGATACTGGGCTTTTTTAAGAAATTCTAGCAATGTAAGTTCATTGTATTTCACTAATTCTTTTCAATTTAATGTAATTATTTTCAACTACTTTTAAAAATTAAAATTATCATTGCTATATTTAGACTTATTGTCAACTATCATTACATATTTAGAGTTATTGTCAAGTAACATTACATATTTATACTTATTCTCATCTATCAATACTCTAATTCCCAACCTTTTTCAGCTGGCGACCCACCTTTCCTTATCGGAATACCTCCACATATATAGGAATAGAAGAATATAGAATAAAACCATATTTGTATCGTATCCCTTCCTTATATATGATCGATTTTTCTGATCTTTTCTGATGGTTTATTCGATGGTTTCTGATAGTTTTAGGATCAAGTCGCAACCCACCGGTTGGGAAACGCTGCTCTAATGTTTAGAATATTATTTCGTATCTTGTGTTTTTACGTGAAATTTTATGTTTTGGTTATGACCTTGTTATCTCGAAAACTCGCAATCTCGAATTTTTAGCGTCCATTCAACTTCGACATATCGACAGTCTACTGTATTAACAAAACACCAATATGAGTGCTCTAACATAGCAACCATATTCTCTTAGTGAAAGCTATGTCAAAGTTGTAATTATTGAAAGATGTCACTCCAGCTTTGAGAAAGAAAAAGCAAGAAGAGTTATTACATATTAACTCTTAAGATCCATATAATGATCAACACTGTTAGACCACTGCCAAGCAAAACATATATATTTATATTATCAGTATTAGCATATTAAAAAAAAGTTTAATTACTTAAGTAATTATATACAGTATATGTTTTACTTTATTTTTCTGAAATAAAGTACTTCTAATTAAAAACCAAAATTAACAAGAATACTAACTTTGTTTTATTTATAATAAGAATTCAGTTAGTGAAGCATTACATTTAAAACTCTTCCATAAAATAAAAAACACACACACAAAAAATACATCCCATCCCACAGTGGACTCTAATCTTGCTCAAAGATTGAAAAGGAATTGCTGCACAAAGGAACCGAAAGCTCTCAGCAACGACAATGTAATGTATACAGAAATTTTTAAATGTTTTAAATACAATTTTTAATAAGATATGGTGTGTTTTTATTATTGCTTTTTTAGAAATTATAAAATGTTTTAAATTCCCTACTTTTAAATTTTTAAAAATAAATTTTGAAATTTTAAAAATACAAATTCTCTCATTTTTGTAGTTTAGCTTTTCATCATCGAACACAGTGATTTTCAATCTTTTTTCCAAGGAAGAAAATAAAATAATTGCTCATATTTTTCAGAAACTGCTTTTGAAAACACTAAAGCCCAGAAAACAGTAAAAAAATTCAAGTATGGCTAATTCACTTAAAAAAAAAAGAAAAAAGAAGTTTTATTTGTTTATAAACTATTCATTAACAATGATTTTTTTCCCATAACTTTTCATATAACTTCTTACAATGGTCTGAAGAGACTGTGAAGTCAAGCACAGTAATATCTTTGTCTATATCAAACCCAAATTTTTTTCAAAAAAGTTCATGAATGTCCAGCAGAAAACAAAATGACCTTTTCTTTAACTAACGCCAAATTACAACTCAGATCTAAACAAACATTGCTTTCTACTTATTGACTAACACTGTGAAGGTTTCATGAACATATCCTTCACGGTTTTAAAACATATCATACACACACTTACTAGAATTTAAGGGATTAATTAAAATAAATAAACTAAGACTAATAGTATAAGAAACAGACTAACTCTTAAAAACATTTCTGGAATTGTATTCATTGTGATGCATTTTAATTATTTATTTACTTTTTTCAGAAGCAAAAAAAATATAGTTATACAGGTTAGCACGTTGACCCTAAAGATCGCAATCTACAGCAGGTTCCCTTCTACAATGCAGACATTTTCTTTTGTCCTACTCAGTTTTAATTTGTTGTTAGGGAATTGAAGAAAGGGGACGAGATTCACATCTCGTCCAGAAATAACCCTGAGATTGTAAGTTCCAGGGAGAAAAGGATGAAACACAGAAGACCAGAAGAAGAAAGAAACAGCCATGCCCATGCCGGGATTCGAACCCTGATTCCGACACATCGACCACATGGCAGACCGCCATCTAGACTGCTGGGCCATGGCAGAACGGTTTATTTTACACACACACACATATATATATATATATATATATATATATATATATATATATAAATTTAAAACCATTTGATTTTAAAACAATATAAGCACTTTCATATTTATCAGAAACTAAATATAGATTTCATAAAATCTAGTAGAAGTGAACTGTAATTAATTAATAATAAAAGTAACATATTAATAAATACTTACTGCTCTCGCACATGTTTTGATACAAGTAGTTTCCAATTTTTAGGAAATCCTCTTTTAAATTTTTCAGCCAATGGTTTTGGAATATCTAGAAATTTGAAATTATATAAATATGGTAATTTGCAGATTTACAATGACTAAAACATGGAATATATTATTTCCTTTTTTAATATTTAAACAATTCAGTTTCTTACTGTCAATTTTATTAATAAAAATAATATAGAAGTATTGGATTGGGGAGATAGTAAATAAATATACTCCAAGTGTTTTGAATTAAATTACTTATATTCTTAGGAGACTTGAACATAACATCAAGGACCCTATAAAAAATTTTAATATTGATTTTTGCATCAAAATTTTCATTGGCAATAATAACAAAAATCAAATTTAAAACTTATGCAAATTTATCTTTCAAGTACTTTTGTATCTCCTCAAAATATCAAAAAATTATTGTTTTTAAAAAAAAAAAAAAAAAAAGCAGAAGTTTTGAGATAGTTATGTTGGTCAAGGCTATTAGTGTAAGAAACAACAAAGATGATACTAAAAATGTTGTAATTTTAAAACTAAAGTACAAATAAGACTAATAATATAGAAATAAATTAAAACATAACAATAAAAGGAGAGAATAAAAAAAAAAAAAAATGTTGTTAACACAAAAGAAAAATTGAAAAATGAAAATTTCTTATTTTCATTTAATTATTTTTTAAAAAAAGAATGGAATTTTGAACTAATCTGATATTCAAGAGCTAAGAAAAGAGGTAGACTACATTTCAGCTCATGAAATAGCTTGCGACAAGAAAAACATAAACAGAAAAAGTTAATAAATTCTTATGGGTAATAATAAATTCTTACCAGCTGCTAATGTATCTTTCATATTTAAATTCCCATTCAAATGATAAATCCTACTTCCATGTGAAATCAGCTTTTTGGCTGTAACTCTCTTGCAAATTTGAGTACTTCTCCATATCTCCTTCGTTACACTATATTCAAAATTAGAAATTTTTACATTTAGAATATAAGAAATATACAATAAAAACTGGTTTATACATAACCCAGCTGTACGTACTTCTGGTTTGTGTGCAATTGTTTGTAGGTCCTCGTGAAAATTGTATTTAATTACATATAAATTATCTCTGAGGTATACGTAATTACGTAATGTAGTTTCACGTAATTAGCCTTTACATGTAGCATATTTTTGAAAACGAGATTGAATTGTACATATTTTCAATTGCAGATATTCCCCAGTTGCACTGATTACAACTTGGCATTCCGTATCAATATAGAATCATTGCATTCAACAGGCTTCTAGGCGGCTTTTATTTTTAATAAAAGATCGGTCGACAATACAAACTGTGGGAATCCAACTGAACGAATTTTTGCATTGATGAAACACGTGATCCCTTCATTTACTTCAGTCTCTCTCTTGCAGCCATGGGTAAGAGAAAGAGAAAAAATTACCCTTTAGAGGAAAAAGAGAGATTTATTCGGGAAGTGGGCTGCACAAATCAAATGCAGAAATAGAGAGTAGCTTAAATATAAGGTACACTACATTATGTACAGTCATTAGTAAAAAGGAATCAATTTTAGAAGAATTTTCAAAGTTAGGTTCAAAATCTGTAAAGAGCAGCAGTCAACAAAAGGGAAAATTTGCAGATATGGAAAAGCAGCTTTTCACATGGTTTCAACAAAAGCACTCGACCACCCTATCAATTAGTGGCGACATGTTGAAAACAAAAGTCATTGAATTCGCTAAGACTATGAACTTGAGTGCTGATTTTAAGGCATCCACAGGCTGGCTACAGGGATTCAAGAACAGTCATGGCATAACAGAAAGAACAGTTAAGAACCGTTTGTAGTGAGTCTAAAGCTGTAGACAACATCACAGTACAAAACTGGAAGGACATGATTTTGCCAAACCTCATTAGAAATTACAAGCCTGAAGATGTTTATAACTGTGACGAAATCAGCCTTTTCTACAATCTTCTACCAAGTAAATTTCTTGCAGAGAAGGAAGATCCATGCCACAGGGGGAAGAAAAGCAAGATTTGCACAACTGTTCTGCTGGCTACAAATTCTGAAACATCACACAAACTCTGATCCCTTGTCATAGAATCCAAGTTGCTTCAGAGGAGTAAAAGCAAAGTCTACAGATTATGAATCCAACAAGAATGCTTGGATGACTCTGAATTTGATGGGAAAAGGAACTAGATTCAAGCCTGAGAAAGAAAAAAACAGGAAAATTCTACTTCTTATGGATCACTGTGTTGCACATCCATCTGAAATATCTCTACAGAATATTCGAGTAAAATTCTTTCATGTTAATTGTATCAATAAGCTTCAGCCACTTGACTTGGGAATCATAGCAAATTTCAAAGTCCACTACAGGAAGTACTTCAAGTATGTTGGTACAGCATGGAATTGCTGAGAAAGAAAATCAGACGATCAATATTCTTGTGGTAATTTTGGTTCTTTGGCTTGCTTTTTTTCTGGTAACGAATTTGCACTTTCAATGTGTTTATATAAGTGTTTTATATTTATAGGCTATGTACTTCATCTCAACTGCCTGGAAACAGGTAGCATCATCAACCATCAGCAATTGTTTTCGCAAAGCAGAGATTGTGCCGGGTAATGACAAGGACAATTCCGAAGACGAAAATTATTCAGACCAACTTTCTAAGGATGTTGGAATTGCCTGATGGTGTCAGCCTAGAGTCTGTCTTAAGCTTATTTTGATGACAACCTCGCCACCTGTGGAGAGCAGTGCGATAATGAAATCATTGCCGAAGAATATGCTGTAGAAAACCTAGGAGATGACAAGGAAGAAGAAGATGATGGGGATTTTATAGATAATCCTCCATCCCAACTTTCATTGAAGTGTTAAATGCATTCAGTGTATGTCAGCGATTTGTGGAGTCAAAATGTAATGGTGAAAATGCATTATCTTCTTTGGTTGATTTTCAGAGGAAAGTGTATTCTCTTAATGCAGTGAATATAAAACAAAGCAAAGTGTCCGATTTTTTTTTCTATTCAGGAAAACTGAGTGACAATGTGTTGGAAAATTAGTGAGAAATTTGGGGAGTCTTTGCTTTTCATTTTTCTTAGAACTGTAATTGTGTAATGGGTTATACAGTATTTTATTCAATCCCTTAAAAGTTTCTTAAACGAAATCAGAATACCTCTATGAAAATGAATACAGTATTTTGAAATTGACAGTTTACAGTTATGCATATCAGACGCTGAAAAATATGTACCTAATACACAGATGTTAATTACAAGTGTTCTTATTTAAGTTTAATTAAAAATAAATTTCAAAAAGAGTTATAAATAATCCTGTTATGCCACAATTTAAAATTTTCCCCTTGAAATACATATAAACCAGTTTTTATTGTATGTATATTATTTACTTCCATTTCAGAAATTTTAAAAGTAATAATTTTGAAGTGGAAATGGGAAATGCTGATGAAACAAACAAAAACTATTAGATTTTTGCTGAAACCACTGTATATAACTTTCATCAACGTCATGAAAATGTGAGTGCTAAATAATTAGTTTGTTGTGTGCAAGACAGTGTGTGTTATTACCAATAGGCTAGGAAATGCTGTAAATGCCATAAATTCAAAGTGTATCAGTTAAAAGCAAAACAAAATGAATGCAGTTATGCAATATGGAACCAACTCCAAAATTCAATTTTTCATCTACGGCTGTTTTAACAAAGAATTAAAAATAAAATTCTACTTTTAAGTTATCGGATAAGAAACAGTTGTATTATAAACATTCTGTATTGTTCTTTCAGTGTAATGCTCTAGGTCTCGGCAGTTTTTACACACATTCAGATACGTTTTGCAATATAAATTCAGTAATCCGCAAAATGGTAGTTGGTTCCATACTGCATGACTGCACCCAAATATTGTACGTGTATTTTCAAATGTTGTATAATTACACAATAATTATCTTGTATAATTTCCTTAGTTCTACTTCAGTTCTTACACTCTTCTAATTGTTTTTGACTGAAATATAAAGATATAAGAATAAAATTCAGCAGTGAAAAGAAAAAGGACCTACAAGATGTATGTGAAATTCTTGATGTAAATTAATGACATTTTTTTTAAATTGACACTAAATAACTGACTGCATTTCAAAAAATTATCAATAAATATTAAAAAAGAAAAAAAAAAAAAGATAAAGAAGGAAAAAAATAGTTTACTAAATTGTCAATTAATTTAAGCATTATAGTTTATATTTTAAATATATTTCTTTTAATATGATGTTTGTGTTCAAAGAGAAATGTCTTAAGACATGGATATTTCACTTTAAGGTTCTTCCTTTCACCAAGATCTTCTATATTCTGAGGTTGTCCTTGTTCCTCTTGTTCTTCAGGAGAATAGGGAACAGTATCTCCTTCAAAACAGAATCATCATTGTTCCTTGAGTCTTTCGGGTTTGTTCAATGCTTATTTTGGTCATTAGTTGCATTATTTGAAAATGTCTTGCTTGTGAAATCCAAAATAGTTTCTAATAATATATGCTACTTTGTATTTGCTAAGGTTAGATAACTAAGTATTTCAATTTATAAATAGGATATAAAATCCATTTACAGCGTTTTTAAAAGAATTCATCATTGTCTACCAAAATGCTACATTTTATCTTTAATATTTTTGCAAAATAAATTTTTATTCTTAGTTTATATTTAGCTAGGGATATCAAGTATACAAATACATACACTGAAAATAAGCCTTGCTAAATTTCATTTTTCAACTGAACAACTTTACATTTTTAAAGTAAACAAGTATTTTAAAGGCACTTACTGGTTATTAAGAAATAAATACTATGTATGTTTCACCATCAGGAGGATGGCACAAACATATAGAACAATACAAGATGAAGAAGTGGATGGAATAAGGGAAAGACTAACAGCAGCAGTGAGGGTTTTGTCTGACAGTGATAGGATTAGAGGCTTTGAGACAAATTATGTGATATGCTATGCAGTGGATTATTCTATTAGAAAGAGTTTGTTTTTCAATATAGTGCTTCCAATATATAAAAATATATCACAAAATTTTGCTCAAAGCCTGTAATCTTATCACTGGCTAGCAAACGCTCCCCACTACTATTAGTCTTTCCTTAATGTAACCATGTACAATATTTTAAAACCATGGAGTAAAATAAGTCACTGCTTTTATTTATTAACAAGTGCGATTTAAATACTCTTATTTTCTTTATTTGTTAAGTTTTCTCAACTTTAGATTGTAAAAAATCTTAACTGATTGTTGTATTGATAATAAAATTGAATGAATTAAAATTGTTCCTAGGTTTTCCTTGGTCAGCTTATTTTTTAGTTGTTGCTTTCTAGTTATAACAGGACTATAACTTCAATTTCGTACATCAAATATTAAAATAGAATTCTCACTCTAAGAGAGAGATAGAAGTATGACTAAATAAACATGCAAAGCAGGAAGCTCATATATGTATTTTAATGTTTCATTCAAGTTGCTGTTATTGACTTTATTAAAAATACACTGCTCACAAAATTTAGGGGATATTGCAAAATGAATATAATATATCCAAAAAACAGAGGCATTTGAGTTTATTTATTAAAGAACATCATCAGAGATGCAAATGACACAAAAATGGAAGTTGTCTGAATATGCAAATGTACAAAACATTAATTTGCATGTTTGCCCACCACCCTGTATAAAGAGGCTGGCGCTGCTGCGTTATCTCCACCAACCAGGGTCCACATGTGGCAGAATTGTTGAGTGTTACCTGAAAATGCCCCTGCAAAGTGATTTACCCGAATCTGAACTATGGAGAGCCATAGGGCATCTTGAAGCTGGCCAATCACAGATGACAATGGCAGCAGCGGTTGGAACCTCCAAAAGCATGATTAGCAGACTTGGGAATCACTTCAGAGAGACTGGCACAGTACGAAGAAGACCAGAGCAGCTAGTCATAGATATTTACTGCAAGAGATGATTGCTACTTGGCGCTAATAACACAAAGGAACCGGCGAAGCAATGCGACTGAGCTGTGGCGACAGTTTCTTGCTGCTACTGGACGACGGATGTTTATTCCTACTGTGCATGCAAAATCGACTCTGTCACGGTGGACTGTAAACCCAGCGACCAATGGTATGCATTCCGCTAACTGCTGAACATCACAGAACCCGCAGAAGGTGAGCTGATATGCATCTTCCTTGGATCGTGAAGAGTGGTTCACTATTCTCTTCAGTGTTGAGTCAAGATTCAGTCTGCAGCCTGACAATCTTCGTGCCCTGATCTGCCGTGAACATGGAACACGGGAGAATCCACTTTCGTGCAAGAAAGACATTCCTTTGGTGGAGGTAGAATCATGGTGTGGACAGGCATTAGCATTGGTGGTCGTACTGACCTCTATGTTGTTAGAAATGGAACGGTGAATACTGTAAGATATCGGGATGAAATTCTACAGCCTATAGTGATACCCTACGCTGGAGCAGTTGGGGCCAACGCCCCCACCATGCACATCTCGTCAACATGCTGCAAGAAGCTGGAATCGAGAGCATGGACTGGCCTTCACGTTCAGATCTGAATCTCATCGAACACGCTTGGGTTGCACTAGGAAGACATGTTGCCAGTCTCCAATCACCTCCCATAACACTTCCTCAGCTGGAAGCTGCCCTGATGCACAAGTGGCCAGGAATCCTACAGGAGGAAGGGGGGGGGGAATTTGATCCTCTCCATGCCTCATCGCTGTAGCAGTCTCAGGTGACAATACATCCTACTGAACAATTAATGTGCCACATCATGCTCAATCCCGATAAACGGATTCTGCACCTCATTTGCATAATCAGACAACTTCCATTTTCATGTCATTTGCTTCTCTGTTGATGTCCTTTAATAAATAAACTCAAATGCCTCTGTTTTTTTGGGTGTATTATATTCATTTCGCAATATCCCCATAATTTTGTGAGCAGTGTATTAAAATAATGAAAAACTTATAAATAGGAATCTAATATTTTTCAATCATTATTTATTATAAATTCTTCATCGATTAAGTTCCAATAATGGTTATTAAAAAACAAAACAAAAAACAACAACTTACCCAAAATTGCCTTCAACCACTACTCTTTCTTCTTTGAGAAGTCTGATTATCCAGTTGGAAAGAGTAACGTCTTCTTTTTTTGCTTTATTTGACTTTAATAAATAAAAATAAAAAGCAATTTAATTCACGAAGTCTTAAGAAATGGAGTAATGGGAAAGAAAGGGGAAAAAAATATTAGAATAGCAGAATATTAAAAAGTCTTTACAGGTAAATCCCGCTTTAAAATGGTCTATTTTAGTCTTTCCACATTAGTCACCTTTCAAAATTACTTACAATTGAAAAACACAAAAAATAAAAATCATTAGTTAGTAATACATAGCAGCAATACCAATGATAGCAACACCAAGAGTTGTAAGCCATGATGGCTTTATTGTGAAGATCTTCTATTAAAGTGTTTATTTCTCATTAATAATAATTTTTGTGTATGATGAGCTCTAAAGTAGTATAGTGTCTGTTCGAGGGAGGGCCAAATATTAGCGTAAAACAATAACAATTAAGGAGAAAAATGGATGCAATTCACTGTATGGAGTCTAGTGAGCACCAGTCGGATGTGTGTAGGGCATTGAGTTTAGTTCCTTCTGTAATAATGATTATGTATAATGTTGATAAAATAAAGCACAAGCACACACACGCACACACACACACACACACACACACACACACACAGGAATAACAAATGTTATTCAAGCTGTGAGACAATGGCTTAAAGATGTATTCAACAAATGGCTCCACAGGAACAAAGAAAGTTAAAATTTATTTTATTATTTGTTTTAAGTATAAATAAAACAAGTTTAAAATGTTTAAAATATTTATTAAAAAAAATGGCAATATTACTACAAACTTGGGAAATTTTTGATAATTTTGGTACTTGTCTCATTTAATTAAATTATAATTTGTCTTGTTTTATGACTCTTCAACCCTGTTTTATTGGAACCTAACCTTGTTGTAAAACAGGTCCTACCTGTATTTTGAAGTAGAGCCAGCCTTAGCAACAAAAGAAAATTAAGCAAGGGTATATTAAAATTTATTTCTACGGGTAATAAAACTCAATAGTAATATTTAGTTGATATATATTAATTACAACACTACTGCAACTGATATATGGCATGCTGAAATGAAGTAAAAGATCATTCATTTTGCACGCACACACACAGTATTACAATGGGGGAAGGCCATTAATGTAGTGGGACCAGGAACTAACTTTCAACATTTTTAGACGTGCATTAACTGTTTTCACACTACATGGGCATGCAAATTAAAATATAACATTATTTCAGTCAAACCAGACATACTCTTAAACTCTAGATGAAAATTCATTATTTAAAATTTTTAATTACCTCTGTTTGAGATTGACTTTTAGAATTTTCTGGTTGGGCAGCTCTAACAGGCTCTGACTCTTTTGGATTTTGATTTTTCCCAGCCTTACTCTTCAATTCCTTTGCAATGTCTCCTTTTCTCGATCTCCTTAATGTCATCTGCAATAATTAATCCTATCATTAATACTAAATTTCTGACTACAACCACAACATTAATATTAGAATGAACCATAATAGTTAGGATACCCACAATAGTTATTTCATGTCATCTGGACAGAAGATATGAAACCCTTTTGATCAAAATAATATTTTGCTTTGAGAAAATCTATATGTGGTAATAAAAGTATTATAGATGTAATGTAAGTAAGATTTCTTTTGTGGTTTTTCTCTTATGATTTTTTTTTTCATTATTATTAATAACCCAAAACTACGAATGTGTAGTGTGTACCAATAATTCATAACTGAAAACAATGCTAGAAAATCAGATAGCAGCACCATACAACAAAATAATAAGTTGTAATCCCAACTGTTTCATTTATGTTTGGGAAGGAGTCACATGTATAGTGTTTCTTTTACCACTAATAAAATTTATTAAAATAGAGTTAGTTATAAACAGAAGATTCAATCTTGACCCTATTTCGAAACAATTTTCAAATTTTAATTATAATTTTCTGAGCTAGGATCTGGTTAAAAGAAAAAATCTGTTCCTTTAACAAAGAATCATGTACTGATGAGTCGACAGTTTACAATGATCAATGTAGGAGGCATTGCTCAGCCACTGAAATATGAGCTCAACTTCCACATTATAAATACAGATTCTGTCAAATAGCAGATGATAAAAGAAAAAGAAAAAGACATTTTTCACTACAACCATATTGAATATCTATCATGTACGTTGCTCTGGCTTTTAAGATTAAAAATGAAAGTAGATATGTGTGTCATTCCAAGTCAGATCAGCTGATGAGTTCACCACACCATATCAGATTTTTATGAAAATTTATTTGCATTTGTAACACATTCTGCAAAATATGGGATTTTCTGGTTAAATATTTGCCGAGATACGAATTTTTGAAGTTTTTTTATTTTATTTTGGTGCCACGCCCCTTTTTGACATATTTTCTTGAATATCTCATCTCCTACTCAATCAAATGGAACCAAATTTGTTTTCCCCATGTATTTTTTTATGCTGAATCCGAAAATTCCAATGAAATTAGTCTAGGACTAATAGTTTTGTAGTAATAGAAAGCATGTAAGCATTTAGAAAAAAATGTAAATGGCCATGTGGGACAACATTTAAAAATTGGAGATTTTAACCCAAGTCTAAAAAAGGTCTAAAGTAACTGAAAAAAAATAATCAAGATGGTGTTTTGCTCCTGAGCTTAGAAAAAAAAATCGCAAAGTTGGTATTCTTTTCGAATTGCGTAAAGAAATATCCAACAATTATTACTTTGTCACTGCATATTTAATTAGTAAATTCAAGTTATCCCTCGCTTTAGTCATAGCTTTGTAAACAGTAACTCTCACTTCTAACCAGGTAAAACCCATATTTTCAAACTGAATATAGTTTGAAAATACGGCGATTCAAATAGATTATTCACCTGTTTCAATTGCAAATGCTAGTCAGCATAAAGAATCCAAAATGTTATTGAAAAAATACAAGTCTTCATTTTCTTTAATATACATGTTTTACATAGGCGAATATTTTCAATAAAGATTAATTAAATAAAAAATGAAATACTAAACTACTGTTATTATACAGTGAGTTCTATAAATTTCAAAATTATTAACTAATAGTTATTCAGAACAAAATATCTAAAGCATCCATTTTTTTTTTTCTCGCTTTCATTTCAAAATAGTTTCCGTATTCTTGGTTTTGAATCATACAATTTACTTTAGTGAAATTTTGTTAGGAAACTCACCCCTAAAACCGAAAGTGAAAGTACCCGGCCTCCAACAGAAAGTAAAAGTCATTCCTGCCCTTTCCACAATTGTATGTTTCAAAACCAAAAATACAGAAACTATTTTGAAAAGAAAGTGAGAAAAAAAATGGGTGCTTTAGATATTTTCTCCTGAATAACTATTAGTTAATAATTTTGAAATTTATAGAATTCGCTTTTAATAACAGTAGTTAAGTATTTTTATTTTTTTTATTGTCAAAAAAAAAAAAAAAAAAAATTATTGAAAATATTTTAAGTAACACCTCAGTAAAACACTTTTATTAAAGGAAATGAAGTTAATGAAAAGGCTTGTGTTTTTTCAATAACATTTTGGATTATTATGCTGCCTAGCATCGGGGATTGAAACGGGTGAATAATATGTTTGAATCATCGTATTTTCAAACTATATTCAGTTTGAAAATATGGGTTTTACCTGGCTAGAAGTGAGAGTTACTGCTTACAGAGCTATGACTAAAGCAAGGGATAACTTGAATTTACTAAATAAATATGCAGTGACAAAGCAATAATTGTTGGATATTTCTTTACGCAATTCGAAAAGAATACCAACTTTGAAATTTTTTATCCAAGCTCAGGAGCAAAACACCATCTTGATTATTTTTTTTCAGTTACTTTAGACCTTTCTTAGACTTGGGTTAAAATCTCAAATTTTTAAATGTTGCCATTTAAATTTTTTCCTAAATGCTTACATGCTTTCTATTACTACAAAACTAGTAGTCCTAGACTAATTTCGTTGGAATTTTTGGATTCAGCATAAAACAATACATGGGGAAAACAAATTTGGTTCCATTTGATTGATTAGGAGATGAGATATTCAAGGAAATATGTCAAAAAGGGGCGTGGCACAAAAAAAAAAAAAAAAAAAAAAAAAAGTTCAAAAATTAATATCTCGGCAAATATTTAACCCAAAAAATCCCATATTTTGCAGAATGTGTTATCTTATGACTCTTTACATGCAAATAAATTTTCATAAAAATCTGTGATGGTGTGGTGAACTCATCAGGTATCTGACATGGAATGACCCATGTGTAAGTTTGTGATATAGCCTGATCCCAAGCAATCATGAAAAGAAGAATAATTTCTACGACATGATTTTCAAATGATGTATTTTTTTTTTTTTTTTTTAATTCAACACTTAGCTGCTAACTGGTTGCTGTTGTCAAAAGCAAAATTCAGTCGTGAAACAGAATGAAATTTGTTATTTGGCATTAAAGGTCAAATTTAGACCACCACAAATATACTTCAAAATTCTAAATTTACAACATGTTTTTAAAATCACAAAAATTAAATTAAAAACTAGACAAACAATCACAAAGAATAATTAGGATTTCCAAATCTGATATGTTAAGATAAAACAGAAGAACTGAGCTTTAAATATCAGCTAAAGTTGTAATAAAACAAGTACTCACAGTGGTTAAGTTCAAATCAGGTTGGTTGGTTGCTCCACAATCTTCAATAACGGGATCTTCGGTAACATGACTGGACGGTTTACTTGCTGTTGAAGTTTTATTGTTCACTTCAACTGTCTTATGTTGAGAAATGGCATTCTCAGTGGGTGTGCTGCCGTTTTGTCTAGTTTTAGAAGCGCTTCTGAGTCTAGGCGGCACTGATGGAGTAACCAGATCATCGCTTGTTTCCTTAAAAACTTGAGGTGTATTATTTGAGATCGGAGTCTTTGCATTTAACTTTTCTTTCGCTGAAGATTCAGATGATGCACCGTTCTGAGATTTAGAATTGGCGTTCTGCATACCTACAGTATTTGCTTTTTGAATTCTGGAAGTGTCAATGGGTTTAGAACTGGCATTCGCAGTGGGTGCGCTGCTGTTTTGTCTGGGTTTAGAAGCACTCCTGAGTCTAGGCAGCACTAATGTTGGAGTAACCATATCATTACTTGCTTCCTTAAAAGCTTGAGACGAAGTATTTGAGGTTGGAGTCTTTGCATTTAACTTTCCTTTCATTGATGCTGTACTGTTCTGAGAGTTAGAATTGGCATTCTGCATAACTACAGTATTTGCTTTTGGAATTCCGGAAGTGTCAACGGGTCTAACTATTATATATGGATTCAAACAAATCTCTTCATGCTTTTCATTGGAAAGTGTACTTGAAAGTGTGTTTGTGAGTGAAATATTGCTTAGTGCCTTACAATTTATTCCCTCCTTTTCTGCAGGCTCTGCTGTTGCAGTAAATCCTTTACGGGCTGTAGATTTGGTGAATGTAGATACTACGGAAGGGTTACACGGAGCATCAGTACCATTCCGGGGAAGACTTTCGTTGTGTTTAAAACCATTTAATCTTCTTTCGTTATTTGTTTCCTTTTTCTGCGATTTGGGATCTTTCGAATTTCCACGGCAACAGCCTTTGCTCAGGATTTCTGAAGATTTCTGAGAAATTATTTCAGTGAAATCCTTTTCTGGCATCTGATTTTTCTTCTTATAGCATAATGGTTCCTGTACTGAATCCGACAGCATATCAGTTTCAGAATCTGACCAACTGATTTCTTCAAACACGTTACTGGCACTATCAAGAGCTTCTATGTTACTTTGTTTGCCTTTTCTGAATAGAGTGTTAGTACTATTATTTCCAGTTGAATCTTTAGCAAGGAGACCAATAGTATTTTTGTTGGTAATTCTGAGTGTGCTTGAAGTAGATGGTAATTCCTTTGATATAAAGGCACTAGTTTTGGGTTTGTTGACAGTCGCCTCAGCTTTTCCGAGAATATCATGTGCTTGAAGGACATCCCTGTTTGAATAAATACTAGAATTTGCCATTTTTTTAGAAGTAGGAAGTTGTTCAAGTGTTGTAAATTTATTAAACATTGAATTGTTTGTTCTTTTCATACCTTCGTGGTTGTTCTTCAAGTTGATGTGAAGTGTTGAAGAATTTAATGATTTGGGTTCATTCTCTGCCAAAGCTTCTTTTCTGTTTGTAATTTCAAGTATCTTTCTCCTTTTCAAAGCAGAATTGTTTGAAGTTTCATCAAAATTTTTACGCTTGGAAGAAAGGCTATTATTTCCACAAATGGTATTTAAAATTGAGAAATCACATTCAGATTGTGCTTCTGAAGAACCTTTATTCAGTTTATTGACTCCACTTTTTGATCCTTTATTTGATAAATTAAAGCGCTTCGGAACACTAATAGACTCTACTGATAGATCATCATCATCAGAATCAAAATCGATATTATTGTCATCACTGCCATTCTCGTGATTCAGGGATAAACTGCCAGGTATATCACATGATTTTTCATTGATGATATTAAGATTTCTGTTCCTTATTGACTCATTAAGAGATAGTGTTGAAGACACCAAATGGGATTTTGGCTTTTCGGATAAATACCACTCTTTGGAATTTCTGGGTTTAGATATGCTGTTATTGTGTGCTAACTCCTGCAAGCTGCCAACTCTTTTCAACGTATCTAATGACGATGTTGGTCTTTCAAAATGTGCATTGGTTGTATTTCTGTTGTACAGATGTGCAGGAAGTTCATTCTTCTTCTGTAGGACACTGACATCCTGTAATGGACTAACGAAAGAGGACTTAAGTTTTGGAGGAGCCGAAAAAAAAGATGAGTATCCTGATTCAGACTGAAGTGCCTAAGAAAGGAAATCAATAAGAAAATATTTAAATATACAATATTAAAATGATTTTTATAATAAATGGAAAAGGAGATACATATAGTCATTGACTTAACCAATTAAGAAACATACATATATTGATCAGATTTTGAGTGAACTGATTGATTCTTCTTTAGCTTTCATGTAACTTACAAATCAGAAAATACTAAATCAATATGCAATTAACATACATTGAAAATGGCATTAACAGTTGAAAAAGGAATAATGAAGATGTCTATATTCTTTTATATATTAGATGCATCCACTAAGTGCATCTAATACTCTTATAACTTGATAAAAACGTATAAAAATAATTGCAGTTATTTTTGCTCCATATTTTCCACTTTGATTTTAATTTTGGCCATTTCTAAACAACATAAGTATAAAGTATTTAAAGAAGGCCATGATATTAAAAAAAAAAAGTACCAACCGTGAGTGGGTATTTGCTAAAATGTCTCTGAGTTTGGTTTTTTTTTCCTATGGAACACTTGCATTAGAAATTTCATTCAACTTTGTGATATCTGAGTAGTAATGTTTAATCTCTAGCTATATTTCATCTTACATCTGTCATAAGGAATGCAAATTTGTTTCCATGAACCAACAAGACACCATGTGGAAACTACTTTATTGTAAATAAGCAGCATCAGGTCCAAGGAAAATTTTTATCCTTCTTTTAGAAAACAGAAAGAATGAAAAAAAAAAAAAAAAGAAGAATGGCAGCAACAATAAAGCTGTAATTTAAGTTTAAAAATCTGAAAAACTCATGGACAGTACTAAGCTACAATACAGCCACAAATGTTATACATTGAGTGAATTCCTTATTCATTCTTTATTTATATATATAAGAGTATTTTTTAATGTTGCAGTTTGTTTTTTTTTTCTCCCCCGAAAGCCAAGGCTTTTGGGCAACTTTTGCTTTTGGCCATGACTAGGGACGAGAACTATAAGCTATTAGTCAAAGAATGGTTTCCCAGAGTATATCTTAGGAGGCTGCTCACATTATAACTGCAGAAACAGACGACACACAGAAGAAAGTCACACTAGGACGTGTCTGGGATTCAAACTTGTCAAATCTGCTGGCAGGTTGCGGTCAAGACTACAAGGCTGTACCTGAACAGTTAATGTTGTAGTCATTAATTTATTAAATAAAATTTTCAATGTGGAATAAATAGGATATCCATAAGGTATCACAATCTGAATGGGGAATTTCAGATATATTTTTTAAGAGGAAATGGAACATGGTAAGTTTAGGAATGTGTACATTTAGACCTTATGAAGTTTAAAAAATCCTTTTCAAAGATATGCTTCTCCTGAAACGTACTGTACAGAATTTACACAACTACCTAAACATTTGTTGTTGTTGCTTATTTTCTTTTAATATATATTTTCTCAGAACTTGCAACAAATTGTTTAGCTCTTATAATAGGGCTTACATTTTAAAATATACAACAACAAAAATACCACCAATCTAATTTTCCTTTCAGGGATTAATGAAAGCTGTATTGATGAGGTTAGGGCGAACAAGACTGCAACAGTGATCATTGCACTGTTTGTTGTAAGAAGTTCAAAGTACACAATAGAGCAAGATGTGGAATCAGATGCAGAAATAATAGTAAAAGCATAAAAGAATATAGTGAATCTGTAGTTTCAAATTCTAGTTAAAGACAAAGTTTTATATGGTCTTTGGAGAAATACTGGATGATCATTATTAAAACAATGATTAAATAGGCTCACTCAATTCAGAGTGGATAACAGAAATACAGAAAAGTAATCGAGTAGACTGAAGTGTATTTAAGAAAACCACAAAACCAGGACAACATATGAAAAGTGGTTAATCTTATCAATTATTGTGAAGACTGGTAGAAAGGAGTAATGGTGGATATGGCAATATCAAAGATGGAAGGATGTCATTATCGTCACCAAAATAAAATTATTCAAAATAGTATCATCAAATTTCTTCATCTGCACAAGTAATTTCAGCCATCTATACTTGCTCTGATTCAGATAAAGAAAATATACGATCCTCATAAATTAAGGTAAGAACATATATAATTTATTCACAAACAATTTGAGATGGGTTTTAGACTTTTCCTGAAGAACATTAACTAAAGCTGAAAGGAAGTAATACTGTAATAAAAATAGTTGATGGACAGCTAACTTTTGCATGCAAGATCAGGAGGGAAAGCATTTTGAGAATACAGAAAACTGGGATGATAATGGCATCGGTAAGAATGCTTGGACTTTGTAAATACAGATTAGTCACATGGTATTAGCTGAGGAGGGAACATTTATCTTTGAATAAAAGACAACCAAAAGAATTAAAATTTGAGGCCAATGTTGATTCTTGACACCTCAAGACAGCATGCTTCATGCTAACTTGGCGATCATCCGTTGATAGTAACAATGAACAAGCAGGTCTCATAATGGAGGTGAAATGACATGGGAATGGGAAGACAAAAATGGAATCTCTACAAATCTAAACTAAAAACAATAATACAGATTAAAAAGAAAATTCATGTACTGGCCTCTGCCAGCCTCATTGAATTATTAGTGTCATTTAAATAAAGAGAAAGTGCATAAAAATGCACAAAAACATTAAAATGTGAGGCCAATGTTCATTGTTTGACATCTCAAGTTTACACTAACTTGGCAATCCTCAGTTGAGTCGTCATCACAATAAATAAATCACTAATCAACATTGGTCTCAAATTTTAATGTGTTTATCCATTTTTGGGCACTTTTTTTTATCCAGTCATAAAGAAGCCTCATTGAGGCTTGTGGAGGCCAGCACACGAATTTTCTTTTTCTTTATATAATTTTAATGTGTATTTTTGTTTTTTGACTAAAGTGCATAAAATAATTATTACAGGGAGGGAAAATGCAACATGAAATTACTAAAGGAATTATAGAGCTACCTACTTCAAAAAATAGAATTATAATCAACAAAATGCTTCTCTATTGATCACAAGATTATTATTATTATTCATAGATAAATTTCTTTCTTTTCTTTGTTATAAGAGAAATTAGAAACTAAATATTTAATATTTAATTTAGTAGTTACAGTAGGCCTGACAGGAAAGATATTTCACAAAATTATCTGACATTTCTACTTTCAGAGATAAACCCTAAATGTAAATAATATTATTTCTAATTAAAAAAGGCTAAAAAATGACTGAAGTTAAATTAAAATCTGCTGCAATTTCTGCAGCACACTAATTCAAGTGTGTTAAAGAATTGAAATACATAATGTACAGGTAAATTGTCCAAGAATAATTTCAGTAATTTTGCTCTGTAAAAAGGTAATTCATATCTGACAGATTTCAGTAACTTTTTATTAGGCTTTAATAGAAGTTTAATATGTTTCAAAAAATAAAAATGCATATTCAAGCATGTTTCTAAATTACAATGCATAATATCTCAAGAATTGCCAAGTATGTCCAAAACATTGACATTGTTGATATCTTTTAAGCTTTATAAATTAGTTTACAGGTATTTTAAGGATCAAAAGAACCAATTACACAATATCTATAAAAACCTCTGTAATGTATAATATTCTTAATTTGTGTAAGGACTTGTCCTGAGATGAATCCAGAGATGATCTGATAAATTAATTGCAACTGAAGTTTTTTACATGGTTTGTATTCTTCTCAATTGAGTTTCAGTATTGTGATTTTTTTTTTTTTTTGTATTTCTTCCAATTCATAAAATGGGACAGAAATGGAAGGATAAAAATCGGATTGGATATAAAATCTGAAATTAGATTCAGGAGTGTTTCCTTTTTAATAACAAATCTAATATCAGCATATTCCGGTTATGGTCAATTAATAGCTTTTAACTATCATTTTCTGCTATTTTAATTTCAAAACGATTACTAAAAAAACCTGAAGTAAACAATCTTGAATATATTACAATATATTACAAATTGAACTGATTTCTTATACTGGCTCTGCACATTGTAATTTATGAAAAAGAAAATTATTTCACATGATATAAATGACTTGAGATCATGAGATAAATTGTAATAGTTAGCAAAATCTCATCATAAAGAATTCCTTATCAACTATTATGAATACAATGAAAGTGACTGAAACATATCGGAATTAGCAGTTATCATGAAAAAAAAAAAAAAAAAAAAGGATTTTCATTTCTTAAACCTACACTGTCAAACAATAAAAATAGAAACCTAAAAAGAAATATTTTGCTTTTGTTTCAATTTAAATTTCTGAAATTTTCAACTGACTACATTGTTTAGTTCTATGAATGATTAATTTTTTATAAGAAAGATGTTTGCGAATATTTCAAATAAGAAATGCATTTCCCCGATTTTCAGTTACAACTGCAGTAAAACATGTCTTTTGCAGTTACATGAGAGGCAGATGAATGAACTAATTATGTTATTTATAAACAAATTTGATACGGACCATTATAGAACTATTTGTTTAACTGCATCACACAAGGAAATAAAATAAATAAAAAAATAAATGAAACTCATGGCAGATTAAATTCTTTTCAAAAAATTTCATCTCTAGAAAACGATGAAAAAGAAACTTACTGCTACTTGATATTGTTTTCTCAGAGCAAAGTAGTTAACAACAAAATTGTTTTATTAACACCATAAATAATAACTCCAAGACACTTGAGATCATTCTGCTCCAAAAATGAAAAGAAACAAAGATTACAAAATAATTAGATCAATAGAAACAAATTATGTAAGTAATTATATAACAGTTAAATTCTGATCAATATAGAAGCGTAGTAATTGTTGATTATAATCAATCAGGTTACTATGGAAATAAAGCAATTTTAGTAGAGTTACAAGCGAAATATTCAAGCTGTTATAAAACATTAATCTTGTCAATGAAGTTCAGGATTTAGTTAAATTTTTGAAATGTGAAATTTCATTTACAGATCGATTTAAGTCATTCTAAGCATACAAGATTTGACTATTAAATGATTTTATACATGCCAAGCATATAAGTAAAACTCGCTTAAGATGCTGTTTTCTGTCGGTCCCTGGACATTCAACTGCTTAAGAATGTCTCTCTTTCAAGCTGGTCCCTTGAAGAGCGTCTTAAGCGAGTTTTACTGTATACAGTGAAACCTCTCTGAGCGGCCACCCCACAGTACCGAGAATATTTGGCAGCTCAGAGGGGGTGGACGCTCTGAAGGGTTTTATTTACTATTATAAGATAATTGCAATAATGCGTAATATAAACAAGTCTGACATATATTCCTTATTTAAAATGAAATTTATTTCATGCTTTCTTACATTTTTTTAAAAAAGGCTACAATTTGTGTCTGTTTTTAAGTTTTTACTTTTCTCTATAACAACCATTTTTTCAAGTTCGTTTTTTACTTTAAAAAGCAGATCTCTAACCGATTCGTTTGCAACCGCTTCGGAATTTTCGATAATTTCATTGATTTTTCCTAAAGTCTAAGAAAGGGGGGGGGGGGGACCGCTGGAATGGACTTGACCTTGAGTTTTTCAGCTCAAAATTAAAGCATGGAGTGAGTAGAATTTCCCGAAAAATGAAATGGGCGATCCCACTCGGTGGCCGTTTAGAGGGGGTCGGATGGCCGCTGATACAGGTTATTTTAACATTAGGTCTATGAGTCGAAAAATCCGTGCCATGAAAAATTGGCCGTTTAGAAGGGTTGCCGCTATACAGGGGTGGCCGCTCGGAGAAGTTTCACTGTATTATGATATAGAAATAACTGACTTAAAGAAACACCAAAAAATGAATGATATTGTTTATGTAATATTTGAAATCATCCAAGAATCGACAAACTCCGTAAACTGACAGCAGAAACTCAGCAAGATTTTGGTTCATTATATGTAACGAAGCAGATGAAAATATTGAGGATTAAAGAGTTGGGGGCTACAAATAGTCGATATCAAGTAATGTGTGATAAACAAACTGAGTTTAAGGCATATCAGCCACATTGCAGACTATTGTCTTAACCACTTGGTTCTGTCCGAACAGCAATGATGAGAGAATATGAAGAATGAAAGAACATAAATGACAATTCTGCCCAGAGCTCCTCAGAAAATTAACTGAAATTTAGACCTCACACGAAGACATTTAGTCATTCAATCATTACACTTTTGTGGAAAGAATACTTGAATTAGAAGGACACCAATTAATATATTTTTGTCATCAAAATTTTGTATAAAATAAAGTATTTTTAATTAATTTATGAATGTTGTTTATCAGTGACCACATTTTAAAGTATTATGCTAGTAAAAACTTCAATGCTTACTGAAACACTTGACTTATTCCCAAACACCTGTTCAAATTCTCGATCAATGTCTTCTTTACTTCTATGTAAACTGCGGTTAGAGGCTCCAATCCTCAAAAACATATTGCCTATGAGAAAAAAAATACCAATGAATATTACTCATCCTTCTTAAAAGCATAATTAGAAGGTTAAAAAAGAATTATTAGTTAGTATTAAATCTAAATAAAGTAAACAAAATAAATAATTGAAAGGTATATGACAGTGGCTCTTAATCTTTATATTCTTGAATCTCTCTTAAAATTTTTATATTTTTTATCAAGGATCCCAACTATAACCCAACCAAAAACGGCTGTTGGCAGTCAAATTACTTTTTTGTAATGTCGTGGAGTCCCAAGGGCTCACAAGTCATCAGATAAGAAATGCTGCTACATCAGCACAATCATTAATAGAAATGCATTAGAATAATGAAGTCATTTTAAATATTGTGTACTTATATATTTAAATGCCTGTAAATGCTTTAGAAGTTCTAACTTTTCGTATATAAAATCATTGATATTATGAATTGTAGTAAGCTGCAGTGAAGAATGAATTTTATATTTAACCCAAATCCTCTGCCTTTCTACAAGGAATTTCAGTAGGGGTCTTCTGTTACTACATACATGACAGTTTTATTTATTTCTACAATAATTAAAATAATTGCTTTACTAAGCTCAACATTATACTTCTTCTATTTTTATTCACACCTCACGCCGAATCATAATAATACCAATCACGCATCCATTTTGTTTAATTAAAAAAATAAATAGAACAAAATAATAAAATTACGATCCTGCAAAGTTTTTTATGTCCGACATATCTATTCTATTCATTTTCAGGTAAAAACTGAAAATTTTTAAATTTTGTGATAAGCTTTAAGCGAAGTCTGCTAATGAATAGAATTAGGAGATAAAAAGATCTAAATAAGTATATAAAAAACATCATAATAGGCCTAGATCTTTTTAAATTTGATATCAATAAACTAACCTGACTTTGAACATATCCTCCTGTTTACATTGCCAAACGCTACCCTAACTATTTTGAACTTTTATGCACAAACTTTTACATGTTCAAAATTAACATACACTTCCCGACCGAGATGTTATCATATTTAAATATAAATTTTCTATTGTACTTAATTGAAAGGTACAATATCTGAAATACTGACTCGATTCGCAGCACTGACTGCGGCTTTTGAATTTTGACAGTTTATATTTAAAACTCAGCTATTATGCTTACATTAGAAAAATAACAATGATCGGTCGACCGCAAAAGTAATAGGTTAATTAATTTTGTTAAAATTATAATAATAGCTTTGAAAAAATTGATATTTACCACAGTACTATAATTTCGACCGCATACCAAAATTCGCGCCACTACCTAAAGATAGGCAGCACTTGATTGGCTTGCGTTTTGTCACGTGATCAATATTCGTTAATACTTTCCTCCAATCATAGATGCTGAACAAGAAACAACATTCTTTAAAGATAAATTAATAGTTTTCTTCTTTTTAGTAATTGAACAATGGCCGGCCATGGCATTACTGATCAAAATGAAAAATTTTCTTTGGCATTTTCTGCCACAAAGTTGAATTCACTAAACAACTTGACAAATGAAGATTCCAAGAAACGAAAAAAAAAA
>JAFIDM010004315.1:27861586-27884937 GCA_023159025.1 Thereuonema tuberculata
AGTGCAATACTTGAAGGATGGCATGTTTCATCCATGTCATCATCAAAGGAATTACCAAAAACTATAGTTTTATCTCCTTTCTGACAATTGACGTGTTTATATTCATTTATCAACGAAATATTGTGTAAGCTGTTTTCAATAGGTAAATTTTCTTTATCACCAAACAGTAAGTCATTCTTTGCTATAGAGCTAGAATGGAATGTTTCTTCCAAGTTCTCAGCCAGTGAATTTTCTAATGTGACAGTTTTCTCTCCTTCAGGAAAGTATGGTGTGCACTTGAGGTTATTGGTCATTTCAGTACTCTCAGTATTTTGAGTTGAGAATTTCTCTGGATAAATAGTCTCTTCCATATCACTATCTCTCTGTTCTTCATTTTCACATTCAATCACACTCGCATTACTTTCAGCGTCTTCATTCAGATATTCAATAGAATTGTTTAAATATTGCGTTTCTTCCAGTTCATTTTCATCATTATTAAAAATATGGGTTTTTTCCCAATTTCTAATATTTTCATCAGGTGTTTGGGAAACCATTCTACTACTAGAAATATCCCAAAATATGTTTTCCTTGTCAGATTCTATAGGAATATTTTCCTTGTCAGATTCTATAGGAACGTTTTCCTTATTGTCACTGTTAGTCACTGTTGTTTGTGAACATTTTAGGCTTAAATTATCATTATGAATCCTAATTTTGTTTATCTTTTCATCAGGTTCAAAATAAATCTGATCTCTTAGATTTTCTGCAACATTATCACGATGATCTTCACGTAAATTTTCTGTAATGGTGTTTTCTTTAGTTTCCAGTTCCATGCAAGACAACTCGGCACGATTTCCAAATACACTATCAGTTAATTCTTGCTCTTCCTCACTTGAATCATATGAATCCTTAGAGGCAGCTACTGATTCAGGATCCCTGCAGGTTATATCTAGGCTTTCTTCCATAAATAATGTTCTGTTATGTTTAGCATCTTCCGCATGAGATAAAAGCATATGTGCATTATTTTTGTTGCTGGAATAGCACTCATCAGTTTCACTGTCATTTGTTGGTGACAAAGTAGTTAAATTCATATCCACTGGCACTGCTATGGTATTATCACAGTGATGGACTGTAAAGCTTTTTTCCATTACTCCACCATAGGCCAATGTGATATCCATACTTTCATCTGTTGCTATGAACTCAGTGATATCCACTGATTCTGAATTATTTAATTTCAACGATTTGATCTTCTCCGAGTCTTTAGATATGGATTTCCTCTTCACAGACTTTCTTCTGACGGACACCTGAAAGATAAATTTAATTCTCTCATATATCATCAACCTAATTATAATATTTAAATTTTAAATTTTATCAAAATGAAACAATAAAATTATAATTCAACAACCAGTCCACTCAAGTAATGGTTGGATAACTAAAATTGAAAATCACTTATTTATATATATATAATTACAGATTATCTAGGTAATGTGGAGATTAACTAGGGTGATCGGTTACAGTGCCGAAAATTGTTTCATTTCTCAAATTACCTAGATAATCTGCACAATACCTACTAGGCACTTGTTAAAGATAAGATCTTTGCTGGAACAACAGCAATGTTTCTGTACGCTTAAATTAACATAATGTTATTTATTTATTTTTCTAAAGAATCAAGTTAATACAATCAACAAATTAGTTGATAGAATCATTCATCAATCAATTAAAAAACTGTAAGAAGAATCAAATGGTTTAAAATATTATTATTCAAATTTTGAGGTCCGAAGGACTGAAGTGTTTATTCCGATTAGCTGTAGGTTAGGTTAAGTGAGGCATAGTCAGCTGCAGGATGTATCTGTTGGTAACTTTTGAAACAGTTTTTTTCCCTTTAAAATTTTTCACTTTGAGAGAAACAAACTTTTGAACTTTAACGATATGGAAGCCGTTAATGTGCACATTACCTAGATATACTGCGGAAAACTCTTGATTTTGCACGTTAACGGAGCAAATCAGTTCATCTGCAGATTAGCTAGGTAGTGTGCACATTAACGGCTTTCGGGCTTTAGCAGTAACACACACACACACATATATATATTTATATACATACACACAGTGATTCATAAAGTACTGGAAAAATAGGCTATACTTTGTTTTGATTTATTCCCCCTCTCCAGGGGCTCCTTTGTGTTTGAAATAAACCCAATGGACTCGCTACAATTTGTTTTATTTATCCCCCCCCCCCCTCCTCTGGCTCCTTACGTTTGAAATAAACCCAATGGAGTCAATACTCCATTTAACTTTAGCCTATTCGCTTCCCTTTCCTTGCTTTTCCTGGTTGTGAAGGGTGCTTACTAGACAATTTTTTTTCATAGGGGCAGAAAAAAGGCTAAAATGGGGACCCCTTCATCAGACTCAGAATCGCACGTTCAATCCGGAAATCCATGCCCTATTTTTACTTTTTTTTACACTGAATTTGAAAGAAAAATATTTCGATGTTCGTTCTTTATATGCCTATTTTTCCAGTACTTTATGAACACCCTATATATATATATATATATATATAAGGTGATCTAAATTAAAGTGTTATTATGCAAATCGCTCTGGAGACGAAAACATCACATATGTACATAAAATTGTGTATGCATATATAAATATAAATATATATTTGTGTGTGTGTGTATATCACAAGGTGATAGAGAAAACCAGTGGGTGAAATAATGTCAGACTTGGACTGTATAGATTCCAGATCATGGGGAAAAGATTTCTGCAATAAAAACAAATTAGCTCAAAAAAAGACCGACTGGGAAATACGGCACTCGTTGTTGACATTTGCATAGTGCACACATTGTAAGGAATCAAATCAGTTATAAAACGAAGTGTGAGGCTGGTCGGAGATATTCTTCAACAAATGCAATGATTCTCACTTTGCCAGACCATGCCTTACTTTTAAAGTTATTCAACCAGAATGGTGAAGATGCTGCTGCAGCACTTCACAAGTACAGACACCACAAATCATGCAGATAGATCCACTCATACCATGTGTATTGCAATTTGTGGTTCATCAATTTGAGGACAGTCCTGCACAGTCTGAGCAGGAAGAGGGCGTCAATCAGGGAGTCTTCACGTGGCCAAATACATTACAATGACAGTTGTTGAGCAATCACATGAGAACGTTGCAGGTACATGTATTACAGGTACATGCTCGTATCACAGCAAGGCAATCGGATATACCGTACACAACAGGATGAAGATATTTGTGCAAAGCAATGCATAACTATCTCAGTAAGCTCAGCCACCTTCAAGAGTTGCAACCTGGCAATGGTGGCATCCAAGAAACACTTGCTTTGACGTTCCTGGCATCCATGCAGGTGGACAAAGATTGGTCCTGGAACATACTGGAACCTCCAATTTATTTATGAAAAACTGGTGAATAAGATACTAAGTCTTATATAACATGGTTTTATATTTAAAAAAAAAAATATCTTTTACACTAGGTGGACAAAGATTGGTCCTGGAACATACTGGAACCTCCAATTTATTTATGAAAAACTGGTGAATAAGATACTAAGTCTTATATAACATGGTTTTATATTTAAAAAAAAAATATCTTTTACACTATTTACACTTCCTCTGTCAGACTATTTTCAGTACAATTTCTGACTGTCGTACAAGAGCAAAGTTTAATTTTAAATCATATATTAGAAATTTAATTACATCCCTTCTTTGCTATCAAAACTTCAGCATACCATCAAATCACTTGGATTCTTCAGAATAAAATAAAACTACATGATAAATATGTATTTCATGATGTGCTTCCAATTGATGTCAACACATAGAGAAATGTAGATTGTAGCTAAATAATGCAGTAATGAAAACAAAAATGTTTCAAGTACTTATTCATCTTACTGTGATGTCTCAAATGAGGATATGGAGGGAAACAAAACAAAAATCTTCTTATGGCTGAAGTGGCTGTATGCTGCGATTACTGTCATTGTGTAATTATTTAGCATATTTTGCTAAAATTGTTTTATAATTACAACACTAATTTAAAAAAAAAAGGTAGTAGTGCTACAGAGAGGAACTAACAAGTGCTCGGGCAGAAATTTGAACTTTGTGATGTATTAAGTTCATATTATGATACTTTCACATTACAACAAACACTTTGGAACATATTAATTTTGAGAAGTAGAGGTTCACCATACTTAATGTTCTATGTGTAATTATCTTACAACTTTTAAATGAAATTAGCATTTTCGTAACAAGAATATATCACAATAAAAATTCTTAATGTGAGATAATGTTAAGTTTCTGATGATTTTCTGAACAAGATTCATGGGTTACATCTGAAAATGTTCTTCAGAACAGTGTTCATCAACTTAAAATGAAAACCTACATGACAATTCAAATTGAAATGCTATTTTAAATAAACTTTAAAAAGCTTTAAATGGATATTTCAATAACCACAAAAGCATTGTTAATTCATGTTTAACTGTCAAACAACCAAAATCTGTGCCGTCTTATTAAATTTTAAACCAAGACCATTGACCATTGCAAATATATTTTTGGGATGGTTATGACAAACTGGTTATTTATAACTAGTTATGACAAAGTAGTAGGACTGGTCTTGTATAATAAAACTAGAAATATATTAATAAAAAAAAAATTAAAAAAAATATAAATGATAATAACAATAATGATTTATTTTGCTTTTTAAGAGACTAGATCTAATTTTTATTTTTGAAAATTCCATTATTATTTTGACATTTTTCAATATTTAAGTAATGCATATGACTTAAACTTAAATGTTTAATTATCTCTAAGAATACTATATATGCAGTAGAATCTGTTTATTGTGGTCACGGATAATTTTATCAGTCGGCTATTGTTATCAAAATCAAGTCAGTTCCAAAACACTATTTAAAATGTATTAAAAATAGTCCATCCATTGTAATCAAATTTCCGGTTATTGTTGTCGAAATGTTTAGCCTTTAACATTTCAAGATGAAGAACTAAGGGTTAATCCTGATATAATTTGATGAAATCTGACTTTTGTGTTAATCTTCATTTAATGTTACGCTTCCGTAAATCTTTTGCCTTTCAAGATCAAGAATCAAGATTTGCCTCTGACTACTGCTCCAGTACAAATGCTTGGATGATTAACGCCATTTTCAATAATTGTTCAGTTAAGTGGAATTTTAAATTAAAGCAAAAAAAATTCTTGTTAATAGACAACTTTAATTATCATTAAAGAACATCAAAGTATTTCCTTCAAACACTATATTGTTAATTTCAGCCATGTGACCAACATCATTGGATCTTTTCGAGCTTATTTTTACAGGAGAATTCGTGTAAGAATTATTGGTTGGATATTGAATAACGTAGAAGTGGTGGCTACAATGACAGTTTCGGAAATATGTCAACACAACACCCTTCCTAATGGTCAATTCTGGCCGCTTCTTGTCAATCGCCTGCTTCAATCTGGTCAGTTGTTGACAGTATAGGTCCAAATTGAGTGATTGGTTCGATGGAAGCAGCTCATAGTGGATGATTCCCTTCCAATCCCACCAAACACACAGTAAAACCTTCTTGGACGTTAATCTGAGCTTGGCGATCGTTTGGGCCGGCTCACCGCGCTTGGACCACGATCGTTTTTGCCTGTTGTTCTCGTTTGTGACCCATTTTTCATCGCCAGTCACTATCTGCTTCAAAAATGGGTCGATTTCGTTATGCTTCAGCAAAGAATCGCAGGCATCAATTCGGTCCAAAAGTTTCTTTTGCGTCAATTCATGTGGCACCCATACATCAAGCTTCTTCGTGAGACCAGCCTTATGCAAATGGTTCCAAACGGTTTTCTGGCTCATCTTCAGTTCCTGGCCAATGGAATAAGTGCTCAAATGCCGGTCTGACATGACGAATTCCATGATTTTATCGACATTTTCGACGATATGCCTACCAGAACGTGCCTTATCTTCGACGTCCATATTACCAGAACGAAATCGTTGGAACCACTGCTTTGCTGTTGCATTCAATACTGTATTGGGTCCATAAACAGCACAAATTTTTTTGGCCGCCTGCTCCGCTTTTTCACCTTGGTAGTAGTGGTACTGAAGAATGTATCGAATTTTCTCTTTTTTTTACCTTCATTTTGGAATGCTGTAACACACAACTGGCTTCACCAAACACAAAACTTTTTATTTTTTTTTTCCCTGAAAATCGATTCGGATATTTGACATGCGGATAATTAAGAGTTCTACCAATTTATTTAGGAGATTATTTTTATATTTTTCCCATCTGTTACAATACAGCTAAAAGAACTTTTTGTAAAGCGTTAGGTCACCTTTTCGGCACAGTATAGAATGACCAGATGCGACATTTAGATCGTGACTTATGGCTCACTAACGTCATCCAGCGACAAATGCTCAAAACTTTTTACTTCTCCTATTAATAAAATGTAGTAAAAATTATCAAATATTAATAATAAATTACTAAAACAAAAAGTAATATTTTTCTACTTACATTAGTGAGTGATGGCTTCACAAAAATATCAGTGTCAGATGAATTCTTGTTGTCTGAATCTATTTCGTAGCCTTTGCCTAAATCACTGCATAAAAAAAAAAAAGTTTGATTTGAATTTATTTATAGTTTTTTTTGTTTTGTTTTGTTTTTTAAGTTTTCTGAAATTCCATTTTGCTTTTATCTGAAAACTTAAGTTTTAGAACAAATATTATATTTCTTTCTTTATGCATTGAGCAATGAACATTATCTTCAATAAATTAAAACCCGTTCGTTACTCAACAGCCAAGTGACCAGAGGATTCAAGAATCATGAAAGATAAAAACACACATACAGAACTAGACCATCAAACTGAAATGCTCACTGTACTTAATAAGATGAATAGCATTTGAAAACACAAACAACCCCTCTTATATTAAGTTTCAATTATTTTGTAGCCAATGAATTCTAAGTTTACAGCATCTAAGAAAGAAAGTTTCTATTTCTAATCTATGAGTTGCAGTTCTTCAAGGCACTGTGGCAATTATAACAATGCCAGTTAAAGACAGTGATACATTAAGAAAAAAGAAATAAACCTTATTAAGATTTATTTTTAATTTTCCCAAAAATAAAATATTAGAGGATACAAAGTTTTTATTTAATATTTTAAAGGCTTTTTGAGTATCAAACTAAATTTTTGAAAAAAAAAAAAAAAAAAAAAAATCACCGTGAAGGTCTTCAAAATACTATTTCTTTTGGCATAATAGTCCTTGCAGAACCTTAGTCTCTTTCACAACATTAGCCCACTGTTTCCTGTCTTTAGCTGCACTCATTGCCCTCTCCAACTTTTAACACTCATTGCCCTTGGATCGCTCTCATCTTCATCTAATCAACTAGATCTGGGTCTTCCTCTTATTCGTCTTCCTTCCATCCCTCTCATACAAGACCTTCTTGATTACCCTTTCATCATCCATTCTTTCTACATGATCTATCCATCTAATTCGTAGTTTATTTGATCTCGGTACACTCATAAAAATTTGCACACAAAAAGAAAAAAATCATTCTATAAACACGAAAGTAAGTAAATACCTAAGATGAGTGCAGATATGCAAATAAAAAGCATTTGGTGCTTTTGCGATGGCAGCTCGTCATACAGCAGCACTGCAATCTTAAGCAATCTTTGGACGATCACAGACGAGTGCTACAATCCCAACCTCGCTTTACAGAAGGGTATAGCCCCACTAGAGGTGTGATGGTCTGGAGTGACATCCCATGTGATAGTCATTCATCATTTGTAGTGATAAGAGGAACATCTACAGCCCAGCAGTATGTTCAGGACATCCTGTAACACCATGTACTACCTTTCCTGGATGGACGCTCAGGAGCAATTTTCCAACAAGATAAGGCTCGTCCGAACAGAGGTAGAGTTTCACAGGACTGTCTATGTCATGTTGCCACACTTCCTTGCCTGCCTACTTGCCTGATTTGTCATCAATCGAGCATGTCTGGACCAAATGGGATGCAGACTGTTGCCATGTAGAAGTGTTTGTAATTTGGAGTTATTCGCAAGAACTGTGGGCAAATCTGCCGCAAGACAACATACAACATCTGTTAGACTATGCCCAACAATACCACCACATGTATCCAGGCACGAGATGGCCCAACAAGGTACTAAAGGTGACCTTATTGTGTACTGCAGCTCCAAGGAATATCGTCCAGCTGCTGTGATATTGTAATCACTCCTGAGTTTTGTCTCTACCATCAGGCTAATAAAATTTCATTTGAACCCAACGTTTCCTTCGTGGTGCGTCAATTTTTTTGTCAAAGAGTGTATTTAAATAAGTAATTACCAGCACAGGTAAATTCTTGTAAATTATACAGTAAGAAATCAGGAGCTCGTAAAATAGTTACTTGATTTTAATGACACAAAAGAATCTACAAGCTGCGCCAAGAAAGGTAAGAAGAGAGCTAAAAACTAAGGTATATATAGATATATACACACACACACACACACAGGTAAAATCAGCAATTTCCTTCAATAACATACTTACAAATGACAACTAAAACTAGAAAATAAACAAGAATAGCAGGGCTAAAAAAAAAGAAAAGAAATAATCTATGGAAGCATATAAAAATCACCAGCAAAAATCTGAATTTTATAAAAGGCGACAAAGTCCATAAAGATGAATGAATCTCGAATACAACAAGATTAGTAAATATTGATTGTCATTTAAAAGCAAAGAAATATGGAATGAAAACATTGAATTTAAATAGAGGATAAAAAAAAAATGTGATGAGGTTGATTAAAAGCAGGACTTTCAACTAAAATACAATGAATGGTTACAACAATATTGCCCATATTACACTTGTGAGGCTGATCTTTAAACACTAAATATTGATGTCACTCTACTGTGTCCAATTTGGAGATGCCCCAATAAACATCCTCCCATTGAGTTTTTCAAATTCTGTAATTGGGAGAGAATAAAGCAGGTCAAACTAGATGAAGTTACTAGAAGCTGATCCTACTGTTTTGCCAGACAGCTTTCAATTGAGGATGAATAATTATATGGTGCAGAGAGTGAAAGATTCATTGAAGGCATTTTTTGCTTCTGCATAGTTAAAAAGTGAAAAATCAGTTTATGTTTTATATTTGCAGATGTTTTATATTTGCAAATTAGATAAAACTGCAATTTTTAGGTCTCCAAGTTGTAGTGTTTCCATCAAAATTTTTCACCCAATGTCCCAATAGTGCAACAATGAAAGGACGATTGGTAAAAAAGCATTCTTGAAAGGGAGAATATACTCAGCAGTTAGCAGGACTGTTAGGAATAGATAAATGACTGCATAGTATTGAAGTGACAAGCCTGCCAACAAACATCCTGTGATGTTAAGTCTGCCTCTGCATAAAAGTTTGAACAGGTAAAGTGCAAAAAAACACAAGAGGCATAAATGGAGGGCCTGATGATGGATAGGATCAAGTATGTGAAAGACAGAAAACAATATGCAAAGCAGCCATAAACTAACTGAATGGATAAGGGCTTTATAGATACATAGTAAGGTTAGACGATCAATACTTCAAGATTCAGAAATCCCCAAACTTTACATTTAAAAATTACAGTAAATTGCTGTAAAACAAGATTAGATTTCCAAGTATTTTCATTTGTGGGTGGCCTTGGGAAATGAGCTGCACCGTTGGATAGCAACAAAAGATAGCACACACATTAAGGAGTTGGCAAGAAGCAAAATTCAGTATGCCCTAAATCTGTAGTCTTAGATCGAACAGTTGCTTTGTTAAGATTGGTGATATAATGGAAGGACAATTAGTAAAGTTTTCCTTGATTGATAGAGCATACACATTGCTTAGCAGGATTATTTGGAACAGATGAAATATGTGCAAAGTATTGAGAAATAAAGTTTGCTGGGCACATGATACAAGTGTCTCTGCATACCAGCTTTGAACAGGTGAAGTGCGAAAGGCAAAAACAGAGGACCTGATGATAGTCAAGATCATGTATACAGACAGCAGACGGTTATGCAGAAACATATACAATGGATTCATGACCTAATTGTGATCAGATAAGGGCTTTGTAAATACATAGTAACATTAAGTGACACCGTGTAGTATAAGAAAAAACTTTTTAGGCAATTTAATTTTAGAATACACCTTTTGTGTTGTTAAAAATAAATTTTTTTAGCAAAAATGAGGCAGAGAAATTAATTTTGAGATGCCAGGTTGGGTTCAGGAAAGATCCTTTGATGTCAAGTAAACTGTACACAGACAATCTTCAACACCCAGAACTTAAATAGAAACAGTTCATTCATGGAACTGATTCAAAGCTAATTGCAACTGTCTCTCAGGAAGATGTTAAGTTAACAGACTTGCAAAAAACTTTAATATAAATACAATAATGAGTTCTGAATAGACGGAGGCAAAGAAGATGCAATTCCTTTTATCTTTACAGAAGTGTACTATCAAAACAACCCTGAGATATTCTTAGTTAATCCCTGGCAAACTTAATGAATGGAAGATATGTGAGAAAATTTTGAATGAAAACAGGCATGTGATCAAGAAAGCCCTAATTCTAAGGATCTTTCAAAACATCAAATTTCCATGTTGGATTGTAAGCTTTCTCCAAATCGAAGAAAATAGAAATTAAGATGTTCTCTATTAGCAAATGCAGTGTGAATAGTGTCTTCTAGGAGTACAAGATGCTCAACAGTTAATCGATGCTGGTAAAAACTCTACTGTAAAGAGATGAGGTGGTTGTTACTTTCAAGATATCAGACAAATTGTCGATTCACCATCCGTTTAAATTTCTTGCTGGCAAGTGCTATGGGGAGATAGTTATTCAGATCACTGCTGCATTTGCTAGGTTTGGTAAAAGATATAATAATGGCTTAATGTCAACAATCTAACTATATAAAAAGACAAGACCTGACTCACTCACTCACTGACTCATCAACACCCAGCCCAAACCCTTGGACCTAGAAAGCTGAAATTTTGAACAGAGGTTCCCTTTATGATGTAGACAAGGAATAAGGCCGGATTTTAAGAAATTCCCATGGGTTCGAGAATAATTGTCGCTTTTAAGTTTTCTTATTTCTGTAACTATAAATAATATAGACTGCAAATTAGGCATGTAAGTAGGTAATTATAATCATTAAAACCCTTTTTCAAAATTTTTTGAAATTCCCACGGGTTCGGGAATAAGGAGGATTTATTTTCGCTTGAAAGTTTTATTCCAGAATTAGTTCCGTAACTATAATTAGTAGAGACTTCAAATTTGGCATGTAATTAGGTAATTATAATCACTAAAACCCTTTTTCAGGATTATTCAACATTCATCCAGGATAGGATAAAAAGCTTTGCTTTAAGTTAGAAAGCTGAAAATTTGCTTCCATTAATATTGTTAGGTTTTAGGATTTGTTATCTTGACAATGGGAACTATGCAAATAGTGTTGTGCAACAATTGGAACTAAAATATTGTTGTGCATAATAGCGACAGAGTTTTCGGGTTAGTTATAGATTTGTAATGATCATTGTAATTGTAATGATTTTTTACGAACTAGGAAAGGTTTGAAGTGATAGGGTTATGATGTTACAAAATTTGAATAATCTGGAACTAGGGGTGTACACTAGGAGAACGGTGAGTGGATGGGCAAACATGGTTCAAAGATACTTCTACGAGGTTTTTGGGATAGATATAAATTTGTAATGAGATCAGATCTTTTGCGTTGTTGTTTTTGTACCAACCGGGAAAGTTCCAAGTGATCCCAATTGCAATTTCTTTATCATCCACATTAGAACATTTGTTTTTTGAAACCCGATCAAAGAACGGGTCATTTTGCTTGTATGGAAATAAATGTTTCAGCCCAATTTTATTAAAAATAGAAAGAATGACTTTTAATATAGTATTGATAAGTGACACAGCATTTCATAATTTATTCTGTCAGGTCCACAGGAGGAGTTTTGCTGCTATCCAAGGCAAGCAGTAATTTCTCTAAAGAAAAAAAGATTATGTGGTTCACTGTTAGTAGAAGAAAATGTTAGTGGATAGCTTCGGCTAATTGTTTAATGACTTGTAAATCATGTGGTAATGTAGCCAAGCTACAGTTGTATCAAATGCTCATCTAAGTGCTTTAGCTTGTACAAAGATGCTGCCTATTTCAGTGCCATTTTATGTAATTATTGGTAAGGGTTGAGAAGATGAAGGTCCATACAACTTACAAATCCCACAGGGTCTTTGAAGAAATTTTCCTTATAATACAAGATACAGGGCATTTAATAAAAAAGGGTCACTTATTTTCACACCAAACAGTTTTCATGAAAACAAGGAAAAAAAAAAATTATAATCAAGAATTTTTTCCATCCATGTGATAGTTCCTACAATTAATATCTTCAAAGATTATAAGTGATTTTCTTACTTGAGATCTTTATTGTTTTTGCATTGATTGTGATACAGTTTGGTATCACTTCCTTTTGCAGCTTTTGCCCTCTTTGATCATGCTATTTCTGCAGGACAGTCATCAAACGAAAATTTAAATATTTGCAATCATTCATACACTAGTTATTAATTTATTAGCAGGCTTTTTAGGTTGTATGTATCACTAAGAGGTTCTTATAAGCAGAGGGCAGTAAAGTTTGTTATTCTGTGAAGTTTAAACAGTAAACAGTCTAAATGGAAGCCAAATATTCCCTACAGGAAGTGGCACACAATTTTCTGCTACAGATTAGGCATTGGAACCAACTGACAAGCTAGTGTCCTCTATGCTCAAAAATATCCAGCATTCCAGATACCACTCTAAAGCAAGCTATTCCAGACTTGCAGAAATTGGATCACTGATATCAAAAACAACAAGTAGCAGACCTCGCTCAGTTTGCATGCGTAATATGGAGCAAATAAGTGGAAGAACATCCTGAAACAAGTGTTACACAAGAAAAGCAGCAGATGAAGGCATCAATCTTTCTTTTGTCAGATCAATTCTTCATGATCAGTTACTGTCCCAACAAGTGCAAGCTCTTAGGCCACCAGATCACCAAGTGAGATTAGAGTTCTGTCAAGGGTTTCTAAAAAAGTGTGTTGAAGATCTGCAATTGATTTATCAATGAGGCAGCTTCACAAGGAAGTAATTAACCAAATACACACATGGTCAGATGAAAATCCTCATGCGATTATAAAATTGATGCATCAGCATCGAATTTCCATCAATGCCTGGGCAGTGATTGTAGGTGAAACTCGCAGGACCTTGTAATTCTATAGAACAGACTAACAGATACTGCTCATCACCATTTCTTATCCTATTGGAGGACATGCCTTTCTGTGAAAACCAGTGGATATGGTTCTTCACATGCCCGACGGGGCACCACACTATTTTCTACTCATTGTCTGACAACACGTAGTCCAGACATTCATGGCCACAAAATTGATAGTGGAGCTTAGTGATAGTTTGGCCTTCTGATCCCAATCTTAATTCCTTTTTGGCTACAGGACACTTAAAAGACCTTGGTATACTCAACACTCATTCAATGATGTCAAACACTATTCAATACATCAGCAAATTTAAGAGCAACCAGGTGTTCACAAGACTGAGCGATTCTGAGACGTAGGACGGAAGGATGAAGGGCATCGATTAGAACATCATAGAACACCTCCTACAGTGATGAAGACTGGCATATATATCAACAGGTATTTGTTTTAGAACCTATGTTCACTGGGCATTTTTTTTTTCCTTGGTTTGGTCAAGACTACCTGCTGTAAGAAAATATGTGATCCCTCATTTTTTGAACAGCCTGTATATAAACATGCAAGGGTTCTTCTTGGGTATTTTGTCGCATACATCAAACAAAGCTTGTGCTCTTCTGCAAGTTAAAGATTGAAAGTGCATTCATAATAAACATCAAGGTTTAGGATGCAATGGGAAACATGAAGATGTTTGTGGAATTGCTGCATGAGTTGCTAAGATGATTACACTAGTAACTTTGTCAATGACATTTTTAATAATAAATAGATCAATGGCTTCATGATTCCATATAACAGTGAAGTTGATCCAATCAGCAGATTCAAATTTCCATCAAGGACTAGAAGGAATAGCAGTAGAACAAGGGGAAATGCCTCCAGGTTGTCAATAGCCTTTCATGAGGGGTGAACATGGATGCGAGAGAAAAAAAGACTTGGGTTGATGGTATCTCCTGTGAAAAGTTTAATCCACCTGGGATAACAGCTGGACTGAAGACACTAGCAAAGACAAAACAGTTGACTGCAAAATAGATTGTATTATTACTTGTGTGGTAGGAGTGAAGAGGGTTTTAATGAGAACAGAGAAAGGCTCAAAAGAAGGACACAATATTTCAGCCTGGCAAGAAACTAATAATGTCCATTTTGATTTCATAGCAAAACAAAACAGGATGTCTCAGCTGTGATCATCTTCCGAGCTGCTGGATAGAAAAGAGAATGTTTTACTCAGATGACCTTATTTCCATTCCTTCTTTCCACTGAGGGAAAGATTGAGAATAGACAGGATAGTTACGGTTTAAACAACTAACCTTGTAAGATATCAAGGTTCAGGCTCATGCAGAAGTCTTGGGGTACGATATCTTGCCACGACAAACTGCACAACCATGGCCATAATAATGACAATTAAAGCATCATAATGAGGTTGGAATGTAAGGTTAGACTTTGTAAATATCCTGGCTCCAATGCTTGTTGACAAGTCAAATGTCAAGATGATTGTACAAATAGAAATGTCCTAATTATCCTGATGAATGTTGATTCACCTGACAGCATTCACACCCTGTGAAGAAAAGCCTCAAGAATCTATTCAGTGTCATTCATACCATCTCAATCAGCTTCAAGGTTGACTTCCCACTTTGCTACGTCCCTCATTTGTTAGTTGCAAATTAAGCACCTGTTCAATGAATCTAGAAGAATGCATCTCTATCAATAAATATCCACATCTCAACACCCTAAAATCTATAATGAAGCTAAGCTATCCCAAAAGTGCCTTCAAATAAGAAATGGAGATAGATTTGATAAAGGTCTTTCAAGGGCCAGTGAATGCAAGACAATGAAGATCGGATTACTGGTACAAGTTTTAAGAGGTTATTCATTATTAGAACTTCTTTCCACTTTTGTAAAGTTTGAAAGAAGAAAAAATTTCGGTTTCTGCTCTCCACCCATCATGGAGTCCAACAAGAGGATGTCATGACAGCAGTAAAAAAATTTCAAGGCAACACCAGGGATGCAGAAGAAAATTACCCGAACAGAAGGGAAGATAAGAGATAAGAGATCCCACCCAGTATATGTGGTTGACCTTAGCCAAAACTACTACCGAAGTTGCAAGAGGTGACCAGTCAATTGATCTTAGGAGAGCCACCCCAAATTCTCCAGTTTACCAAAAGCATGAATTGATGCAGCATGCCAGGACCTTCCCTTCTCCAAGCACAGCAACACATGAATGGGCATTTAGGACACATGGGAGCTATCCTCAGGAAAAATGAACCCTCCACAGGTGGTCCTCTCACAACATACAGGAACCTGCGCTGAGGAGCAGAAGATAGTGAAGTGCTAAAGAAAAAGCCTGCCTTGCATTAGATACTACAGAAAGTTTAGCAATGGAAAGATGACCAACTACATGGAACTCGAAAGGCAATGGATATACATTGCTTTACTACAAAATATAGTATTAAAAAACACATCAAAAGTTACAGTTAAGAATCCAGTCTAACTCCACAGTATCAAAACTGCAAAACTTCAGCAAATGTTTTTGGCTGCACAAAAATAGTTGCAAGTAGATTAGTCTATATATACAACAACCAGAGAGAAATAAAGACAGAACAGGTTAAGAATTCTAGCTAACAAAAATTAGTTGGTAAATTACATGAATACAATACAAAAACACAAACTGGGTTAGTCTAAGTAGCTGTTATATTCATCAAGGTACTTCATATTCATCAAGACTAATAGCTGAGCAGAGTATCAAAATGCTATACACATCGAAAACGGGAAGACAAGTGTAACTTTCAAAACACCTAACATAGGAACAACGTGAAATAAAATGATCAGGTTTATATATGCAGGGTGTCCACAGAAAAATGGAAATCAAATTCCCCGACATTTCCCTGACTATACATACCTGAAATCCCTGACAATCTAAACCAATGTCTCTTTGATTTTTTTTTTTTTTTTTTTTTATCTGACCTTCACCTTCCCTATAGCCAGCCAACTCTCACCTTTTTTTTCACTCTTTCATTTTTTGAACATTTTTTTTATTGGATATTCTTCACTCAAACATATACATAATACAAAGTAGACCAGTTATTTCTCTAAGATAAATCTGCAGATAACATACAGATATATGTAAATATTATAGAAGAAGTGGATGACAACAAAAAATGATGAACATTATATAATGGGAAAAGTTTTATTCTTTTATCAACTCTTGATTTAGTATTGTTCACCATGTAATAGGAAAAATGACAAAAAACTCATCCAATCCAACCGCATCATCAGGACTAGATACAAATTGAGAAAACTGTCTTTCAAAAGTGGATTGTGCTTGAAAAAAAACAAAAAAAAAACAGTGCAGCAAACTGTTTTTTGCATTTTCAGCACATTCATCTGCAATTCTGTTTGAGTCAAGTAAACCTTCAAGCAAAATTTCCATTCTCTTTTGTCCTATTTTGGTTACCTTTCAATGATGTTTGGGTCAAAACAATTTACCCCATGAGCAAAACGATATTTGAGTTTTTCTTTTCTCGAAGCTTGTTAATCACAGTCCCATTCAGTTTTCTGAACTCCAACCTAAACTCTTTAGTTTCTCCTTCTCGGAACATTTTGCTTCTTTCAAAATCTTCTTTGGACCAAAACCAACATCAATCTTCTCAGCTGGTAGAAGATTTTCAGAAATATCTAAGCTTAAAACATTAGAAGCACTATCAGCTCCATTTATCTTCTCGGGCTTCACATATCGTGCCATCAAATTTCTCATCAGATCTAAGAAATGACTATGTAAGAAAGGCACTAATGGCTTTTGGCTTTGGCACAGTCAAGAAAGATTCACACTGAAGCTACATTCTTAAGTGCAGCCAGGCTAAATTTTCAGCAGTAGACTTTTCATGGACTCTGCAAGGAAGAACTCAGCTTGTTGGAAAGCAATGATTTTTGAAGATATTTCTTAACATTATCATAGATTAATAATGCTCTTGTCAAGCAGCTTATATTCTCCAACCCCCTAACAATACAAAATTTTAAAGAGAAATCACAGCTTCCAGTAATGACACTAATTTGCACGACGAGAGGGACTGTCCTTGAAAAGGTAGTACATGTCAAGCAGAACCTGATGTAAAAACCAATTTTACTGGCACCATTACAGTGTAAAGACAGCATACTCCAATATCAATCAACTTTTTACTATTTTCATTTTCTGTTCTCAGTTTATCTTTTAACTTTAGAAGGAAGCTCAGGTTAACATTTGGCTCATCCATAGACACATGAAGCAAGTTATCCAAGGAAAGAGGTACATCTTCAATGAATTTCTCCAAGAAATTATTAGTTGTTGCTTTTTCCAAAAACACGCTGTTTAAGTATCTTGTTGAAACCTTTTGAAGATTGACATCTCGAAACGAACAAACAGATCCATTTGGCAATGCTGAGATATTTTGTTTAGGATTTATCAAAACAAACCACAAAGTCTGTGCACTCTTTCAAACTATCCATTGAACACTTTCTGACATATGGTGCTAGTCCATGGTTTATCATATACGATGCCTTAGTTTTCCCTACACTTAATCTAGAAGCAATAACACTATCAGGAAACATAATTTGAAATATTTCACTTTTTGACCACAAGAGTTTAGAGATATTCTCTTAGATACTACTTTCACGACCCATATTACTTAAGACTTTGTTATCATTTTTCATAACACGTTGCATTTCACTTTATTAACAGAAGTGTTTGATTCATTAGGCTAAACCTTTTTGTCACTCACCACATCTACATGACCTGAGCATGTTGATGGCATAACTTTGCTATTACAGGGAGCATCCTTTGGAAAAGTAGGCCTAACCTAAGTAAGACTGGGCTGAAACAGTTTTGAATGGATGTTTTGCAATTTTTTTAGCCCTTCTGCATGACTAGTGAGTGCCCGACATCCCATGTTGCTGAAGTTTTCGAACACACTTTACAAAACACTGCTCCATCGTTTCCCTTCCCTCTTGCTACCCAAATAGAAAATTTAGGATTTAGTTTCTCATGCAGCTAATCATCATTAAAAACACACTTTCTGGACATTGCTATGATTTTTACTTTTGATTCGGTTTTAAGTTTTTACTGTCTTTTTAGTTTAATAATTTAACATGAATGTCCTATTCCTGGAAAAAAAAATTAAGACAAGGAAACAAAACATGTCTGTCTCCTGAATGGTTGCATGCACACTGCAACAATGAAAAATAAGCAGTCTTGCAAATGCCTGTAATACTACACTAATACTACCGAGTACAGTATTCAAGGAAGGATAAAATTATCCTACCTTAGACAGCTCAAGCACGGCAATGTTCGCCTAACTCCCTTTCAGCCTTTAACACATACTCTTTGAAATTATGATGAAACAAGTATTAACTTTTAGAAGAATGAGTTTTATGCCAGAGGAATTGCTGGGAAAAAAAAAAGAACGATCTCACAGAATGGTGAGAAAATTTAATTGTGTTGAAGCCTGCTGTAGCCTTCACTCAATTTCATTTTCCTTGACTTTTGTTCCTTTCTAAAGATCATATATCAATTCCCTGATTTTCCAAAAACTAGACACTCTGTATATGTTGAGATAGATATCAGCTTGAAGTACAAAACTACTGATATTTTTTGAAGATTCACATCCGATTAAAACCACCAGCTAGAATAAAAATGAGTTTACAGCACATGAATCTGTTTCGTTCAGATGACAAAGCATGATGCCTTCTAGCTTAATTTAAGAGAATTAATCAGACGAATATCTGGGCAGATTTATGAATAAATTTAAAACATAAGGAATCTTTGTTCAATCAGTTAACTCAATCAAGTTACAAGTAAAAATAAATATACGATGGTGGAATTGGATTGGGAAATGACTTAAAGGCGAATTAATTCTTATTTCATCAGTAGTATTACTAGGGAATAATTGTTACCATCATGGTAAGTTTTAAAACATTGCAAACTAATGGTTTAAAATGTTTATCCAGTAAAACTTCATTTAATAAAGCTCATTCATTCCTCACATCAGAAGCAATGATATAGGATAATATATAATGATAAAAACTATTTTTATAAACAGTAACAGAACACTTACTTGATAAGTGGGAGATTCAGGGAGCTCATAACTGAATGAATGAAAAAAAAAAAAATAAGATTTTTTAAAAACATTTTCAAGTTCAAAACCTTAAAATTTCTAAAACATCATATCCCCCACTGTTTACATCATTTCCCAATAACATAAAATGAAACACTGCAATAAAACAAAATCCTTGATTAAACTGTATGAGTTGATTCTGTTGGTGGAATCAACAACTATCAATATGCATGACAATATCATACTTCATTGTTACTATCGAAATAAATTTTTGGATTAGAAGATTTATTGTGATAGTAACTATCAATATGGTTCACAAGTTAAAAGTGAAAGGATTTGGTCTTATAATTAGTGACAGGAAAGGCATATATAAGTGGAGATCCATAAGTAAAGAAGAACTGTTGCCACTATGTTTGCTAGTTTCAAAAGCATGCTCAAGGGCAAACAAAACTTTGATAGTAAGCTTTGGTTGTTAAGTAGAATGACATGTAATGTAACGAATTTTTGAAGCCCTTATTACATTATTTTTGTACTAAAGTACTATGTATTGAAGCCTACTACCATTGAAATTATGTTCTGCTTAATTAGATAATCTATTCTATTAAAAAAAAAAAAACCTTAAGGATACTTCTGTAATAATGAAATTGTGCAACAATTGTATTCTGCAAGCGCATTACCAGGCAACAGTAGTAGTTGCATTGTCAACTCAACTGCACAAATTTCCAACTGTTACAAATGGATTTCAATATTGTATTGCATGGAGTTTTGGGAATTTAAACTTTAATTTATTTTTACTTCAAGTTTACATAATGTAATTTGTTTTGTCTTTTGAATAAATAAAATGTTTTTTCTGTTCCGGAGCTAAGAGAAGGGCAGCCGTAAAGTACAATAATAAAATTTAGCATTTTAACTCACTTGAAATTAGTAAATCGATTGTATTACATGATTCTGAATATACATCTGAATAAGTTTTAATCAATGATAAAGAAAAATCCATATTTCGTTTCAAAATTTTATAGTTTTACAGCAATTATCTTTTGCTTTAATGATTATAAAAAAATAAATTAATAGCTTTAGGCACATTTATTTATTTGCCATTGGGAACAGGACATACATTCATATAAGCATTTTTCCTTAGAAAGATCAATAGTTTGACATTGCAGAACACTAATGCTTCCTACTCTAATACACACACACTCTCTCTCTCTCTCTCTGTGTGTGTGTGTGTATTAAATAAATATATATATACAGTCAAACCCCGCTATAGTGAACTTCAAGGGACCGAAATTTCGGTCCACTATAACCGTTCCGTTATATGTGCATTGCACGGCAAGGGACCAAACATTTCGTTCATTATATCCGGGAGTTCATTATAAGCAGTGTTCACTATAGCGGGGTTTGACTGTATATATATTAAAGAATTCTCAAATACTGAAATTTTTGTTGTAATTTAAAAGATTAATACATTGAAGAGCAGAACAAAAGATTGTTATATGTAGGCTCAGATTTTTTTTGTTTGTTTTGTTTTTGTTTTTAACTAAATCAAACTAAAAATAAAGCAGAACTTGTACTGCTCAAAAATCTATACATTTAAATATAATCAATTAATTGCAATAAATATAATAAAACAACTATTATCTATAACAAATTTATATTTTAACATCCCATATAATCACTTCAGAATTTCATAAAATACTAAATACTGAGTTAAAATTTTTTACACATGTCATTGTCCACTAGAGACAAAAATAAAGATGAAAACTTTAAAAGCAAATGAAAGGAATATTGTTGGAATATTCATTCAAAGCAGGTTTTAAAAAAAAATTTAGTAATGTCACGGACATTTTGTCGTGCCATTTTTTTATAAATATCTATATTTTTAACTGATTTTTTTTTATTTCCTTCCTTATTTATTATTTTAAATTGGAAATGTCTTTTTTTAGTTGTTTAGAGCCTACATTGTTTTCAGCCTATTATATCTCGCTCTCCCTTCCTTTTCGCTCAGTTTTATGGCAACCTTCATTTTGCTTTATTGCGCAAATGTGATTTCCTGTGAGAACTTGACCCCTTCTTTCTTTTTGCACTTGTTACTTTTTGACCCCTCATGTGTTTGGCTAGTTTTTGCTGTCTATTATCCTTAACCAATTATTTTAGGCTATTATTTTCAGTCAAAACCCCCCCTTCCCTTTAGTTTTAAGATTAACTTGAAATGCACACACAGATCATTTTGGCTATCACTCTCATAAACACAAATTAAATGCAGTCTACCTACAGCACGATATGAGCATTGTTTAGGTTAGAGACTCCTATTATTAACACAGTTAGTATTAAACGGTTTGACGGCTAATAAGCAGACAGGCTCATTTTATCCGTACGTTGTTTTATACCACATGAGTATGTTCAGCAAACTCATAGAATTTGTGAAAATTCATTGGACGGTTTTTGAAGCTTCCAGAAATAACTAATCTGGCCAGATGAGTAAAACTCCAGTTCAATCTGCAGGTACCCAGTGACCAAAAGATTAGGACAATGTTGTAAGTAACTTTATCTTCATTTTCCTGCTGATCAGATAGGGGAGACTGCTGCTACTGGAAAACTCTTATCTGAACTCTCTAGTATCTTCCATCAACCACATTTCTCCTGGACAGTAATTTTTGGTATTAAATCATGTTTTATTTTTATTAAGGACTAAGCCGATCCTCTAACTGTGCACTTCTCTTGTGCCAGTCGCAATATTTTTTTTTTTTTTTATCTTATGTGCGTGTGATTTCCACAGTTTCTCATTTTATTTCCTGTTTAACTTACTCATCATTGTTCTTGCATGTTAATCCATTTTATTAAACTTATATTGTTTATTGTATATTAAGTCAATTTTTGCATGTTATCTGTTTCATTCATTTATTTGACCATGTTTTATCTTGCCCCATTATCTTCTTTGCATCTTTCTTCTGATTCTTTCTGGGCCCAGCAGAATCAGGATAAACAATAATAACTTCCACGCGACAGTAATTATAATAAAGCAACTATTACCTATAATTTTCAACTTTATAATGACTAGCAAAGTCCCCATTCTTCTTATGGATTACAATGACATGGATGAGAAATAAATGGAAATTGTGAAATCAGTTTGAAACTTGCCCAGTTGGTACAAAAATCACATGATACGTACAAAGTAATGCTATATTTGAATTTTGTAACTCGAGATCCCTAACTTCGCACTCCTTTCTCCCCTTCCACTTATCACTTCAAACCTTCCCCAGTTCGTAAAAACTCATCTGATCATCACAAATCTACATGTATCCCGAAAACCTATATCTATCATAAAAACCCTATAGAAGTATCCTTCAACAGTGTTTTACACTTATTAAAAATGTATTTTTTACGTGCGCAGAAATTATAGTTGATGAAAAACTGCCGTCGCACAAGTTAAAAAAGAGGATTCTTTAAAAGGTTAAAAACATTTAAAAGATGTTTAAGAAAGGGGGGGGGGGAAACTACTAGTTTCGACTCCGTTTCTATTGGAGCCTTCATCGGGTAAAGAACGAAAGAAACTAAAGGGACTTAATAACTTAGTGAATCCCATAATGCCTGAGGTGGAACGAGAGCATGCCGGTCATTATTGGAGGGGTTACATTTCAATAGTTAAGGGTGGGTGGTGTGGTTGTTTTATTTGAATTTTTTTTTTATTTTATTTTTTGTTTATTTTTTTTTTTTTCCTTTCCTTATGTTTCCTGTGTAGGCCGTATTCTTGAATGCTGTTAACGGATAAACACTCATTATATGTATTAGGCTCGGAGAGGATGTAAAAGGATTCTTTGCAACGTCGTCGTAAATCATTGGGTTCACGGTCGATGATAGTAACTTGAGAAAAGTTGATGGTGTGGGCCCGTATTTTTTGAATGGGATACCGGGTTGTAATTAAGGTCATTGTTTTTGAGGGCATATTCGTGCTGATATACCCGTTTTTTCAGTCTCTGTTTTGTTTCTCCGATGTACCGGCAATGGTGTCCCTTGGAGCACGGAATGGAGTAGATGACCCCTTTCTCCTCCAAAGGATCATTGTGTTGTC
>JAFIDM010004315.1:27886696-27896879 GCA_023159025.1 Thereuonema tuberculata
GTGCAGATGATCACAGTAACTATGTATGAAGAAAGTGTAATTATCGCTCCAATCCCACAGTAGTGGTTGAGCAGCATCATGGCAATCAGACCTGAGGTTAATCTGGGAGTCAACTCCTATAACAGTCAATCTCCCCTATTTTTGTAACATTTTTTTTTTTTTTTTTATAGCTGTACATTGACAACATTCTGTATTGATTATGCTCTTTACCAGCATAATAACGTCAGACCTCACACTGCAAGATTCTCTCAACGCTTCTGAGAGGTTAATGCTCTTAATACCCTCCCATTGTCAGCCAGACCTTTTACCAATCGAGCAAGTCCAGGATATATGCTGGGAAGGCATTTGCAGAACATCTGAAAGAATCTGCCACAGAACAACATTAGGCTTTTAATTACTTCCATGTATCTTCATCACAAGAGGATTTACCACTATGTTGCTACTGTTCTGTAATAAAAACTCGTTTTGCAGTGAATATGTAATCATTTCATTATCTTTACATACTCATTGCATGTGTAAAGGATGTCACCCGAAGCAAAATTGTCTAATTAACTTTGATAGTATTAGCTAATTTTGCATAGTTCCAATATTATAATTTTCATTAAAAATCCATGATAATAAGTAGTCTCTAATAAGATAGAAAATTTTAATTGCACTTGTAAATATTTTAATTTATTTAATAGAATGAAGCTTTTAATTACTGATTCTCCTAAATTTTAAATTGGCTTCATCCAATTTTTGAAATAAAATTATATATCAAGTTGTCTTAAAAAATAGCTCTGTCATAGACAGAATCATAAACATACAATGGTTTTGTTATTTAAAGTTCGCATATTTCTTTTTTCTTAAACAGATACTTAAAATGCCACCAATATCTAATTCTGTTCTTCAAGATATTGATCTTAATTCAAAGGTAAGTATAATTTATTTTTCAACTTAGAAAAGCATATGCTTTATAAGATTATGAATTTCACTTTAACTTTTCATTCATGATCAGGCAAAATTTCACTATTTAAATAATAAGACATTACTTATTATTCCCATTATTACAATTATTTAGACATTTTGTGCTGTCATCTTTAGGTTTATTTTAATCATAATAAAATTAGCAGATAAACTATGTAATATTATCGTAGCAAGCAAAAAAAATATCCTTTTCCTAAATTTTTCTATTAAATAACCTCAAATGTAGAAGTGGAGACCAGTAGTTAAATGTCTGTGCTGAAACATTTAGTATATCGGGTAGGAATCTTTATCCTTCCTTAACTGCTTTCGTTATTATTCATATATTAATGTAGAAAGATGATTTTGCTTATAACAGTTTACAAAATTCTAATTAAATGAATAAGAAACATACTATTTTCAAATGAACATTATTATTAAACAATATTACAAAATGTGCAAATTTCATAAATGAAAAGAAGAAACACTCACTAAAACAGAAAGAATGAATTTCCAACAGTTTCAGAGTGATGTATGCACTCGATCTTAAGGCAATATGGAATACAGAGTAATGACAGAATTGTTTAGAAGTTATATTTTAATAGCTTAAAGCTTTAACAAAAATTTATACATATGATTGAAATATTGCTGCTTTTTTTTTTAATTTGTGCATTACAGAAGGAAGAAAAATCACGGCGTTCTTCACGCAGGGTCAGTTTTGCTGACACACATCAAGTTAAGTAAGTGTAATTTAAAGTTTTGTATTTTTTTGTTTTGAATTCCTATGAATAATTTGTACTGGCTTCATTTGTATGGTTTGTAATCTCATCCTAGTTTTCATTCATAACAACAGTCTATTTTATAATTTACTTCACTTTCTCTTGTAAATGTTGGTTTTTAAATTATCATTTAAAATGTTTACTCTCATAATAAAAAATATAATCTTCAAGCATATTAGCAGTAAATGGGAAATATTAATGATTTGGGACACGGATGTTTTCCATTGTTGACTGGATCTGATTTAAATTTTGCACTATTTGCTTTAACCATTTCAGTAGTTACACAAATCATCTTAGTTTCACTAGTTAACAGACTTTTCTCCCCTACATTATGCTGAAAGTTATCCAGAAACATCTTTCAATAGCATATTTACTGTGATAATTTGGCTAAAGAACAATCTTATTGACCTAGATATGTGTTTTCAGTTTTAAAGGATGGACAACAGTAAATTTTTTTAATAATCAAATACATTAGCAATAGATAGTTGACATTGAGTAAACCTTAGATCAGTAATTCAATTTCATTTTTTTTTAAATTATTTTTTTTGTTATTGCAAATTTATTGAAAATGTTTGTTCTTTATTTTTAGAGAATTTTACACTGAGGCATCGATAATTATAGCCCAGAATGGCATTGAAGAGACAATAGGTAATTAACAGGGGTGTAAATATGGGTGTGAAGTTTCTTAAAGGTTATGTATATATCAAAAATGGTTTGAGCTAGAAATATGAAATTTGTCATGAGTGTTTTTTGTCAAAATCAAAAAGACATGTATTCGATGAATGTTCGATATTGGCGTCCTAAGGGATGTAATTGGGGGGGGGGGGTAAACTTTCTTGAAAGTGCCACATGTACCTGGAGGCGACATTTGGAACTACAAAAATGTTGTTGAACAATTCAAACTAAAATATTGTTGTGCATAATAATGCCGCATATTAAGAGAAAGTAAAAAACTATACCACATATTAACCGTAATGAAAAACTAGAACTATGGGGTATAAACATTTTTTAAGGATACTTCTGTGGGATTTTTATGATATAGGTTTTCGGGATACACATAGATTTGTAATGATCAGATGCTTTTTTACAAATTAGGGATGGTTTGAAGTGATAGGGGTGTGGAGAAGGGGAGAAAGGAGTGGGAAGATGGGGATCTCGAGTTACAAATTTCAAATATAGCATTACATTGTATGTATCACATGATTTTTGTACTAACTGGGATAGTTTCAAACTGATCTCGCAATTTCCATTTATTTCTCATCCATGTCATTTGTAATCCATAAGAGGAATGGGGACTTTGCTAGTCATTATAAAGTTGAAAATTATAGATAATAGTTGCTTTATTATAATTACTGTTATGTGGAAGTTATTAATGTTTATCCTGATTCTGCTGGGCCCAGAAAGAATCAGAAGAAAGATGCAAAGAAGATAATGGGACAAGATAAAACATAGTCAAATAAATAAATAAAACAGATAACATGAAAAAAATGGCTCAATATACAATAAACAGTATAAGTTTAATAAAATAGATTGACATACAAGGATAATGATGAGTAAGTTACACAATAAATAAAATGTGATAAACTGTGGAAATCATACACAAATAAGATAAAAAAAATAATAATATTGCAACTGGCACAAGAGAAGTGCATGGTTAGTTGATTGGCTTAGTCCTTAATAAGAATAAAACATGATTTAATACCAAAAATTACTATCTGGGAGAAATGTAGTTAATGGAAGATACTCGAGAGTTCAGATAAGACAGTTTTCCGGTAGCAGCTGTCTCCCCTATCTGATCAGCCGGAAAATGAAGATAAAGTTACTTACAGCATTGTCCTAACCTTTTGGTCACTGGGTACCTGCAGATTGAACTGGAGTTTTACTCATTTGACCAAATTAGATTATTTCTGGAAGCTGCAAACCTTACAATGAATTTTCACAAATTCTAAGAGTTTGCTTAACATATTCACTTGGTATGAAACAGCGTACGGATAAAATGAGCCTGTTCTCTCATTATCAGTGAAACCGTTTAATACTAACTGTGTTAATAACAGGAGTCTAACCTAAACAATACTCATATCGTGCTGTAGGTAGAAGACTGCTTTTAATTTGTGTTTAGGAGAGTGATAGCCAAAATGATCTGGGTGTGCATTTCAAGTTAATCTTAAAACGAAAGGGGAGGGGGGGGGTCGACTGAAAATAATAGCCTAAAATAATTGGTTAAGGATGTTAGAAGACAGCAAAAACTAGCCAAACACATGAGGGTCAAAAAGTAACAAGTGCAAAAAGAAAGAGGGGTCAAGTTCTCACGGGAAATCACAGTTGCCCAATAAAGCAAAATGAAGGTTGCCATAGTAACTGGGTGAAAAGGAAGGGACAGTGAGAGAAAATAGGCTGAAAACAAACTAGGCTCTAAACAATTAAAAAAAAACTTCTCCAAGTTAAAATAATAAATAAGGATGGGAATAAAAAAAAATCGGTTAAAAATTTAGATATGTATAAAAAAATGGCATGACAAAATGTCCGTGGCATTACTATATTTTTTTCAAAAACCTGCTTTAAAGGAATATTCTAACAATATTCCTTTCAATTGCTTTTAAAGTTTCCATCTTTATTTTTGTCTCATGACATGTCAAATTTCATAACCAGTATTTAGTATTTTATAAAACTTTGAAGTGATTATATATGAAGTTAAAGATATAAATTTATTATAGATAATAGTAGCTTTATTATTGTTATTGCAATTGATTATATTTAAATTTATATATTTTTGAGCAATAAAAGTTGTTTTTAGTTTGACTTTTTTTTTTTTTTTTTAAACATGAGCCTACAAAAAACATTCTTTTGTTCTAAAAGAATGCTTATTACAAATTGTTCTATTTATGAATGTCTTGAATTACAACAAAAATTTCAGTATTTGAGAATTCTTTAATGTGTGTGTGTATATGCGCATATATATATATTTATAAATATATATCGAACGGGCAAAACTCAAAGCAAGCCAAGCCCTTCGACTCTCGCAAAGCAAAGATTTCAATCAATCATTTGCAATTTAGAAAAGTATAGAATATAAGAATAAGATTAACTTATATACTAAACATAAAGCCGGACAATGATGTGGAATTTGAAAAATGGCAATACAAAGACCATATAACTGTTTCTGTAAAGATATGGACAGTTTATCCACACATCATCAGCGGCACAAGTGACATAAGTGGAAATTGAAATTTAGAAAAGTTTATAAAAACAAAAACGAAATATTCTAAGACTTTGCTCTTTTTTTCCTCTCTTTTTTTTTTTTTTTTAACTTATTTTTATTATTTTTTTATTTAGTAAGTATATTATTATTATTGAAAATATTTTGTAAAAAATCTTTTTTTTTTTTTTTTTTCATTCATTCAGTTATGAGCTCCGTGAATGTCCCATTTACCAAGTAAGTGTTCTGTTACTGTTTGTAAATAATCGGTTTTATCATTATATATTATCCTATATCATTGCTTCTGATGTGAGGAATGAATGAGTATTAAATGAAGTTTTACTGGATAAATGTTTTAAACCATTAGTTTGCAATGTATTAAAACTTACCATGATGGTAACAATTATTCCCTAGTAATACTACTAATGAAATAAGAATTAATTTGCCTTTAAGTCATTTCCCAATCCAATTACACCATCGTATATTTATTTTTACTTGTAACTTGATTGAGTTACCTGATTGAACAAAGATTCCTTTTGTTTTAAATTTATTCATAAATCTGCCCAGATATTTGTCTGATTAATTCTCTTAAATTAAGTTAGAAGGCATCATGCTTTGTCATCTGATCAAACGAGATTCGTGTGCTGTAAATTCATTTTTATTCTAGCTGGTGGTTTTAATCGGATGTGAATCTTCAAAAAATATCAGTAGTTTTGTACTTCAAGCTGATATCTATCTCAACATATACAAGAGTGTCCAGTTTCTGAAAAATCAGGGAATCTTTAGGCCCCGCGAACATCATGCAATTTTTCAGCAATTTAGTCGTCCGATTTTGCCGTCACGAGCAGTTTTGAGCCCGTTTATTGATTATATCAGCTCGTGACGTCAAAATCGGACGACTAAATTGCTGAAAAATTGCATGGTGTTCACGGGGCTTTTAGAAAGGTCGGGGAATTTATAAAAAAAAAAAGAAACAAAAGTCAGGGAAAATGAAATTGTAGTGAAGGCTACAGAAGGCTTTAACACAATTAAATTTTCTCACCATTCTATGAGATCATTCTTTTTTTTTCCAGCAATTCCTCTGCCATAAAATTCATTCTTCTAAAGTTAATACTTGTCTTGTTTCACCATAATTTCAAAGAGTATGTATTAAAGGCTGAAAGGGAGTTAAGCATCCCTTGCCGTACTGGAGCTGTCTAAGGTAGAATACTGCTATCCTTCCTTGAGCACTGTACTCAGTAGTATTAATGTAATATTATATTGTATAATGTAATTAATAGGTATATGCAAGACTGCTTATTTTTCATTGTTGCAGTGTGCATGCAACCATTCACGAGAAAGACCTGAGTTTTGTTTCCTTAATTTTTTTTACAGGAATAGGACATTCGTGTTAAATTATTAAAGTAAAAGTCAGTAAAAACTTAAGACCGAATCAAAAGTAAAAATCATAGCAATGTCCAGAAAGTGTGTTTTTAATGATCAGTGGCTGGATGAGAAACTAAATCCTGAATTTTCTGGTTTGGTAGCAAGAGTGAAGGGAGATGATGGAGCAGTGTTTTGTAAAGTGTGTTCTAAAACTTTCAGAGTTAGCAAATGGGATGTCGGGCACTCACTAGTCATGCAGAAGGGCTAAAGCATTTGCAAAACATCCATTCAAAACTGTTTCAGCCCAGTCTTACTTCTGTTAGGCCTACTTTCCCAAAGGATGCTTCCTCTAATAGCAAAGTTATGCCATCAACAAGCTCTGATCATATAGATGTGGTGAGTGACGAAAAGGTTCAGCCTAATGAATCAAACACTTCTGTCATTAAAGTGTAATGCAACGTGTTGTGATGAATGATCACAAAGTCTGAAATAATTCTAGGTCGTGAAAGTAGAATTTAAGAAAATATCTCTAAACTCTTGTAGACAAAAAGTGAAACATTTCAAATTGTTTCCTGATAGTGCTATAGCTTCTTGATTTGCTGTAGGGAAAAACTAAGGCATCATATACGATAAACTATGAACTAGCACCATATCTCAAAAAGTGTTTAATGGATAATTTGAAAGATTGTATAGACTTTGTGATTTGTTTTGATGAATTACTAAATAAAATAATTCAGCATTGCCAAATGGATCTGTTTGTTCGTTTGAGATGTCAATCTTCAAAAGCTTTCAACAAGATACTTAAACAGTGTGTTTTTGAAAGAGCAACAACTAATGATTTCTTAAAGAAATTCACTGAAGATGTACCTCTTTCCTTGGATAACTTGCTTCATATGTCGATGGATGGGCCAAATGTTAACCTGAGCTTCCTTGAAAAGGTAAAACATTAACTGAGAAAATAAAATAAAAATAATTAAAAGTTGATTGATATTGGAGTATGCTGTCTTTACGTTGTGATGGTGCCATGAAAACTGGTCTTCATGCAGTAAAATGGGATTTATATCAGGTTCTGCTTGACATATGTACTATCTTTTCAAGGACAGTCCCTCTTGTCATGCAAATTACAGTGTCATTACTGGAAGCTGTGATTTCCTTTAAAATCTTGTACTGTTAGGTGGTTGCCGTGCCAGTGTGGTCGCGAGATCTGAGGCATCGGTCTGTCGGTACCCGGGCTCAAATCGCGGTTGAGAGCATGGATGTTTCAATTTTCTTTCCTGTGTTGTCAGCCTCTTCTTCACTTTCTCTTCGGTCTGACATCATTCCGTAATGGCGTCCGGGAGAAGGCAATGGGAAACCACTCCAGTATCTTTCCTTAGTCCGTCTATGGCTTCTTCTAGGGGTTCGCCGTTGTGCTACACTAGAAATCCATCGACCGCGTACCTCCGAATCGGGGATCGCACTTAGTGGAGTGGAGTTAGGTGGTTGGAGAATGTAAGCTGTTGAGTAATGAATAAATTTTAATTTATTGAAAATAATGTTCCATTTCTCAATGCATAAAGAAAGAAATATAATTGTTCTAAATCACAAGTTTGCAGTTTAAAGCAAAACAGAATTGAAGAATACTTAAAAAACAAAATAAATAAAAAAAAAAAAAAACTATAAAGAAATTCAAATCAAACTTTTTTTTTTATATATATATATATTTTTTTAATGCAGTGATTTAGGCAAAGGCTACCAAATGGATACAGACATCACGAATTCGATTTCTGACACTAATGTTTTTGTGAAGCCATCACACACTAATGTAAGTAGAAAAATATTACTTTTTGTATTAGTAATTTGTAAATATTTGATAATTTTTATTACTTTGGTTAAGGCTGTAAAAATAAAGATCTGTACCATTTTCTATTTGGCAGGCTGTGAATCCCTGTTCTATAATGGCATTTCCATCAAATTACATACAAACTATTTAGTTTCGTTTTTTTATTCAGTTATGGATGATGCTTACAAAATACAAGATGTTTATGAGTCAAAAAAAGGTTGGGAATTGGAGATCTATATTTGAATCATCTGGTGAAACTTTTGCTTATAGGTTATTATGAAGGACCAAATTGTAATGGTAATCAAACTAAATAAAAGTTAGGTGTTCTTTGTAAGTAGCCAGTTTTTAAGAGAACAATAATTATATGATAACCATTAGTGTAAATCTGCAGTTTTAATGAATTTTACATTTTATGCTAGTCAGTCATTATCATTAAAGAAGTTAAATGTTAATTCAGCAAAATGTGAAGCTGATTTCAGCAATATGCAATACTTATAGCAATCAGAATCAACCTGTACAAAACTATACCATCCTAAGTTTATTCTTGATTCCCAAAAGTTGAAGAAATGTAGAAAGAATTTATCCAAATATTTCTATTGGATGAAATAGCTGGTCATAACAGTTATCATAACAGTAAGTTTATTCTTATTTTATAAGAAGTTATTTTTATTCACTTAAAACTTGATTGATTCAAGTGTGTTTCAATTGAAACTTTTATAGACATTATTCTTGTGAATGAATTTCTCTGCAATGTTAACTTAGTTCATTATTTTTTTTTTCCATTGCTCTCTACAATTGAGTTTGTTCTTCATGAAAACAATTCTTTTGGCAAGTCTATTTTATACAACCATATCATGATTTTATCTTAAACTTGAATCCCTTGATTCTAGTTATTGGATGCCGTTGATTTTTATTCATCTGATCAGCTTTTCATTGTCCCGTTTGCTTTCAAGTAATTACTTTTGTATTAAGACTATGACTAAAAGTAACTGAATAGCCATTAGAATTCCTATCCTAAGCAATTCATTCATTGGAAAGAATTTGAAGAAAATATATTTACCATAATTACGGGTGAGGGTTCTTCATCAAAGAGAAAATATTTATATATAGAGAGATAATTCATTTACAGTAGACACTGCTTATTGTGATCACTTTGGGACAGTTGCTTTTCGATAATAATAACCAGCTGATAACATTAAACAGACGATATAAAAAAAATTGCATCATTTATTTCAATTTCTTGTTGTGGACATTATATTCTTTAATTTATTGTTAGAAACAACTTTTGAATAAGAAACAACAGAAAATTTATTTTAAATACTTATCTAGTTTGTCTGTCGTGGGTTCATGAATAAATTGCTGATACTTGTAATGCCTTTTGAAGTTAGTTGCTCTACATTGCATAGCGTGATGAAATATCTGTAGTGCTTCTTGCATTGCAGCATTGGTTGGAGGAGCTTCTAAAAATTCTTCTATACTTGCATTAGGTTCACTTTCTTCTACTAGTTTAAAGTTGAAGCAGCTTGACATATTTCCGACACTCATTGTAGCCACCACTTCAACGTTATTCAATATCCAACCAATAATTCTTACACGAATTTTCCTGTAATAGTAAGGTAAAAGATCCAATGATGCCTTGGTCACATGGCTGAAATTGACAATGTTGTTTTTGAAGGGAAAAAGAATACTTTGATGTTCTTTAATGATAATTTGTTTGTGTGCCGTGCATTGTCTATTAACAAGAGAATTTTTTGCTTTAATTTAAAATTCCACTTAACTGAACAGTTATTGAAAATGTCATTAGTCATTTGTATTAGAACAGTAAAGATATAGATAGACAATGATGTTGGATTTGAAAATTCCAATAGAAAAAAAAACCACATTGTTTCTATGAAGATAGCTGTATCTTCATAGAAACAATGTGTGTTTTTGTTTTTGTTTTTTGCATTGGCATTTTCAAATCCCACATCATTGTCTGGCTTTATATAGTTTAGTAATATAAATTAATTTTATTCTTATATTTAATTTTCTAAATTGCAAAAGATTGATTGAAATCTTTGCTTTGCGAAACTCGAAGGA
>JAFIDM010004315.1:27898169-27910905 GCA_023159025.1 Thereuonema tuberculata
ACAAAAAAGATACGAGAAGGAAAACAAAACTATTATTTTTGATTTAGTACAAAATGATATGGAGGATACCTGTTTTTCAGTTTGCACTGTAAATGAAGATAAATTATCTCAGAATAATTTCAGTGACATTTCAATCATGAAAAAACCAGAAGCTTCAAAACAGAAATTGAAGGGAAATAAGACATTGATTTTTGAGAACTCTTCTGCTGAAGATATGGAAGAAACATGCCATCCTGGTTCTAAAGAAAAGAATAACTTGCTGATTGGTGATAAAGAAAATTTGCCTATTGAAAACAGTTTGCACAATATTTCGTTAATAAATGAATATAAACACAACAAAAGTCAGAAAGATAAAACTATAGTCTTTGGTAATTCCTTTGATGATGAAATGGAAGAAACTTGCCATCCATTCAGTGACACAAGGGATACTTTAGAGTTTGAAAATGAGAAATCTCATCTGAAACCTGCCTCTAGTAATATTTCAGTTTTACAAAGACAGAGACAAAACAAAACTATTATTTTTGATCATTCAGTACAAAATGATATGGAGGAAACCTGTTTTTCAGTTTGCAGTGTAAATGAAGATAAATTATCTCAGAATAATTTCAGTGACGTTTCAGTCATGAAAAAATCAAAAGCTTCAAAACAGAAATTGAAGGGAAATAAGACATTGGTTTTTGAGAACTCTTTAACTGAAGATATGGAAGAAACATGCCACTCCAGTAAGAGAACTTGGTTAAAAACAAATAAGCCATCTGGAAATTTATCTTTGTTAAACTCAAAAGATTTTCTTGAGTCAATTGGAGGATTTGGTAAAAGTTCTAAAAGCAAGAATACTAATTCTCAAAGTTCAGATTCAACTTTAAATAAAGACAAAAAACCAACTGCACGTGATCTATTGCCCAATATTTTTAAATCTAGTGAGAACAATTCAGAATTTCTTTGCAATAAATCAAATAATGATGAAAAGTTTGCTACAATTCAAAAAGAAATTCCCAATCAAGAAAGTGTTAACAGAGATGGAATATTTAAGTTTGATATTACTAAATCATTGGAACAAACCAATTCTTCTAATATTTTGGATGTAGAAACTAACAAGCACTATTTGGATAATAGATCAGCGAGTTCTAAAGAAGCATCCATGTCACTTAAAGGATTTGACTGTAATTTGAGGAGTTCTGATTTGGAATTGAATGAAGGCAAAAGACTAACTGCACGTGATATATTATCCGGTATTTTGAAGTCAACTGGGAGCAATTCAGAATGTCTTTACCATAAATCAAATAATGATGGTAAGTTGCCTATAACTAAAAAAGAAATTCACAATCAGGAAAATGTTAATGAAGATGGAATATCAAAGTTAGGTATTATTACATCATTGGAACAAACCAATTCTTCTAACATTTCAAATGTAGAAACTGACAAGCACAATTTTGGTAATACATCAGTGAGTTCTAGAGAAGCATCAATGTCACATAAAGGATTGGACTGTCATCTGAGGAGTTCTGATTTAGAATTGAATAAAGGCAAAAGACTAACTTCATGTGATCTATTATCCAGTAGTTTTGATTCAAGAAAAATAAACAAAAGTCAGTTGAATATTACTTCAGGATTGGAAGATACCAGTTATTCTAAAACTCCAATTACTGTACAAACAGAAAATGAGTCATTAGATTTCATTAGCAAATCTTCTAAAGAAGAACATACATCCAACTCAGCTTTAGAACCAGATAATAATTCCCATTGTTCCAATTTGAATATAAGCAAAAGTGTAACTGCAGGTGATCTGTTGAGTAGTGTTTTTGGTTCAAGGAAAGCTAACGTAAGTCAATTGAATATTACTTCAGAATTGCAAGATACCAGTTCTTCTAAGAATGTAAGCAGTCTACAAACAAAAAATCAGTCATTTGGAGATATTTTAATGAATTCCAAAGAATGTATGTCCAACTCTGCCTTAGATCGAGACGATAATTCCGTTGGTTCTGATGCGGTTTTGAATACAAGCAACAGTGTTGTTGCAAAAGATTTAATGTCAAATGCATTTGATTCAAATAAGTCTTCCATCAGTCCAGTGAATATTACTACAGCATTGCAAGATACCAGTTCCTCTAAAAATACAAGTACTGTACAAATAGAAAATCTCTCATTGGATGATCTGTTAATGAAGACCAAAGAAGCACATAAGTCCAACACAGTATCAGAACTAGATAGTAATACCAATTGTTCTGATTCAATTGTGAATAGAAGCAAGGGTCTAACTGCAGGTGATCTATTGACAAGTGCTTTTGATTCAATTAAAGATAGCGTAAGCCAATTAAATATTACATCAACATTGGAACAAACCAATTCTTCAAATCTTTCAAGAATAGAAACTGAAAGGCAATCATTCAATAACACGACAATGAAATCCAAAGAATTGTCTAAGCACAAAACTGTATTGGAGTTGGGTAACAATTCCACAAGTTCTGATTCCGTTTTGAATAAAAGTAAAAATGTAACAGCTAGTGAAACATTATTTACTACATTCAATTCAAGCAAGACCCAGTCAGATTTCTTCTATACCAAAACAGATAGTGAAATTCCCAAATTAATTGTGTCTGAAGCAGAAAATCACAATATTATGACTGTTGATGAAATACCAGCACATCCAGTAGACAGAACAGCTAAAGAAATGATTTATGAGAACCCAGATAAATTAAGTAAGTCAATTAATGAAAGTGGAAGAGTAGACATGGCCTCCTCCAGTTCCAAGTCATTTGCTTCAAAACAGAGAATTTTTCCCAATTCAGAAGATAATGGATTGTCATCCAACACAGAAATTTGTGAAACTTCAAATAAAGAAGTTATTAATGAAGTTTGTGAAGCAGTGGAAATTTTCTGCACTCTAGACACTTCTTTGTTACAGACACAGAAGGCTAATATCAGAAATATGATGTACAACCAGGATATTCATAATCTTCTTCCAGTTGAGGGAGATGTTGCTAAAGGAAATATTTCTGATGTTACTGAATGTGATGTAATACCTTGTAAATTTCAACAGTTAGATAACATTGAAAATATGTCTGTAATTAAAGATGGTGTGGAGGAATCTCAACTTGAAATTAAAGAATATAGAAAGGGTGTTAAAAGAGTTATTGATTGTGCTGAAGCTGATTCATTAGAAATAAATGAATTTTTGCCAAATAATGGTGCTTTAAATGCCAGTCAGTCTAAAATTTTAAAAATGGAATCAGATGATTGTAATTTAATACAGAACTCCTCTTCACTACAAAAGGACATCTACAGTAAAAATTTTAGTAATGCTGATGGTGATAAAACAGATCCATGCAGTGTCCAAGAAGTAGAAATTTTTGCCAGTGCATCAACTCAATCAACTGAAAAGATATTGGGCTGTTCTTTTGTTGATTCGCAGCAAATACTTAAGGAAACATACCCTCAACAGGAAGGTTCTACTGATTCCAGGAATCTTGCTGCATCTTCTAGTTGTACTCAGAATAAATTGTATGTCTCAGATTCCAAATGTCTTGATGAAAGTAGACAGAAAAACATAAGTTTTAGTCAAAGTTCTGCTAATTTTGTTGAGCATGAATCACTATTATTACATAGAAGTCAAAATATCCATAGCAAAGAAGCAGATGTTCAAGAGAAGTTTCCTGTAAATGAAGCAAAAAAATGCAGATTAGATACAACATTTGAAAACAGTGATAGAAGTAGAAGCCAGGGCTTCTGTGAAATTTGGAAATCAAAGTCTGATGAATATGAAATTAGTCAAAGAAATGATGAGACAGATGAAAACAGTACCAGTATTAATAGGATATCTGAAGCTTATTTATCTCATAGTATCTCCCAAACAATCGGAGAATGTAGGAAAGATAATGAACACCTTGTCCATGAGGATATCATCTTGCAGGAAACTGGAACTATAAGTTTGAAGAGCGATAAAGAACAGATAGAAAATGATGATATAACGAAACAGGTGGAATACAATAAAAGTATTAATGAAGGTCCAAGTTTACAGTCACTGTCGTCTTCAAATAGCAACAGAAGTTTAGTTTCTGTTGCATGCCAGACAGAAGACGTAATTTCTGAGAACTCTGCAAAATACAGAATCAGTAAAAATAAAATTGACAGTTGTAAATGTCAGGCAGATCACAGTGAAACAACTAAATCCCATTCAGAAGAAGCAGTGACCACATCAAAAACTACAGTATTCAGAGATTCTTTGATTGTATCTGATTGTAGATCTCTTGATGGTGATTGTAATGTTACCATGGAAGACTTCTGTGAAAATATCACTAGAAGTAGCAACAAAACTTCAACTACTGACACTAAACACACGGAAAATCCAGAATTAAGCATGTTTGTAAAAAGTGATAGAGAACAGGTAGAGAGCTTTGTGCAAAATGCATCAAGAATTGCAAAAAGAAATGAACTCTTAGAACCAAGTGCTTCATGTGAGAATGAGGAAATGAAAGCAGCAGATCAGAATGTTTCAGGATTATTTACAGTTAGAGATAAGACTGACTTTTCATTGAACTTAAACGCCACGGACAATGTTCGAACACCATTTGAAAAGCATCAGAACACCTTTAGCCAAAAGACATCTAACGAAGTTAAGTGCAGTGGGCCTATTTCCTCCTGTACAATTAAAATAGACAACACTAATATGTTATCTTCTAGAAAATCTCCATTTCTCTATAAAAGGATACATGATGAAAGTTCAAATCACTCAATGTTAGATGTCTCAACAAAGACTAACCAGGTATCTTTTTCTGAAATGGAAAAACCCACAGATGAAGTTGAATTAATAACAGATATTTCATTTCCAGATTCTCCATCAGAATTACATGTATCAAATTGTAGTAAAACTAATATCCTAGATCCTTCTCCCTTAAATACACCAGCAATTCACAGTATCAGTAAAAATAAAATTGACAGTTGTAAGTTTGAGGCAGATCACAGTGAAACAACTAAATCCCATTCAGAAGAAGCAGTGACCACAGCAAAAACTGCAGCATTCAGAGATTCTTTGATTGTATCTGATTGTAAATCTCTTGATGGTGATTGTAATGTTACCAGGGACGACTTCTGTGAAAATATCACTAGAAGTAGTTATAAAACTTCAAAAGACACTTTACAGTCAAGTCCACAGAATACCAACTCAGTTCTTTCTGAATTCTCCATAAGAGAAACAACAATGGAGCAAGCAGTAGAATCTTCAAACATTAGTTGTACTAAGGAATTACAGTTGATACCAGAAACAAGTTTAAATGTTGTTCCTACTGAAGGTCCAAGTTTACAGTCATTATCGTCGTCTTCAAGTAGCAACAGAAGTTCAGTTTCTGACGTTGTTGCATGCCAGTCAGAAGACGTAATTTCTCAGAACTCTGCTGTTGAGGAAAATATAACTGTAAGTATAATTTTTTTTGAATTCAATGGAGCTTCTTTCAGTACAGAATGTGGCTTTTATAGTTTTTCTTTTTTTCTTTTTTTTTCTTTTTTGAATTGCATGTGACAGCTATAAATTTGCAAATATTTTTTATCCATTTTCCTTATTCAGTTATCAGTTAATTAATATACTGTTTTTTATTATTTCTTATATAAATTTCAAGACTTTAGAAAGTTATTAATACAATTTTGATTTACAATATAACCAGTAGAATATGGGAAGTAAAGCAATCAGCTGTTCTTTGATTAACCTATCACATTGCGATTTAAAAGCATGTAATGATGTTCACTTCCTGCTGTTAATCATTAGAAGGTGATTCTTTCCTTTCTCCATCTAGTTAAAATAGACCTAGTTATATAGAAACTATTTCCAATAACTGTATAAATTATCCGTTTTCAATGGAGAGCATAATTGCCAATGGACATCTGCATTGTAGTGGGTCAAAACTGGCCCTGTTTTGTATATATTTTTTTAAAGTTTTATAAAGACTTTCAACTTTTTAGTTATCCTTATTGATCAAAACATTTTTTGGAGAAGTAACTCGGTTACTTTTTAGCGTCCCCTTTTGTACAGCTTGCCTGTAAAAAAAAAAAAAGGGGGAACCGCTATTGGTGTTGTTTTTGTGCTGAATGTCACACTCTGAAGTGGCCAAATGGTTAGAGATATTAGAATGAAACCTTCACCATTGTGTTCAACATCCAAAAGTAGATGACCACATCCAAAAAATCAAACCTGTAGGACCACTCCCTGACCCCTCAAGGAGTAGTTTGCTAATAATGGGTTGCTACAATCCAAGAAACCTGGTATTGTTTTAATTTCCTTATTATTATAAATGTAATTATTGTGAATGCAAAAGGCTCAATTGTTGCATTTACTGTGATTGTTGTTATTGTTGTAGAGCTGCAATATAAATGTGATTGTTGCACAAGCAAAAAACGCCACTGTTGTGATTGAAATTGAAAAATTTCGCTTACGATAAAATTATTTATAAAATTGTGCATATTATGGGAACGCTTTGTTTTTGACATTGTCTAAAAGCATTAATTACTGTGTTAAAAGTAACTTGCCCAGCCCTGCATTTATCTCAGAAATAATTTGTATGTAATTAAATACAATTTCTGCCAGGACTACAAACAATTATGCACAAACCAGAACTACGTACAACTGGGTTATGTATAAACCAGTTTTTACTGTGTGTATATATAACGTTTCATTCCTGGAACAGTTCTCAAACTGCGTTTTCCCTGGTGTTGGGTGCCAGTCTAGTGTGAAGCTTAACGAAACTTCTATACAGGGGAAATCCAACCAACAGGGTTGTCCAGCTTTGCTCAGTCACCTCAAGGAGTAGGGGTCAGTGCGAACATGCACTGGTATGGCCAAATAAATGCAAAAGCACAGTTATTCCTTTTGAAACATTTTAACATTTATTCTATCAAACTTTCTGGGGAAGTTAACACAATTAAAAAGGATATTTACAAATTTAACAACTTAAACTGATTGATAAAACCAGTAACATTTTTCAAGATGCCTATTCATAATTCTCCCACCATAATTTTAGGTGAAAATGAAATAGAGTTGGCTTCTCCCTGTCTCTACTTTCAACGAAGTGCTTCGACAGTAGCATCTAGCTTTCTCCCATCACAGTTTCACACGTATATTTGTGTGTCAAAACTGGCCCTGTTTTGTATATAAATTTTTGTAAAGACTTTCGACTTTTTACTTATCTATATTGATCAAAACATTTTTTGGAGAAGTAACTCAGTTACTTTTTAGCGGCCTCTTTTGTACAGCTTGCCTCCAGGGACAGACTGGTTCCTTTCTGCATGTACTAACTGTTTCAGTAGTCTCCCTTTCGTTGGGTCAATTTTGCACCTCTTGCACTGCTCTAAGTTCGACCATTTCTAGTCTCCCATTGCCTGAATCTAAGCTCACTTACTGGAATATTGAGAATTCATCCTGAATTCCTCTAAAAATTTCCACACTCCCACTTCAAGAATAGCGTTAGGTCCCTGCGCTGGCTAAAATCTAATTTATGCCAGACATTAGTTCTTTAAACAGCTAAAGACTAACGTTAGTCTTTAATCAGGCTATTACTTGCTACATAGGTGATCTTCGTTCCCTAGCCTTAACAGTCATTTAGTTCTGCTTAGTTGATTTAGAAAGCTACACCGTTCACTGGCTGACTAATAGTTCTGGAAACTAATATATACGTACACTAAACATACTTAGCTTCACTGCTGCCATTGGTTGCCTACTCGCTGCTTCAGGTAATGGGCTATCCATCCACAGTGCCCATGCGTTAATGCTAACTCTTTAACACTGGAAAATCCTTTCTTCTACTGCATGGTATTTCTGCCTTGTCCTGTATGGTAAGGTGTTCAAGGGCGTCGGAGCATGATGGGTAATAGGATACGAGAATAAGAGAGCATTTCACTGCAAGCAGCTCCTTTTATTTGCAATTTCCCACCTTTTCCTGGGTGCAAAATCATGTGGTACGCATTCTTGGGTCAGCCAATCATTACCCGATATAGCCAACATTGCCATATTTGGGGATGGTGAATCATCTTGACCTGTGAGAAACAGATGTCTTTTTTAATTAAAATAAAGATTGAACTTTCCTCTATAAAATCTTACTACAGGAAAAAAAAATAATTAATTATTTAAATGAAATACCATCATTTCCTTAAGACATTACAATACAAGATCAGTTTATAACAATAATAAACAAGAAATAATCCCCTTATATTTCATTTTGTCATATATATATATATATAATATGAGAAAGACAGAGATATGTGTGTGAGTATATGTATAGTGTGGCTGAAAAGTATTAGACGCAATGTTTTTGTGTGTAAACTTCAAGTTGGGGACCAGATTAACAAATCAAATTTATTGAGAGATGAAATAGAGCTATGTTATCACTTAGGACAGAAGGTGCTCGAAGTTTGATCCTTTTGCTTTGATATAGGTCTTCAGACATCCGATGACAGAATCAAATATGCGCCGCAGGTAGTCGACGTCGTTATTGTCCCACGCCTTCTGTAGCACCAACTTCAGAGCATCCACTGAGCCGTAGGAGTGACCTGAGATCTTTCTCTCCAAAAGTACCCAAACAGAGAAGTCCATCGGGTTGAGGTCCGGCGAGGAAGAAGGCCACAAGTCCTTGCCCCAGTACGGGAAGTGAGCGTCCAGAACGGCTTTGGTCGATTTGGAGCCATGGGACGGAGCCCAATCTTTTTGGAGGGCAAATGGTCGCTGAGCAAAGGGCTTAGTGACCCAGGGCAACAGATTATCCATGAACACCACCGAGTTGGTAGACCTCCGAGTTGATTTTCACATTTCTGTCAATGAAGACCAATGGAGTTTTACCTTCCGATGTCACCCCAGCCCAAACCATGACACTTTTGGGAAAGAGTCTGTTATGAGCCAGACGACGTTTCGGGGACTTGCTTTCAGCTTTTGACAACAACTGTCTCTGGTTTTGATGGTTGGGAAGAGGTTCAACTGTGAAAATCTTCTCATCAGTCCAGATCACATCAGAGATGCGGCGCATCTTGAGCTCACTCGGAAGCTTTTTGGATTTTATCAGTCGATTTTGTTTGAATTGCTCCGAGAGAAACTGGCCTCGACAGAGCCGGTAACTCTTCAGCTTGAACTCGCTCTTCACGATCTTCTGGACGGATTGACGGCTGATCCTGAGGTCAGAAGCGATGCAATTCATGCTGACTCCATCGTTGCGAGTGATCTTCTTCTTGATTTTTGCACGAATAGTCCGAGTGTTCGCAGTTCTCGGCCGTCCACTTTTCGGCATCTCAGAGATGTGTCCTCGAGTCTTGAGAGCAGCGGAGACATTTCAGACCATAGAAGAGGGAATCCTGAGCCGCTTCGCAATGTCGCATATCCTGAGTTCATCCTTGAGCAGCTTCTCGATAATGGGGCAATGCGATGAAGTCTTCTTAGCGAGAGTTCGGATGAACATTGGATCAAATGACTCATGCAGCTCCTTATATAGCTTCCGGACTTTTGAAAAGTTTCGCAACATTTCGAAAATACCCCTTGGCACAGTGCCAGCAAGCGCTCAACGCCGCATCCTATATTTTTCAGCCACCCTGTATATATAGGTGATCCAGATATTTTTGTTGTGGCACGGACTAAATTTTGTTGCAATTGCAACTGTTGTTAACCATAGCGGTGAGTTGCAGTTTGCTGCAGTTACAGCTATGTCGTAAAAAATAATAATCTATATATTTTATTATCATAACTTTTGTTTTATTGCGATTAATTTTCATTTTATAAATTATTGTCCACTGTTATGTTATTTAAATAGAAAGTAAAAATAAATAAAACGATATTTTATTTATTTTCACTTTCTCTTTATTTTAATACATGCACATTAAGCCTCCTTGTTAGTCACCATTAATATTGATGCCTCTTGTGGATGTATGTAAAATTAATTATTGGAGAATTTTAGGCCACCACACATCTCAATTAAGAATAAAAATATATGTACAATTAAAATAAGAGTACTTTCGAAATCATCAACATTTCTTTGTCAAGTGGTTGGAATACAGCAAGTTTCAGAATATAAGGCCCAGAATCCATTGGAATATGTGACATCAGACTGTTCCATTGAAAGATAGGGAAACAAGACAAAGCTTCATTTGGACATAAGGGGGGGGGGGAATTACTTTAAAAAGTGAATCAATAAATTATCAAATTAATAAAATTTGTGCACAAAAACAAAATAAATTACAAACACTTACGAAACCCATACTGTGAAATAGAAGATAAATCGTCATTATAATACCTTTTACCAGTAAGAATGAAATAATACTCCTAACATTTCTTTTGAAGTCGTTTAATTCCCGACATATGATTTGAGGTTTATGATAATTTAAATAATGCTTAGTATTATAAACATGGCCCACTGTTAAGTACTTGAAATCTCTGCAATAAGGATTTAATTTTCTCAATTTTGAAAAAATTAAAATCCTTATTATTTTCCAATGATTATCCAACGGCGTTCGTTGTACGACATATTACCAGTACCCTTGAATGTATATACAATCCACATAATAGCAATATAAACAGTAATAAATATTATGGGTCTATTCCGTATCACCCATCCATATTTCCAGCCATTAAGAGCATATTGAGGAATCTTAATATCTCCCTCACTTCTCCTATCACACAAACCAATAAACCATTTTGTAACTAAAGACAAAGCACAAGTAGCTGATGCCAGTATGAGCAGTGTGGTTTATGCAATCTCATGCAATGAAGATCGATGTAGATATATTGGTGAGACCGCCAGGCATTGAAGAAACATGTAGCACAGCACACTAATGCGGTACGATGCAGGTATTAATTATTTAACAGTGTGCCATGTTTATAATACTAGGCATTCTTTAATTTATCATAAACCTCAAATCATATTTCGGGAATTAAATGACTTCAAAAGAAAATGTAAGGGGAGTCCTATTTCATTCTTACTGATAAAAGGTGTTATAATGATAATTTATCTCTTTTTACTATTTCACAGAAGGGGTTTCATAAGTGCTTGTAATTTATTTTGTTTTGGGGCACAAATTTTATTAATTTGATTCACTTTTTAAATTAATTTTTTTCTTTCCTTGTCATGTCCAAATGAAGCTTTGGTCCCAACTTTCAATGGAACAGTCTAATGTCATATGTTCCAATGGATTCTAGGCCTTCGTAGGCACCTTGCCATAACTTCTTGATAATCTTCTCGTTTTGAAATTTAGAAACTTTATATTACCAAGAACTTGATGAATTTCTGATGTTCATATTCTGCAAATTCCATCTACCGACAGATGATGGTGACCTTACATTGTTGTTTCAAACAGGAATAGCATAGGACTAAGTTAGGACAAGTCTTGTCATGATTAATTAACTTTTTAAAAATAAAAAAATAAAATCTTTTAAAAATCGTGAGCAATTTTAGAAATAAAAATAAATAAAAAAAAGCTAATGGGGAGATAAACCACACACTCTGCTACCAGTTAAAAAACGTGTGTATTACATATCAATTCAAGTGCAAAAATAATTGTAAAATTATGTAACATTAAATTGCCTATAAAATTGTGGTCAAAAAACCCACATTCTGAAAATGTAAACTGCATGCACAGAAGTACTAACTGCTATTCATAATTTAATTCTTAAAATTTATCTTGTCAAAATCTGCTGTTTCTTTGTAACAGTGTTGCACGGTTGTTTCCAACCACTGTCGATGTAGTAATTTTGTGCAGTCCTACACACTATATGGGAGTATTAATTAATAATTTCTGTTTAGCTATATTGTATCAATCAGAAATAAAAACAAACAATAAACAAAATTATCACAAAAGGAAGACGAGCACTATCAGTTAATATGGAAATATGAAAATAATTTATCTATTGCAGATTTTATACTTTTTAATCGGTGCATTTTAATTGCTTCAACTTATTTATATCTAGAACTTTGTTAGAATTGCTATGTTTAGCTTAAGATCATTAAGTTGATCCAGGATAAGGAACAAATTAGATGTCAACAAAAGCATTTATTATTGTTCTGCCTTATGGCTGTGGTTGGTTATTAGTAAGGCCTCTTTCCGAGGTCAAATCATTGTCAGTTCTGATTGTGCATAAAAGGTGTGAAATGCTGCTCATACACTTAGAACTATTTGCTTTTCACCACACCATTTCCACATATTTATGCTTATTCTATACACCACCACCTGACAGTTTTGCTTGGTGCTCAGCCAATCAAAATGAACCTACCATATCATTTTGTTAATATCTAGCTTATTTATTTTGGAAATAATATCGGTTATTTGCATTTTTTGATTCAAGAAATTTAGTTAAATTTCAAATGCAAATCATTCAAATTAAAAACTCAAACTATAAAATTCAGTGTAACAAACTATTGTTAAATGTTCAGTGCTTTATCCATATTTTAGATAGGAAAGAGAATTGTTGGCATTGGAGAAAATAGACTATTGGAAAGGTAAATGACATTAATGCTGATAACTTAAATTTCTTAATGTCTATATATTTCATCTCCTTTCTTTCTTTTCTTACTTTTAATTATAGGATGATGATTCTGAAGCACAATTGTTGATGTTGGTGAAAAATGTCTGTAGATTGAATGCAGGAATTCAAAAAGGTAAAAATGTATGAATGGTATTTACTTTCACTTTTAGAAATCTGAGTAGAAATTTAGAAATTATTAATATTTCCCTTCCATTTACCACCATTCTGAAATGCATTTTTTTGAATAAATCTTGT
>JAFIDM010004315.1:27910915-27934954 GCA_023159025.1 Thereuonema tuberculata
AATCGCTTACTAATAAAGAATGAACAAATCTCTAACTTTTAAATCATTTGTTAATATATTGCTATTTAATTTCATTTTAGAAGTACTGAGGATCTCAGAAATTCCAAGCATTGAAGTTTCTTCTCACAAATTAGATATTTTGACAGAGGAGATCAGAAAGAAGAGAGTTTCATTGGCTGATCTGAGGAAACAAAAAGAGGATTCATCCAGGTTTAGACTCCAATTTATTATACTTTTATTTGTTTAGTTTGGATCAGTACTATTTATCTTGAGGATTGGAAAGTCATTTTTCAAAAGAAGTTCACCAATTTTTTTTTCCCCAGAAAATTAAAATCTTCCAATCAGTTTTCTAGTACTTTTTAATATAGCAATCAATTTTTCATTGCAGTGTTTATAATAGAAGTTGATTTTGAGATGAAAATCCTCAAAATACTTACCTTGACATTACTAGAATTTGTTCAAATACTTGAACAAATGATAATAATCAATATCTGATTAATGAGGAGGAGGTCATAAACAAGCTGGCAAGTTTACATCCTCCTAATTCTAATATGAAGTCTAATATTTTCCTGGTCCATATTGCAGATTATGGTTTTGCATTACAACACCACCTTATCTAATAAAGTGAAGAAATACAAGGCTGCACCTGAGTAACCAAAAGGTTCTCGCACCCTAAGCTATCATGTCGGGAATCTGGACAGCTGTTTCAGCATTAGGCTTCTTCAGCCAGATATACCCTTGATGGTAGCTCAGTGTGTGAGACAAAAATGTGAAAACCATTTCAGCTCCCCGAAATGGCCCTCGAGCAAAGTCAACAACTGTGCACCGCACAGCCTCAAATTCTTTGTCCCAGCAACCACCGGGCTCAAAAGAATTTAAGCAAGAATTGAGAATCTCAAAAAACATGTATATAAGTAAAAAGTTTAACGTGCAGGCAGATAATAAAGTGAAGAAATCAAAACTGCACATAAGTAATCAAAAGGTTCTCGCACCCTGAGCTATCATGTTTTACTTATATATGTTTTTTGAGGTTCTCAATCCTTCTTTAAATTCTTTTGAGCCCAGTGGTTGCTGGGACAAAGAATTTGAGGCCGTGCGATGCACAGTTATTTATCATTGTTGCGTTGACTTTGCTCGAGGGCCATTTCGGGGAGCTGAAATGGTTTTTGCATATGTCTCGTACTCTGAGCTACCATCAAGGGTATATCTGTCTGAAAAAGCCTAATAAGGCTGAAACAGCTGTCCCAGATTCCAGACAAGATAGCTCAGGGTGCGAGAACCTTCTGTTTAGTCAGGTGCAGCCTTGTATTTCTTCACTTTATTATATATATATATCTGCATTTTAAACTTAAAAAAAAAAACCAAAAACACCTTATCTGTTCATCACAACTGGGTTTTTTTTTTCTATTGTTGAAACCTGACTCCCTTGATCCTACAGTAACTGCTTATTTTATGACTGTAGTGTCTCGCCAAACATACAGCAATGCCTTCTAGGGTGAAGATATGATTTTGAAGTAGAAATGACCTGCAGGTTTGTTCTTCCAGCCATTTCCCTGTCATTTGTAAATGATAATACAGCTACATGAATTTCTATTAGCACAATTGAATGGTTTTGTTGAAGACTTATAAAAGGTGAAAATCCATTGAAAGCTGTTAGTACAATAAGAGAACAAAAGACCCTTAATAAAAGAACAAAATTGCATTGAAATGAAGTTGTATTGAAGCATGTTTTTGAAAATGGGCTACTTTTTGTTGTAGATCCATCATTTGAATTGTTTACAAATTTGTGCTTATTGAAGATACTGAAAAGCAATTAACTGCAGTCCATAAACTATTCAGACTTTTGAAAGTAATTATGGAACACTTAAAAGTTAAAATCTCTTTATAGTGCAACTACTACAAACCCATTTAAATAGGGTAAAAAAAATGTACTTTCAATACCATTTAATCAGTCATTACTTAAGACTGTGGTCATTACTGTTTGTAAGATTGATTTTACAATTAAGTTTCAATGGATAATCCCTATTTAATTCTTGCACACTTAAATCTTAAAACATTTATTTCTTATTATGAAGATTTTCATTAAAAGAATACAAGCATTCTTCTACCATCTGGGCTCTTCATTGATTTCTATAGTTTCTGCTTTTAATGTTGATTAATATCAGATTTCCCATGGAATCAACACATCAGTGTATTATCTCTTCCAAAAGCATAATGCGATTTATAGTTCAGACTGAATCTAGTTGTAGTTTTTAGATGGTTTAATTGAATAAATAATGTACTCTCCCATCTTTATGGAATTCAAATGTAATTGAATGAAGGAAATGGTAGAGGTGGAAATGATATTCATTTACATTTTATTTTTTTTTTCCAAATGGCAGAACTTTACTTAGAGCACTTCTTTTGTTACAGAAATTGAAAAGTTTGTCAAAGATTGTTAGAATTAGATTAGAATGAGTGAATGTGGGTGGCAGGAAGCCAAGCACCGTGACCAGTAGATCTATTATGCTAAACCCACGGAAATGAGAACAGATGAGAAGAAAGACTGAAAAAGTATGGTGGTAGGCTCGCATGGGAATGGGAGAACCCCGAGAAAGCCTACCCAGCGCGGATCGTCCACCATTACGAAACCCACATAAGACCTGGACTCAGAGGTGAGAGGCCAGTGTCGTAGCGACAACGCCAACTGCGTGGCCCAAAGATTGTTAAATAATAATTGGGCCCTTAGAATCATGGTGGTTTATATCCTATTTAATTCAGTTTTCAATAGAAAAAATTTGAAATGCACGAAATTACATAATTAAGTCATAAGAAATTTCACATTTTGTTTCAATCATTAATCCATATTGGGTATTAGAAATGAGCCGTCATTCAGGAATTGCTATTAAAGTTTGATTGGTTGCTTTGATTCATAATAGAAATTGTTACTTCTTTCCTACTGTTTCATAATTTCAAACTACTCCTTTTATTAAAAAAAAAAAAAATATCCTGTTTTACCAGGACATCTAGTACTGTTATTTAAATCTGATAATTTCCATTCTATGCAAATTGAAGAAGTCCTACACTTACTGAAAATTTATAAATAAAAGATGTTGGATAATAGAGGATACTAATCTCAATTTTAATCTGCCATTTTATATTTTATACACCATTATGGAAGCCCTTTAATTGTGTTAACATAGTTGGAAAAAGAAAAAGCTGATATGGATAAAATTGAATAGGTATTAACCTTAATGAAATGATAATTATGGCATCAGATTCTTTGTTTATTAGTGTAAAAAAAAAAAACAACTTTCAAAATACGTTTTAATGAGCAGTGATAGATTTTCTTTTCCAACCAAAAAGTGAAATAAAGCTTTCACAGAATTTGTCATTCTTCTTAGATATTTATTGTATATTGCTCATTTCTCAAAAATGATCATTTTCAGGTTGTTTGTAAAAACAGAATGGGTCTTCGGAGTTCTTTTTACTAGTAGAATGATATGGCTGAGCTTCTAAAACTTGCTGTGAGAGAGCAAGTTGTGTCGATGTAGCATCAGTACATTTCATTAACTTTCGAAACTTTCAAAGTCGTTTTCTGGACAATGATGTTTTTGGACTTATGCTGTTGTTGCAGTAAATCAGAGATATGTTTACTCCAATAATTAAAATTTCATTGATTTCCACTCAAAAATTTAAAAAATGCAAAGTGAATGGAACTCTTAATTTTACCTTGGGGAGCCATACTTCTGCTGAATAACCATTTGGGGAAACGCTGCTCAAAAATATCACAGATATTTTTTTCATTTGTGCAAGTTTGGTTCTGAGAAGCTCAGTTCATCTTTCCAATGTATATCAAAATTAATAGTTTTGAAGATGCCGCTTGAAGTGCAGTTTTCGATAGAGAAAGTTTGAAAAGTACGAAATTACATTTGTCAAAAGAAATTTCTTAAGTTTGCTGTCTGTCTTTATTGAAATACAAATATACTACAGAATCTACTTAACATTTTGTTTTGTAAGGTTTATGAAACGCATAATGAAACATTGTTTCCATTATTAGGTCTATAGCTCAGTTGAAGCTGAAAAAAGAGGAGTTGCTGAAAATTAAATCTGAAATAGAAGAGGAAGAAAATGAATTCAAAGAAGCATCAGAAAAAAGTGTAACTCTTACAGAGAAGCTGAAGCGTTTCAAGTAATTGTTTTCTTTTTTCCTTCTTAAAATAGCATTTTGTTTTTAATTTAAAAGTAATAATTACTATCTTAAATCTATTTTTTGAAAGTTACTTATAGTCAGTCACCCATTCATCTTTTATTTATTTACGTATTTTAAACTTACAAGAAAATTTAATTTTTGAATATAGGTAGAACCTCACAGATATAAATTTGTTGAATTTGTTTGATATTAAAACTATGGGCACAGGCATGAAGCCAGAGATGGGCCTGGAGGGGTTAAAGTCTCTCCTAAAATCTGAACAAAAGAAAAATCTCTCTCAGAATTGAAATCAAAGGAATTAGTCGTATCAATATAAAATTGTCATTGATTACGAATCCACAGGAAGACAGGGAGTGGTGCTATTCTTACTATGGCTCACCACCACACGGCACTTTTTCTAGGAATGAGCCCTTCCCAAAGAAAATTCTGGCTATTAGATTAGCCTATATGGGCAGTAAAATTAATATCTCAATTTCTGATAGATAAAAGCACATATCTTATATATATAATAATAATAATAATAATAATAATAATAATAATTAGTAAATCACAAAATGTTTATGGCCACCAAAAGTCTTGTTACTATATTGACAAACATCAACATTTTATATCATTTTTTTCATAAACATTGAAAAAAATTTATGTAGATTTTCCTCTTGACCGTAGGCAATATTCAGGTTGGAATGTGAAGGAAGCTGATGGCTGTAATTGGTGTTTGCTGCTGTTTTGTGATACACTTAGTTTGGATATTGTCTTTGATTCACCACCAGTCTTCCCAGAACCATCAGAAAGTGATGATGAATCAAAGACAATATCCAACCTAAGAGTTTTAAACATGAAATTAACTGCAATCAAAAGTAAGTAAAAAAAAAAAAAAAAAATTTAAAAGCATCTATGAAAGATTATTTTTGTTCTGTTATTGAAACTGATTTTCTTTCTCTTAAGAAAAGTTTATTAGAACTGTTAATTGCAATAAAAATAAAGAGCTTATGTCGATTCACATTTGTTCAAAATGTATTACTTTCTACGGTTTGATTTTTCTTTCAGAAATAACTTTATTTGGTAATAATTTATTGATTTTGAATCCTACAAATATGATTGTCTAAGATGTTCAGCTTTGTATATTACTTGTCCTGAATCTTAGCTTTCACAGGGGAAAATAATTGCAATAAAATGAGTGTGAATTTACTGAATTAGCTTAAAATCAATAAATTAAAAAAAGAAAAGAAAAACTTCTTATATCAAAATGTCTGATGATTTGAATTCATTGAAACTGGTAGTTACAGTATCCATAAAAAAAAAAAAGAAAAAAAAATGTGCGTACTACAAAAGTAAAAAACAAATTACTTAGGAAAGTAAGATGTAGCTAATGTAAACAGTTTTTTTTTTTTTAATAAGGATCTAACATAATAAAAAGAACTTTACCCCATCATATTAAAAAATTGTAATTATAATTAATAAAAAAAAGACAAGAAAGAAAGACAATTGCTTCCAAAAAATAATAGAAATATAAAAGAACGTGTAAGATTGAAGAGATTGGTTGTTACAATCTTAAAATTTTATGGATATCCCCAAACAATTAAGTTCTAATTTAACTCCCTCCCAGGTAAAGAGCAAATAGCACATTTACTGAATATTGCTTGAATGAAGATTTCTTTGGAGTTTCTCATGAATTTTTAACAGAAAGAAAGAACAAAGTTTTTTGGTTTTTTTTGTTTTTACTGTTACAAGTCATAGATCAAATCCTGTGTCATTTTGCTTAGAATTGTTTAAACTTAAATTTGCTGATTTAGAAATTATTCTCTAATTTTTTATATACACAATCTAAAGTAAGATAAAATATTACATTATGTAACTTCGTTATCACAATTTGATGAAATTATTGAAGTGAAATGCCGATTTGATAGATCACCTTTAGCTCTATTTTCTTTTAGAGCTTTGTAAAAAGAATATGCGTTTCTTTTTTTTTTTTGTAAAAGAAACTGGCATTGGAATTGTAGAGAGTTTAGTATTTATATTTTACAAACTTTGCATACATTTTCCAACAGGTGGTTTGCATTATTTCCTTGTTATCAGATAACTTTTTTCGGTAAAGGAAATTCATTGTATTGGGGTTTTTTAGAACATTAATTTTTGCCAACACCAATGCATGTAAATTCTCTGTATGGAAATTGAGATAGGATATTATTATTATTGTAATACACCTATACAACATTCGTTTTCAAAATTTGCACTTTTGGTTATTGTTTTTTGTTAGAAGTATGGAAAGTCAAGTGGAAAAAAAAAAAAACCCACTTCCGATACCTTGGGTGGGGGTGTTGCCTTCTTGTCAGGGCTCAGCCATTCTTTCCTTTTCTTCATATTGGCATGATGACACTATTTCTTGCCGCCTGTGATGATAGGGTTCAGGAATGGTACATGTTAATTTTGAGTGTGGTGATGCAATGTGAGGAGAGTTGCAGAGACAGGGACCCAATGCATCTTGTTCTCCACACACAAATTGTGTGGCACCCATGCTCCTACTTTTGCACCTTCCCCATCGCACGCAAATGTCGAGCGATTGTCATGCCTACAGTTCACGAGTTGTTTTACAGCCATCTTTGTGAATTAGAGCCTTCAGGCAGTCCTCATCGAAGTCCGTTGTTCGTCTGGATCTTGGTGTGTTGCTCTTGTCGAAATTGCCCTTTGAAGAGTGAAAACAATTTCCGAGCCGTTGAATCTCCAATAGTCTTTTCTGTAGACATTCTGAATGTTTGCAGAGGCTTTGATAGCATTCAAACTTTGATTAAAGGCAAAATGCAGGAGGTGTCATAAGTGCTCATTTATTTTTCCACTTGACATTCGATACTTCTAACCTGAAAGAGTAACCAAAAGTACAGATTACGGTACATTATCTCAAAATTTTCATTCGGAGAATTGACATGCATTGGCGAAAATTCAATTTCTAAAAAAAAGCTATGAACTTACGTTACAAGATAACAAAGTTATACCAGTAGTACTCAAAACAGTGAAATGTAATAGAAATGTCATTTACAGTCTAAAACTCTACATTGTAGATCCAGTCAGCCCAGTGGCAAAATTTGCACATCATTTAATAACACAGGCTTTTGAAAATCTTTGTGTTAACAAGCCATGTACAAGATCAACTGATTTACCTCAGGTAAGTGACTAAAGTTTATTTCTTTGAAAAAAAAAATTCCGTGATTGAAATTGTTGGAAATACACTTCCTACATTAAGGTTTTAAAAATTAACAAGGTGCTAATCTCATAAATAATTGACCTCATGAGCAGTTTGTGGCTTTTCTAGGATACTTGATTTTTATAAATTGAGAAAAATAATTTTAAATTATCTGCCTAATAGTTGTCTATCCTATAAAGATATTTCTTTAAAAAAGTTATATCTTGGCATACTAGTTTTTGATTATCAGAAATAACAGTTTGATCTAAAGGATAGATTTAACTTAATTGTAAACTTTCAGCTTTTCTAGATGAGGTGAAATAATTGGTGTATATTGTGATAAGTGATTTAAGGAGTTACATGTACTGGAGCTTTTAGCAAGATGATTAAATCGAAATAAATATATTTACAGACAGCTTTCATTTTACTTCCTTCAGTGGCGTTGTAAATCGAAACAATGTAAAACGAGCCCATTGTAAAAACTTTTTCTCACTATTAATTGAATCGGTGAGTGAAGAAATAACGTAAGTCACAGAAAATTCAAAAATGTCTGAGTACAATGGGCTTGTCTGGGGTAGACTCGCATTGGGTGAAGAAACCACATCAGTCCTGGGCTTAGTGTAGCAGATGTAGGGTCCTAAGAAAGTGTGTTGGCTGCAGAAACAACACAAGACCGTGACAGTTTTTTGATTTCCTGTAAAATTTCACGGAGATGACTTATAAGGTTTCTGCACTCGCCAATTCAATGTAATATATATTTATCACAGCATTCACAGGCACGGGAAGACTGAGGCAAATAAAAATGAGGCGAAGAGCCACATGGACCGAGTGGGCAGTGCCCAAGTACAGCTGTTAAAGTTAACTGAGTTCACAATTCAAGGTTGCATTTTCATTCAAGAAATTTAATTTTTCTTTTTTTGCATTTTTTATTTTTTTTTAAATATTTTTCTTTATTTTTTCCTAAATTTGAAATCTGCATAAAACAAGGGCTGCCTGCATATAGTAGGACACCCTTGTATATGCTGATTCAGTATCTGCAGTTTCAGTTATTGGTAGTTTACCACGGCCAAAAAAAAAAAAAGAAAATAGTTCATATGTTTCAGAATGTGTGCCAAGTGAAAACTTGCCTTAACATGGTAAAATTCAGCAGCCCAAACGCTCTTTGGCTCATTTTCCTTTCTCCCTGTACCCACACTTCCCTGAAGAATATGCCTCCATTCTGCTTCTAGTGTTCTTACTTATACCTTTGCCACGTTATCATAGTGTTGGTAGATAAGGGCTTTCTGAATACAGTAATAATGGTTGCAAAGGGAAGAGTAGTGAGGTCCGTTATGCTTCTAAGCCTAAGAGATGCAATGATGTCCTTTCCATTAGTGAGAAAGTGAAAATTCTGGATATGATTGAAATTTAAATAGTATTTTTTTTATGTTGGTAATGTCTTGCAACAATTAAACTTTATTGTATTTCTGTATGTTACATGAATATCATATTATACACTGTGATCAAAAAGATCGAGACACCTCTCGGCAATAGTGAACTGAAATCTAGATGGCACAATGTCAAGTACCATTATAAAAAAGAGGCAGGGAGTCGTGTGTTGTTTATCGATACAAAATAACAGCAGAATGGATCAATCAGCAGAGCTCGGTGACTAACATGGACTGGTCACTTGAGTAATAATTCTGTCAGGGACATTTCAACTTTTCTAAAGTTGCCAAACTCGGCTGTTGGTGACATGATTCTGAAATGCAAACGGAAAGGCGCAACCACAACAAAACCAAGACCAGATAGGAACATGTAGCCTATACTGACAGACTGGGATTGTCAAGTGAAGAAGGTGGTTGGTGCAAATAACTAGACATCGATTGAAACAATCTCCTGTGAGTTTCACAGTAGTACTAACACTATTATAATCCATGGTTTGTAGACAAGAGGTTCCAGAAATGGACTGGCCTGCCCAGAGTCCAGACCTAAACTATCAAACATTTATGGGAGAAATTAGAACTTCAACTTCACTCCAGACCCAATGTCCCACATCATAACCTGCTCTGGCTACAGCTCTTTAGGAAGAATTAGCTGCCATTCATCCAGAGACGTTCAGGCACCTGGTGGAGTCTCTGCCAGAATCATGTCGTGATCAAGGCAAAAGGCAGACCCATCCCATACTAATCTACATAGTCTACTACTAGGAGGACATATTAAGATGATTTTGAAACTTTTGAGTTTTAAAAAAAATTAATGACCTTTAAGATCACTTGTAAAACTTCTTGAATTGTTATTTTTGATGGTCTTCTATCAAAGCAAACAAGTTTGGTATTGAAATAGGTTGACAATTCAATACAAAAGGTAATGGAGATTTCCCTAACAGCACAATGGTGAAATGAAGTTAGTTGGAAAACTAATTCTAGCTGAGCTACTAAAGGATGTTGATATGATGCAGTTCTATGAATCATTCATTTTCAGTTATTGTCCACAGCATCATAAAACCTATCAATTCAGATTAATTTGTAGTTTCTAACTTTTAAACATCTCACTGCGATAGTTTTAGTACTTGTACCACATTAATCAAATGTTTCAATTGTGTCGAAAGTCATTAATTCTAGTAGCTTTCCAATGAAGGGATCATAATATCATTTGAATGTCCTACCACAGTCGATATTTTAGGTGAGTAATATGCAACATTTAGTGCCACTACCCTGAATTCACCCTGACAGTGCAAAAATTTTCATTGAGAACATTTGTTTCTATGAAGAATTTATTAAAGGAAAAAGAAAATAGGTCATCAAAATGTGAATTTATAAGCACATTTTTTTCTTAAACCATGTAGTACCATTTTGGACAACTATCTGTATTATTTGCTTGTCACTTTGCTTATACTAACAGCATGTAATTTAAAGTATAGTTTATTCCAATGTGACTGTTGGACAGTTGATGTATCGTAGCTGAAAATAATGTCTAAATGGAAATTTTGATAAAATAATTAGTAATATGCTTTATACATGCTTTAATAGATATGTAGCAATCTGAGTAATATTGTTGTAATTCTGTTTGAGTGTTCAACATGTTTGCTGTTTTTTTGTTTAAATTCCCTGCTTATTTTGATTTTTACTCTAACCGATATTGTTCCATATTTCACCAAACATGAGTTCACAGCTTATTTCTTCAAAAAACAGTTTGCTATTAATTTTCCCCCCTTAGTCTCCTTGTTTACAATATTGGGTGTTTTTTTGTTGATACGGATATAAACGTGTAACAAAAGTAAGCTTTATGATTATCTGTATATAATCAGAAACTTTTAGACTTGATTTGCATTTTAATGAAATATTTTTATAATTTTTTTTAAAAATGTAAATAAAACCTAAATAAAATAGCTTCTGAATAAATAGGAAATCAAGATATTTTTCCAACTAGGAAGAACCAAGCTAATCATTCCTAATTATTCAGTTTTTATTTTATTATATCCTTTATTTGTTCCAAAAATTTAAGTTTCTTAAACATTAACAGCAAAATTACAAATGCTGTTAATAAATCAAAATTTTCTTTTTGTTCATTTCAGTTCATGAGTACACTCACTTTGTTTATTGGAGATGTTAAAAGCCTAATTCATGATTTGGAGCTGATAAATGTTGCACATGATTTTAATGTTTTGGAAGACAGGTAATGGAATTAATATCTACTGTTTAGTATTATGTCAAGTTTCTATGTTTTGGTAAATTAAAACTCCTCATAGTACACCCTATAATGGAATATTAAGTGGTGATATGAACTGCTGCCAAGAAGTCAAGAGGAGGATAGCAATAGCAAAGGAAGCTTTTAATAGGAAAAGGAGCATCTTCTGTGGACCTCTGGAAAAAGAACTAAGGAAGAGACTAGTGAAGTACTTTGTGTGGAGTGTGGCATTGTATGGGGCAGAAACAAGGACATTACGACGCAGTGAAGAGAAACGACTAGAAGCATTTGAAATGTGGATATGGAGAAGAATGGAGCATGTGAAATGGACAGACAAAATAAGAAATGAAGCTGTGCTAGAAAGAGTGGGTGAAGAAAGAATAATGCTGAAACTGATCAGGAAGAGAAAAAGAAACTGGTTGGGACACTGGCTGAGAAGAAACTCCCTAATGAAGGATGCACTGGAAGGAATGGTGAACGGTGAAAAAGTTCGAGGCAGAAGAAGATTTCAGATGATCAACAACATTATGGTAAATGGATCTTATGTGGAGATGAAGAGGAAGGCAAAAAATAGGAAAGATTGGAGAATGCTGGGTTTGCAGTGAAGGACCTGCCCTTGGCAGAGAACTATGTATGTATGTATATTCCATGCGAAAAAGGTTGATATATGGAAAATATGCATTTTGTAGAAAGTCTTATTTACTCATTATTATCTAGCATCAAACTTTTGCTTTTTGATGAAAGAATATATGACAGGAATGAGGACCTATGATCCAGTAGCTGGGATATACAAGCACTGTAGACTTTCTCTTAACTGTTCAGCTTGGGACCGGATCCTAGACCAGTTGGCAAAATGGCTGTCTAAAACGAAAATACATTTAAATTAGCTTATAACTGAATTAAAGTACTTCTACTTAAATATAAAATAAGTAAAATAAATCTTAATTCAATGAAAAAGATCAATAAAAGAGACAAAGATTGTATAGTTTTAAAAAATAAAAATTCATGTACTAGTTACACTATACACTCGTATACTTGTTGTCACGAGCAGATATCACAATAACCCAAAACAAAACTTTTCATCCTAGCTATAAAATTACGAAACAAACACATCTGCTAAAGTAATAAGAAAAAATCTGTACAGTACTGTACATTTAAGGAAAAACAATTGCTTAAAGAAATCTGTGATTGTTATCTGCTTCTTATTATCATGTTTTTTTTTTTAAAAGCAAAGTCACGCCACCTATTTCGTAACATTACGTCGATTGCGGACTATTCTCGCTGTTGTTCGATGTATGCCAGACTGACTGATACAATAGAACAAGAGGTGATTTGCCCATATGGAGCGCGAGTCACAGTGCAGCAGGTGGGTGGCCGGTTGATCAGAGGCTGGTTAAGAGGGAGTCTACTATAATTAATTTTGAAATGATGTAAAATTCTAGATTCAAAATATGATATCTTTCACAAAATTGCTTCGTGCCATGATAAGTTATAGAAATATTCCTTTATATATAGACTAGGAAAGAATTCAATCTTCAGCAAATGAATCAATATTGAATATTTGTACCCAACAGTGAGGAAAGATGTTTCTAATAAACGGAAGGGCATAGTGCTCCTACTCAGTTCATGAAGAGGTGTTAATGTTTTAACAGTTTAAGGATTTTATGCAAATGCCTTCAAGGATTAAATGGAGAAAGACAAAAATAAAAACGCAAACAGAACACTTGTAGTGTTTCAACTTGCCGTAACTACTTTTTTATTGTTTTTTTGTTTTGTTTTTTGCAGTAATTACGTTGTAATACTTATTTCTTCAAAATTGCAGGAAATGTCTGAAAAATGATGAAAGTCTGCACTGTCTTTCTTCAAAGTTTGCATCGACTGTTCACGCCATATCATTGATCACAGATGGCTGGCCAATTCATTACTTGTAATAAATGTTCTCACAACCTTCATTGTACTATGTGACCATTTCCTCACCATTCCATCACTTGTATCATTTTGACTGTAGACCTCACAAATCTGACAATGAATGACAGCTGATTTAAGATTTCTTGCATTCATTTGGATCACAGACCATATTTCACAGTCCACTCATCTTAAACATGTTACATGAACAGAACATTATGTAAACACAATCGATTGTTCTCATAACGGTATGTCTGGCTATCCAATGAATGAGGGAGTAAGCATACCTGTGTGGGCCCAGTAGCCGAGTGGATAAGGGCGCTTGGCTGCGGATTGGAGGTGGGGGGTTCAAGCTCCATTCTCCTCCAAACGGGTCCTAGGGCCTACCCAGCCCTTTGTAGAATGGGTACTGGGTTTCTTTCCCGGGAGTTAAAGGCAGGCGGGTGTCGGGCTGACCACCCACCTCAACCTTGTCCCATTGGTTAGGAAACGCCGGGAGCCATACCTCCCAGAATCCCAAAGGCCTGTCGTGGGATACTTTAACTTCAACTAAGCACACCTGCATGATATCACAAATGTAGCACTGCAAAGGAAATAATCGCAAATGTTATTTACTTTCTGAATAAGTCTTGTAAATTCCCTTAATTTTATAATCATTTGTCATGTGTTTTCTTCAAGTCAAAAATGAAGTACAAATGATAGAGCAAAAAAATTGAAGCACAGATCAAAAAGATAGTAGTGAGACATTACTTTGTAAAGGAAAAGTAATTATCTGTAAGAACTAAAATTCTTCTAATATTTTGTAAGTATAGTATGTTTCCTAGCCACCAGTTATTATAAATGTATAAACTACACATCAGTAGTATTTTTAATTGAGCAAATATATGAAATTCAAACACAGATAGATCAAAAAAATAATTTAAGTTAGAAGCTACTGCATAAAGGTAGTTATCTGCAACAACTAAAATTCTTCAAAAGTTTTGTAAATATAGTGATTGTTTTCTAGGTAACAGTTAATATAGAAAAATCACATGAGTGGTTGTTTTTCAAACAATTGAAATTAATGACTAAACTTTAAACTTAATTATGTCTTTACATTTTACTGGTTTCATCTTTATAATATCTCTTAATCTTTCAAATCATTTAGGATTTCTGTTCAATGCCACAGTCTGACAGCAGAAACAATTTTCAACCTCCATTTTATTTTCATAAAATGTAATCCATTCCCTGGATTTTCTGTAGACATTCACCATGAATTTCAGGTTGGCAAGAATAGGTAGGTATTATATTGGTATAAAAAAGTAGCTCACAAAATTTTAAAAGAAAAAAATCAAGCTTTTAATGTCTTTATTTTAGTGACATCTATTAGTAAAGTTTAATTGAATTAAATTGAAATTTATCTCGTGATCTGTTTCTGAATAGCAGCTAAAAAAGCCTGCTGAAATGGTTTATCAATTTTCAGTTACACTTATTTTAGTATAATTAATGTAGTGTTAATTAAAATCTTAGAGAATTAAAATGGTTGCTAATGAATAGTTATTGAAAGTGTGATTATATCTAGAAGTTGAGATACATCTAAAAGCATATATCTAATATATTTGCTGAAGGTGTTCACTTTATCTTGAGTTTGAGTTGAACCACAAGTATTCTTGTCTAAACAAAGCAACTTCTAAACCAGAGGTGTCCACAAGTTCAGCAGTGTTCACTGGAAGATCATGCAATAATATTTTTTTTTTTTTGTCAATTGACATTAAGAACTTAAAATTCATAGAAAAAAAACAATGCCTCCTCCAAAAAGATAAAACTTTAAATTTTAAGATCTTATTAAGTGTTTTTGCTTTCTTTTTATTAGGCATTGAAATAATGCAATATTAAAAGTAAAGACTGTCCAAAGCAGTATCCCTAACAGAACAGTTTTATTGTATTGCTTAGCGTGGCTCTCAGCAATGACCATTGTCATTAGGGTGTGGCATCGTACCATCCTCCAGTTGAACTCACAAAGTATCCATAAGTTTTTTCTGGTGCTCTCAGTTCAGTGCATTTAATTAAATTTTCATTTTAAAAACAAGAATTTTTAAAATTCTTGTCAGAAATTATGCGTTAAGCTTAGGATTTAAAGATATTCAATATAGTTATCAAGACAGCAGAGGATTACAGTGGGGAATAATTTGTGATCATCTATATTGAATTATTTTAAGGAAAACTGTGAAGGGATGGAAATGTAAAGGAAATTCAATTCCCTAGGCTTTCCTTAATGCCTCGATAGAAAGTGTACAAAAAAAAATACAATACCAAATCAATAAATACAAACTATTTCAGCATTATATTTTATTAATAGTTTAATCAATGATTTAACTGATTAAGAACACTTGGGTTGCTTCAGTAGTCTTTATGTAGACATTACCTGGTGCTATTTTAATTTTCAATCAATGGCTTTTATTTTATTATAAAATAATCAAAAAGTATTTATTATTATTATTATTTTTTTTTTTACCCCAGGGAAGAAGACGTACTGAAGATATGTAATGGTTTTGACAGACTAGAAAGACTAAGATGTTTCCATGATATTGTTGCTAAAATAGATTCTTATTTCCTTGAGAATTATGAATCTGATTTGTAAAATATTTTTGTAATTTATTTTCTAATATCATTTGAAGGTTGAGAGTGTCATTTTTATCACTTGTATTTTTAACATTGTATACTGGTTTTATTAAGATTCTAATTTATTTTTAATTGTTTAACTTGTAAGTAGTATAAATATTATTAAACACTACTACTTGTTCAGAACTCTGTTTTACTTATTTTTATCAGCAACTTAATAAGGAAACAATGGAGAGAAATGAAAAAAATATAACTTGTAAGTAAGCTTTCAAAGAAAGCAAAAAATTTCAGATTTTATAAAAGCTTATTTTTGTATCAATGCTGTTTTAATTAAGGATAAGTTAAATTGTACCATTAAAACAGCAAATTTAAGTTACTTTAATTATAATGTTAATATTTTAAGTTCAACTGTACATCGAAATTGCAACACCCTAGAAACAGTGAGACAATTCAAAAGCAGTGAATTGTAACAGAATCAGTTTGGAGATAATGAAGTTATCAATTAAGTAAGTAATTTAAGTTTTCAAGCTAAATATTGTAATGATTTTTTTTATATTTACATCTGTTGCCAAAATAGTTTCTCATTTCTTTGGGAATTATGAATTTGTTTTGTAAAAATATTTTTGTAATTTATTTTCAGATATCATTTGAAGGGTGGGAATATTTTTAACATTGTATACTGGTTTTATTAAGATTCTAATTTATTTTTAATTGTTTAACTTGTAAATAGTATAAATATTGTAATGATTTTTATATTCACATTTATCTTTTTTTAGTTCTATTTATTCTTGTATATTCTTAGTTGTAATTGTATCAGCATTTATTCTATTATCAATTGTATATTCTAATTTTTACTGTTTATCATTTAAATCCATTATTCTGTTATTCAATTCAAATTTTCCGTTGGCCATGCTTCTCCCTTCTGATTCGTTGTTATTTAAAATTATAGTTAAAAATCAGTTTAAGCCCCCATGTAAATTAAATCTCCCAATCAATTGTAAAAGCACGCCAACCAATCACAATCCTTGTAAATAGTCTATTTAAACCCCTGCATCACACGAATAAAACAGTTTCAGTTTTTGCTAGATCTTGTTCAGTCTAATACCTAATTTCCACGAACCAGTGGCTGCAAACATTCACCACAATATACTTTTTGCCACCAGAAAAATGAGGCACAAAAGCTATCTCTCTTGATAGTGAAGTATAAAGATTTCTAGTTTTCTAAAAGAACTTGAAGTCTGCTTATATGCTAATCAGTCAGTACAGTTAAAGATAGCCTACTTCAGTGAAAAGTCTCTGGGCTAACATAAAAGATCTTCAAGAAACGACCTGAGACAAGTCGCACCAGATTTTTATAATACACTTAATGAAATCCACCTATTGCGCGAAGTTCCTCAGCAACATCACAGAAATGTGCTTTCAGTTTGGGGAAAAAAAAAAAGATCAGTCATGTCAGGGGAATAAGGTGGATACTGCAAGGTTCCAAATGCCATCGTGCCCCAAAAAAGTCCTTTCACCAATTGGGTAACATAACGAGCATTATCGCCAATGAGTAGTAGTAGATTGCCTTTAATGAAATGTGGGCGTTTCTTTCATAATGACAGATATTTTTCAAGAAACCGTTGATAATACTAGACATTCAGTGTGATTCTCCCAAACTGAAGGCACCCATACGAGGAGAATGTTTAAGTGATGTTGCTGAGGTTCTTCGAGCAATAGAGCAGACTATTGCAACTATCAACAGATCTGCTAATTGCATGCACCGTCGCCCATAGATTTTGAAAAAGATTATTCATCTGGCTGGTGATTATATTGGGGACAGTGATGTTCAATTCATATCTAACTACCAAAACTTGTCTATTATAAACCTGTTGCCACTACTATTTGATCAACCCTCGTATTTTTAGCGACCCATTTGGGAGCTATTATGATGGCGACCAAAATTGGTAGCTATTGCATTTGTCCTGTCCGTCCCCCTAACAACTCCTGAACTGGTGGGATCGACAAACAGATTTCACCATCGTCTTCAGAGGCTCAAAAACTGTAGGAATCAGATATTTTCAGGGCCAAATGGTCCCCCCCCCCCTGAGATATTTGGCATTGTTTTCATTGGATTTCCTATATTAGCTTAAACATTAGAAATTATGCAACCAATTTCAGTTGTCAGCTATAGCTTGATGGGTAAGGTTTCGGACTCATATACTGAAGATTGTCTGTTCAAATCTACAAATATATATATATATTTTTTTTTGGGGGGGGGGGGTTAAATATACTTTTTTGGACTTAATCTTCTTTTCTCAATGTCCGCCCTTAAATTTGTTTTAGCACAAAATTATATTCACTTGTTAGATATGATCCTGCTTAATAATGCCAATCAGATTTAAACAATAGTTCACTAAAATCTAAATAGTTTTTTTTTTTTTTTTAGCAATTGTTTTATTATTAAAACAACGGAATTCCCGTTGATGTTGGCTCAATGTGCGAAGGCATATTTATTGTCCGGTTAGCGATTTTCTCTCTCCATTTATGAAAAAATATTATGTTCGGTAATTTTTAATTTCTAATTGCAAAATAATATTTTATCAATAGACAAGATGAAATTACAAAGGAAGCTTACGTAATTGTAGTAAACAAATAAACTTAGAAATATTTATTTGTACTTTAATAAATTAACCAATGTATATTTTGAGTATTACTTAGTAATGACAAACAAAAAGGCCGTACTTAGTTTGAATTTCTGTTTACATTTCTATGTGATTTTATTAAAGAACCACCTCCTTTTTGTAGAAAGTCATGGTGGACTCCATAGTTTATAGTAGTTTAAATAGTGGCAAGAAAATAGTTTTTACAATTATCCAAATTTAGTAAGATCAAAATAAGTCTAGGAAATCGATTTTAAACATGATTCATGATTAGAAAAAAATTAAGAAATGAAGGAAATACATTGAATTTCCCTTATTTGAGTAAAATAAAAAATAGATGCAAATATCATTTAATATTAATTATTATTCAGCAGTTCATTATACAAACGAAACACTTATATTTTGGATTGTGGGCGGCCAATTTATTAGGAGTAAATCTGAATTTTTATTGTAAATCATTTTTTATTTTTATTTTGCAATTAAAATCTGATTGAAATGAGTATGACTTTAATTAAGCATAAAATCCTTTTTTAAGTTTGAAAGATTTTCACGATAATTTCAAAATGAATAATTCTGGTACTACCTCGTTAAGTCGTCACTCCGTTTAAGTCGTCGTTTTCCTTTGGTCCCAACAAGGTCTCATACACAATAATGCAAAATAACCCTCCTTTACCCGTCACCAAATTTAATTCTACTCCGGATAACTAGTCACCCTCAAAAATGGCCAAAAGCATCTTTTTTCTCCATTTTGCATGCCATCGTGTTGTCTTTTTCAGTCCTGCCCCTTCACTTTAAGAAAGCCAATCCTTTACGGGGAATTTTCGATACCGCCTGTCACTTCATTCGTTTCCTATCCCTTCGAGTTCTTGGAATCTTACTGCTAATCATTCAAAGCACACTTCTCGCTGCGACTTTGTCGAGTGTAGATGTTTTCTTGACCACTCCTGAGTGGGACTTCATTTCATAGCAAGTAAGCCCTGCTCTAAGGGCTATTTTTTCTCTTGCAATTTCATGGTTCGATTACGTTTTTAACATGCCAGGGAAACGAAATCTTACCTCGTTATCTTTTAAAGAAAAAAAAGAATTAATTGCACTTTTTTAAAAATCAAATGTTTCGAAAACAGCTTTTGCCAAAGAATACCATATTCCAGGACTACATTAAACGATATTCTTTCATTGAAACAAGTAATTGAAGAAGCTGACTGCAAAGACAAAAAAAGAGAATGAGGAAATCGAAGTTTGACGAGATCGAGGAGGTTTTAGTTAGATGGCTAAAACATACCAAATTGCAAAATGTGCCGATTTCTGCCATGATTTTTAAAGAAAAAGCCATGGAAATTGCTAAGGAGTTGATCACGGAAGATTTCGGCGGCAGCAATGGTTGGCTGGAATGTTTCAAAGACAGACATTGCCTTTCTTTTAAAACGATTAATATGTGGCAACTATAAAAAGTGTTTTTTTTTTTTTTTTATTTTACACATTCATTTCCATGTATTGATTTCTGAATCCTACAGCAATTCATGAAAATACTGTATTTCAGTGTGTTTTTTTTTTTTTTGCAAAAATTCCCACTCCGCCTAAGTCGTCAAAAATGTTTGGTCCCTTGAGTGACGACTTAACGAGGTTTTACTGTATTGGGATTTCTTTTTTTTTTTTAATTTCCAACTACATTTCGATGTAAAAATATTTTTTTCTTAAGGGAAAAGCAAGAAATATTTTGGAAACATTTAAAGTACAGTCTATTATTGAATTTGTTACTCTAATTTAGTTTTGTTTTTTGGATTTTTTTTAAGGATAGTAAATGTTTTTTATTTATTTATTTTTAATATAAATTTTTGGTCCATTTCTTTTTCATTTTTAAAATGAGAAATATTTAGGATGAGCAAATGGGAAATACATATTTGGAAATCATACTTTAATAAGGCAATGCAGTGTAGCCAAAGAAGAAAAAGGAACACACGAATGCTCAATACACATTGCGAACACCCCTCAAAGTAATCTCCAAGATTGCTGTCCAATGCCATCCTTTTCCACGATAATGCAACATGTCACACAGCAGCTCCTTCAGAGGCTTTGTTATGTTGGAGAGGATGGGAAGTTTTGGAACACTCTTTCGTATTCACCAGACTGGTATCCTTGCGAGTTTGATTTGATTCCAAAACTCAAGCTGCAGTTGCCTGGGAAATGCTTGCGAACAAAGATGAAATTTTGACAGCGAGAGGTTACATGCAGCCAATGGTATTCTCCTCCTACCAAAAACGCTGGCAACGTACGGTGGACAATCTTGGAGATTTCTTTGAGGGGTGTTAGCAATATTGAGCATTCCCATGTTCCTTTTTCTTAGTTACACTGCATTGCCTTTTTAAACGATGATTTCCAAACATGTATTTTCCACTTGCTCTCATGACGTTCCTTCACTGACTAAGACCATTTTAGTGGTGCCACTCAGAAGCACATCCAACATGCTTCTAAACTATATTCTGGAATTGCAGTGGTGCCACATGTTTGGCAGATAAAAAATAGTTGCCATGACTTCCATAACGGCCCACGTGTACATACAGTAGAACTCCAATTATCCGAATTAATCCGGATGATTGAGTCAAAAGTGAAAATCACTCTGTGTGTGTGTGGTCGGTTCGCACCGAAGTGCGAGCTTCGTTGCCGAAGCATCCGTGCTCCAGGGAGCGCTAGTGTTCCCAAGACGGCGAACCCCTAGCAGACTCCCTAGAATTACAAGGGAAAGATACTGGGGTGGTTTCCCGTGGCCTTCCCCAGGACGCCATTAAGGAATGACGTCAGACCGAAGAGAAAGTGAAGAAGAGGCTACAACACAGGGAAGGAAATTTTTGAAACATCCATGCTCGCTACCGGGATTTGAACCCGGGCGCTGGCACATTGATTTCACGACAGACCGACGCCTGAGACCGCTCGACCACACCAGCGCGGCGAAAATCACTCTAGCAACGTGTTATTGTGAAACTGCAGTACTGCTTGTATTAAAAGGATCAAAGTTACAAATATTTAAACACAAAGTATTTTTTAAAGTACAGTACTGTATATATAATGAAACATTAAAAGGAACTCTCCATATTGCAGTACTGAACAGAATATTACTTACATATGTAGCCTACTCTAAAACAAATCTTTATTTAAACAAATCCAACAAAGTTAGTTGCTTTGAGGCAGATACTCTTTTGCGGGCAACCAGGTCTCGCAGGCGCTTGACACAATCTTTTGGAGTAAAGAAAAGTATTTTCTTGAAAATGAAAAAGCAAGAATAAGAAACAGCACCTGAATAAATAAATTCGGCTAAAGTCTAGTATCCGGCACCCCTCGTACGGTCTTCAAACAACTGTCATGCTGATGAGGTCCAAAGGACCGAAGCGTTTATTCCAATTAGCTGTAGGTTAGGTTAATTTAGGTCTGCTTAGCTGCAGGATGTATGTATTGGTAAATTTGGAAACAATTTTGGCCCTTTCAAATTTTTTCCCATTCATTAGCCTTCCAAACAGATTTCATCCGATCGACTTCCGGTCGACCGGAGTGCCGTTAACTAGACTTTTACCATAAATTCTTATTCTTGCTTTTTCATTTTCATGTTACAATCACAGCACGTTATTTTTTTTATTTAAAAGTATTTTCTGTCACTGAATAAATAATTTCTAAATTTCCCGGAAATTGATTAGGATAATTGGAGTTCTACTGTGTGTGTGTGACTCAGTCAATTCAGGCGACTGCAAACTTTTTATTTCTTTTATATATTTCATTTACAAATGCATCTAAATTCTGAAAATTTAAATATGAACTTGTGAAGCATGTGGGATTTATATTTTCTTGTTTTTAATTTTCAAAATATTGTGTAATTGATTAAATTAAAATTCAAAAACAGTCAATTTTTGGGGATTTGTCGAGATATTACTCGGTATATTCAACCTAAAAAAACTTGATAAAAACCTGAAATAATAAAAACTTTGTAAAATAACGATTTGTATTTAAAATATTTATTATTAGTGCATTAGTCAGTTTTTTAAAAAATAAAAATTGTGTTTTTAAAAATTGTTTGAGATTATTTTTTTTTTACGTGCTATCAAATAATCATAATAAAAAACGTTTTCAAAACGTTTTCTAAATATCATGCAAATTCATTTGATACTGATCGTTTCTAAAAACAAATTTATTATAGAAAGAGATTTTAATAGAATTAACATTTTTGAATTTTAATTTAATTAATTACAGAATATTTTGAAAATTAAAATCAAGAAAATATAAATCCCACATGCTTCACAACTTCATATTTAAATTTTCAGAATTTTACATGCATTTATTTCTTTATTACGAACTTCGTCTCGTCTTTTTAAGAATTAAATAATTTTGTATTTAATAAATTAAAAATTACCTATAATAATAATAATTTTCCTTATTTCTGAATACAAAAGTTTTAACGTAAGTTTGTAACATTGTTAAAATATATAGTATTAAATAAGACTTCAGATTTATAATAATATAAAAGATATGATTACAAAAAATATTATTATTTTAGATTTTTCAATTCTGTGTAATCATCGTTGTTTACTTCTAATCGGAGTTATAAAGCATCAAAAAATAAATGAATTATTTTGATAAGCTATTGCTTTTTTGAAAAGAAGGAAATCATAAAATAGATAGCATTCTATACAATAAATGTATATAAGTCATTTATTGATGATAATTCATAAATAAAGGTAAAACTGAGTGAAAACTGATGTTTTAGGCACAAGTATCTACACAGAAATTACAGACGACTTCAGAAACAAGTGTCTCCCTCTATAAACAAACCTCTTACATCAAAATGATTGGTGAAAGTAGTAACGAATTCGGTCACATGACCAAAAGATAACGAATGATTGGATATCTTTCAGTCACGTGACCTAATTCGTTTCTAGTTTCCTCTAACAGTTGAAAGTAGAAATTGGAAAAGCGTGGAAGATTTGAATTTCTTAATAATAGTTCTGCAAAAATGCAGGACTTAGAGGATCAAGAAAATGTTCCGTAAGTTTCTATTGAATTTACAAATGGTTTTACATCAATTTGTGTGCTAAAAAATAATTTGGAGGCATTAATTTTAAAAATTAAAAATTGTCATTGGAATAAAAAAAATGGCAGTTGATTCAGTTGTTATTATTAGATCTAGTAGCAGTACAAAATTGCATGGTAATCATATTAACATATTTTTTTTGGGGGTATTGGTTAAGTTTGATCATTTTGTATGCCGTATTCCATAATTTTTTCTTCAATAAGTATTATTGGATATTAAATAATAATTCGTAATAGATCATTATATTTTGTCTTGTACTGCATTGTATTGTCAAACTTTAGTCGTTTTAGTTATTTTTTGCCATTTGTTACGACTTTTTTTTTAAAAAAATTGGACAACACTCTTTAGGAAATTCTATATCTGAAACAATCGTAACTTTAACATCTTTACAAAGCCTGTAAACGGTCAATTAACTGAATATGAAAGTTCGAAAGAAGAGTAAAACTTTGTGTATCCAATTTGTAGAACATTTATTATGAACATTTTTCAGTAATTCATTTTCAAAATGTTTAAAACTGACAAAAACAAAATAAAAACATAACATTTTAGAAGTTATTTCTTTATATGTAATCACAATTGCTTAAATACAAAACTTGATTTTAACGTTGACTCATACTTTTCCCTAATCTTTCTAAATATTAAACAAATTCTAGTAAAATTTTTAATCATGGTTTAACAATAATGTATCCTGCTCAACAATAGTTAATACTTGCACATTGCAAGGCTTGTCATAAAATCATCATGAAATACTGTACTATTTGAATTAGCAATTTAGAAA
>JAFIDM010004315.1:27971475-27986800 GCA_023159025.1 Thereuonema tuberculata
GGCTGATAATTCTTTCATTTCCGAAATGCCTCTTGAGCAGCTGCTTCTCTGGTTTTTCAATGTGCGGAGGAGCGCCATCTTGCATAAAAATGATGCTACCCACATATGCACGGTTTTGAAGTGTTGGAATGACGTGGTTGCGCAAAAGACTCTCACAGCGTTTACCATTGACGGTACAGATAACAGAACCAGCACGACCCATCTCCTCGAAAAAAATGGCCCTACGATAAACGCTGGCGTTAACCCGCACCACACAGTTACCTTTGCAGAATGAAGAGATACTGGTACATGTGCGAACGGATTTTCCGTTCCCATATTCTGCAATTCTGAGTATTGACATGTCCTTGGAGATGGAAATGGGCTTCATCTGTTCACAAAATATTCCATGACCATTCATTGTCCACTTCCATGCGAGCAAGAAATTATAGAGCAAAATTTTTCTTACTGGCAGGTCAACAGGCAGCAACTCCTGAACATGGGTAATTTTGTATGGATAGCAATGCAGGATGTTTCGTACAATTTTATGTACTGTGCTCACAGGCAGGTCCAAAGTTTGGGCAATTCCCCGTGCACTTCACGTTTGCACACCACCCCTCGTCTCTTCCTGGACTGCTGTGGCCACATCTTCCACTGACGTCGAAGCAATTGGTTTCCTCCCTCTGCCAGATTTCACTTCAAAAGAGCCTGTCTCTTCGAATATCTTCTTCATTTTCTCCAGACCCTTGGCGGATATCGGACCACAACCTTTTCTGTCCGGAACTTCTTCAGAGCTACTTGCGCACAGTCACCGTTCTTGTAAAAGAGCTTCACAAGCAGAGCGCGATTGAGAGAGTTATGGCGAACTTCTCAGAAGCAATATGAGGAAAACGCCATGTACCCCGCGTTTTTATAACAAATGCAATGTGTCGTGTGCATGACACGTCTTGTATTTTGCATATTATGACACTTAAAGCGCCATCTATTGCTAACATTTGGAACTTTAGCCTAAGAACATAACAGATAAATGGAGACCGCTACCTACAGAGCAGATTTCGGCTCCCCAACTTACATAACAAACAAAAAACAAACAATGACAAAGGACAAACATATATTAAAATTAAAAAAGCAAACAGAAAAAAAATCAATCAAATTACAAAAAAACCTAAAAAAAAAAAGTCATATTAATATACAAAGCAGAAAAAGAAAAAAAAAAGGAAGGAATTCAGGCAACCCCCAAGAATGGCCCACCCCGAAAAGCTCCATGGACCGCCAAAGGCCCTATCCATGGAGCCGGGTACAGTTAACATTTGGAACTATTTTTTTTTCTTATGTCATACCATTTCCCCTTTCTTCGAGTACATTCATTTCAAATTTCAGGTCATTCTGAGCAGTGGTTCTTATTTTACAGCATGTTGAAAGTTGAACTTTAATTATAATCACCCTGATTACAATAATTATAATCACCCTAATAATAATAATAATAGCAATAATAATAATAATAATAAAAGACCTACAAGTACCTGGGCTTCCAGCAAGCGCGCGTCATTCACAACGCAAACATCAAAAACGCACTCAAGAAAACATACTGTGCTCGCGTTCACAACATCCTCAAAACACAACTCAATGCCAGAAATAAAATTAAAGCCATTAACACTTTTGCCGTCCCCACACTAACATATTCGTTCGGCATAATTTCATGGACAAACACTGAACTCGAAGCACTACAACGTACAACACGCACTACATTCACGAAACATAACATGCACCACCCCAAGTCCGCTATGGAAAGGATGACTCTTCCCCGCACGAAAAACAAGTACACACACTTAGGGAACACTTCCACCAAAGAGCACAACACTCCTCACTCCACTCAGCCATTGTCAAGGCTGACACACACCTCACACCCCTGGACCTCGCAAACCCTTCTCTAACACTCACCACTCCCGACACCCACACACAGCAGCTGCGTGAATCATGGGCTCGTAAGGAACTCCATGGCAGACATCGCCACGAACTCAGCCAACTTCATGTCGACATGGAAGCGTCGAACAGATGGCTGACGAGTGGTGAGCTGTTTGGGGAGACCGAAGGGTTCATGATCGCGATACAGGACCAAGTCATCCCCACACTCAACTACAAGAAACACATTCTACACGACGCAAACACACACGACGACAGATGCAGGAAATGCCACACTACACATGAGACGATCGACCACATAATATCAGGCTGTCCCCTTCTGTCCCAAACAGACTACCTCCACCGACACAATCAGGTAGCGTCGATCGTTCATCAACAGCTAGCACACAAACACTCACTTATTGAGAACACGGTCCCATACTACAACTACACACCACAAAGCGTACTAGAGTCACCCTCACATAAGCTGTACTGTGACCGTCCCATTCACACAGACAAAACTATACATCACAACAGACCTGACATTACACTTGTTGATAAGGTCAACAAATAGACCTATCTCATTGATATTGCAGTTCCCATCAGCAAGAACATGCAGAAAACTCACGCTGACAAGATAAGTAAATACACAGACCTAGCACACGAGCTCCAGAAGCAGTGGAGGCAGGACCGAGTACGTGTTGTACCCATCATCCTGTCCGCTACTGGTCTGGTGCCTGACACATTGCACCACAGCCTCAACACACTAGGACTTCATAAAAACACTTATGCACAACTCCAGAAGGCTGTGGTACTCAACACAACAAGCATAGTTAGGAAATTTATGGACACAACCACACAACCCTAACTATTCTTCCAACTTTTTTTTTTTTTTATATACACTTTGCAATACGTGCTTTGGTCCTTGACCCGCCATATTGTCTTAGCTGGGGAAACCCATGGTTTGAAACTTTTCGATGTTAAAATAATAAAAATGAAAATAATAATAATAATAATAATCCTTTTTTTTTTTACACCCGGCAATATGTGCTTTGGTCCTTGACCCGCCATATTGACTTAGCTGGGGAAACCCATGGTTTGAAACTTTCTCGATATAATAAAATAATAATAATAATGGACAATTGATAATAAGTATTTGGTATCGCCCGTGCTAGGACTGGTAAAACCGGGAAGAAAGAACCCGAGGAAGAAAAACATAATAATAATAATAATAATAATAATAATAATTACTTCAGTGAAGTTTTGAGCTATGCTGGCGGTAGCGTAGCTGCCAGAAGGGTCACCCAAGCCAGACAGGTCTAAACTGAGAAGCCAGACTAACTGTGTCAACCCCCATCAACCATGATGAGAAAAACAAAGAAACCTATACCGGATCGGTCGTCGCCCGGGTCAATAAGGGCCGCGTCAGATGCTATAGCTCCTGGACATCTGGTGACAAGTGGGCTACAGGGCTCAGCAGTGACTGTTGAGGAACCAGGACAAGCTGCTGCAAAGTTACTGGAACACAAGAAAAGAAAAAAGTGGACAATGGTTCAAAATCGTGAGATAATGAAGTGTTACTATGAAGCAAATCCAACAGTACGTGGTTTTCAGAAAAGAATGATGGAAATCTGGAAAAGAAAAAATCCAGACAATGACACCATAATGAAATCATTGAGAAATAATGAAAGTTACAAATACCTTGGTATATTAGAAGCTGACAATATTCTGAACACTAGAATTAAAGAACTCACTCAGAAAGAATACATTAAGAGAATTCGAAAGATTTTAAAATCAAAACTGAATGGTGGAAATACAATTAAAGCCATTAACACATGGGCAATTCCAGTAGTCAGATATCCTGCTGGAATAATTGATTGGAACCAAAACGACCTAGAAAAACTTGATCGTAGAACACGAAAATTGCTCAATATGCATCATGCTTTACATCCAAGAAGTGACGTTGACAGACTGTATTTACCGCGAAAGATTGGTGGCCGTGGACTGCTACAGGTTCACCAAGTAGTGGAAGAAGAAAAACGAAGTCTCAGTGATTACATTAGGAAAAGTAAGGAGAAACTTTTGAAAGCTGTAGCCAGTGAGAATATTTTAAAATCAACAGAACCCAAAACAGTTTATAAAGCACGGCAGTTTGAAATAAAATTAAATAGTTGGAAAAACAAGCCCTTGCATGGACAATATCTGAGAAATATTGAAGGAAAAAATGACAGCGATTTAACTTGGGAATGGTTAAAGTTGGGTACTATCAAGAAAGAAACTGAAGGATTAATTTTTGCTGCACAAGAACAAGCATTACAGACAAATGTAATGAAAGCAAAAATCCAGAAAACCAGTGATAACCCAAACTGTCGACTATGCCAAGAAAAACTTGAAACTGTTTCGCATTTAATCTGTGAATGCAGCAAAATCGCACAAACGGACTATAAAAGCAGACATGATAGGGTCGCCAGATTAATACACTGGGCATTATGCAAAAAATATGACTTGCCAGCATCTAAAAATTCATGGGAACATCAAGTTGAAAAAGTTTTAGAAAATGAGGACGTCAAAATCTTGTGGGATTTTAGAATTCAAACTGATAGACACCTGGATCATAATACGCCAGATATAACTGTATTAACAAATAGAACTATTTTCATAATTGATATCGCAATCCCTGGAGATGCAAGAATTTTAGATAAAGAACAGGAAAAAATTATAAAATACAGGGATTTGGCAATAGAAACAACACGGCTTTGGATGAAGCACACGACAGTGATCCCCATCATCATAGGAACACTTGGAACAATCTCAAAAAATTTTACCAAGTATTTGAACCAATTACAGTTGTCTGAAATAACAACATCAGAACTTCAGAAAACTGCGCTCCTTGGAACATCATATATATTGCGCAGATACCTGGTTGATACTTAGGTTTCTGGCTGAAACTTGTATCAACTGAAGGCTCCAGTCAGCGAATTTTTGACTGCGTTTCAAAATGTGTATAATAATAATAATAATAATTACAGCCATTGTCAAGGCTGACACACACCTCACACCCCTGAACCTCGAAAACTCTTCTCCAACACTCACCACCCCTGACACCCACACTCAGCAGCTGCGTGAATCATGGGCTCGTAAGGAACTCCATGGCAGACATCATCACGAACTCAGCCAGCCTCATGTCGACATGGAAGCGTCGAACAGATGGCTGACGAGTGGTGAGCTGTTTGGGGAGACCGAAGGGTTCATGATCGCAATACAGGACCAAGTCATCTCCACACGCAACTACAAGAAACACATTCTACACGATGCAAACACACATGACGACAAATGCAGGAAATGCCACACTACGCATGAGACGATCGACCACGTAATATCAGGCTGTCCCCTTCTCTCTCAAACAGACTACCTCCACCGACACAATCAGGTAGCGTCGATCGTTCATCAACAACTAGCACACAAACATTCACTTATTAAGAGCACGGTCCCGTACTACAAGTACATACCACAAAGCGTATTAGAATCACCCTCATATAAACTATACTGGGACCGCCCCATTCACACAGACAAAACCATACATCACAACAGACCAGACATCACACTTGTTGATAAGGTCAACAAACAGACCTATCTAATTGATATTGCAGTGCCTATCAGCAAGAACATGCAGAAAACTCACGCAGACAAGATCAGTAAATACACTGATCTAGCACACGAGCTCCAGAAGCAGTGGAGGCAGGATCGAGTACGTGTTGTACCCATCGTTCTGTCTGCCACTGGTCTGGTGCCTCACACATTGCACCACAGTCTCAGCACACTAGGACTTCACAAAATCACTTATGCACAACTGCAGAAGGCTGTGGTACTCAACACTACACGCATAGTTAGGAAATTTATGGACACAAGCACACATCCCTAATCATTCTTGCACACATCTTTACACTTGGCAGTATGTGCTTTGGTCCTTGACCCACCATATTGTTTTTGCTGGGGAAACCCAAGGTTTGAAACTTACAAACATAATAATAATAATCGTAAAGAAAAAAAACACCATGCCCTCCGCGCAGATCCTTACGATTCCAGACCAATGCTTTAATCTACTGCACCACTACAACACTTGCTTAGAAAACGAACTAGGAAGTTAATAAGCTAATAGACTACTCGAAAATCGATGAAAACAATGTCAAATATCTCGAAAACGCTTGAGAGTTGGCTACTCAACCCATATATATATTTGAAGTACTCCATGAGTACTTTCATCTCACAAAAGGCATTGATTTTCGCGATGAACAGGCCGTGACCTCTCCTTGTTAGTAAAAAGAGTTTATTATATGAAATGCAAATATGTATAAAAATGTTCTATGATAGGTCTGATGAAAGTCAATGTAAGAATTAGCAGAAACATGTAGCAATTTTAAAGTGTTCTTATTCTAAATTTAAATGTTTTAAAATTTTAGTTCATTTTTAGAAAAAAGCCAGAAGTGATCCCTTCTGACTTTAAATTGTTATATGAAAGATATTTTTTTATTAAAAAAATTAATTACACGAAACTTTTTGCAATAGTTAACAGTTATAAGTTAAACAATTAATAGGTTTTTTTTTTTTTTAAATTCAAATATCAAAAATCTCTTTATGATTACATTATTTGTACTGCAAATGTTTGGAATAACTATTTCATTTATGATTAAATAGTTTTTGATAATTCTCAGTCTCAGAAATACTGTATAAAGGGCAAAAGACGATTGCTAATAGGACCATTCCAAAGAAACACACCGCGAACGGAATAACCAGAAAAAGCAAATCGGCGTCGAGCCTAGCATTCAAGATATGTCAGCGATTTTATACCTTAAAAAATAAATCACTTCAGAACCTGGTTGAAATTTGAAATGCTGCATCCTGGATACAATGTTACAATCCTAACTATGAAAGTCAAATTTCAGTTTTCATCGTTTCTTGGTTTTCGAGTTACTGCCTCAAAACATTTATATTTCTTATTATTGATAAAATCATGTATGCAGCTTTTTTCTTTTCCCTTGGAAATTCGCAAGCAAGAAGTGACTGATAACTCAGTCGGTAAATTACAAAGAACTTTTCATTCAGATGGTTTCTACAAAAAATATCTAAAACACATTAATTCTGTTGTAAATTAATGTATCAGTCAATAATCGATACTTCAAAATGAAGGAAAAAATCAAGAATGACTCACTCATATTATTGTGGCTTAGTTTGTTCTTTGCTGTCACGTAATTCATTTCTGTTGTTATGCAATAATTGGCTAACTGTATATTAAAGACCTCCTGAAGAGCTGTGTTTCGACTGAATGGTTGGGAAGCCATTGGTATCTTGAGTCAATAAGATTGGACAAGAATAGTATCTAGCTAATAAAGTGTTCATTGACCGTTCGGGGGATGAAACACCCGCTGTGCGCTTGGATCTATTAGGCTTCCGATAAACATAATAGCACCTACACAAAATTAATGAGGACTCAAGTTTCAGATTACCTTAGAAAACTCCCCAACTACAATATTAGAAACTCTTCTATTTCAAAAAAACTAGAATTGAAGACAAAATAAAAGCCTAAACCTTATTTATTAACATAAAATACTTAATTTTTGTTTTTCTCGAAAAATTTCAAGACTAGGAAATTTACAAATCTGTAATACATTGCTACGATATTTATTCAATTGTTGAAGGCCATTTACGAGTCTTACTTTTCCTAGGCTAAAATCATTCAGTCTGTGTTTTCTCTTTAACTTTAGAACAGCTGAATGGATCTTCTAGAAACTTGGCTTGCATATTTAAGAACCAGGGACTTTTCTGTTTTTGAATTGTTTTTCTGTGTGAGACTAGAAAATGAGCGCGAAAAGACAAAAAAATCCCATAGAAAAAAAAGCATTAAAAACAAAATATATTATCTAATAATGGAAGTTAAACGTTTAGTAATCCATTAATTTCAGCACGCTTTGACATGAGTAGAAGTAATCAGATTTAAGCAGCTTATTTAAATGATGCAGATTTATTTAATTTGTTTTTTAGAAAGTGGAAAAATATTTTATGTAGCAGTTAAGACAATTTAAAAAGAAACAGCCGTTGCGTTTTATATTTTGCACGGTTTTAGGTAATTTAGTCCGTAGACTGGTTAACATTCTACGAAATTACCTGGGGAAAGATACTGAGGTGGGTTCCTGTTGCCTTCCTCAGGAAGTCATTATGGAATGGCTTCAGAAAAAAAAGTGAAGAAGACGCTGACAAACACAGGAAAGCAAATTGAAACAACCAAGCCGCGACCGGGAATCGAACTCGGGTTCCGACGCATCTGCCTCGTGAGAGGCCGCCGCCTTGCGCACGAGACCATGCCGGAACGACTTTTGCACGGTAAAAAACACAAAAGACAAAGAAAGTAGACTTTAATTTCCTTCAGGATCTTCTTTTCCTAGCTTTCCAGTTTTCTTAGGACTGGTGTTTCCTAATTTAGGTAAATTTGACTTTATCCAAAATAATCAAGTTTTCCCATAAAGCAACAAAGCGTTCCTCCATATGAAGAAGTTCTCTGCTCCTAAATTGCCTCAACTTGAAAGACCAGCGCTGTTTAAATATCATTTTGCTTCGCTTCAAACTCATAAAATACAAACTAAGTAAAAAAAAAAAGCGTTTCAACAGTTTAATTTCCATTTCATTAAGCAAAATTCTCGTATCTACGTTAAACTGACCATTAAAAATGAAGGTAATAAAAACATACAGAAAAACAAAAAAACATAAAAATCTAATAAATATTGAGTCTGTTTTAATAAAATTAAGGCATTCAAATCATGAAAGCATTAAGTTGCCTTTTTTTTTTTTTACTCCACTGAGATCTTTGTCAGTTTCAAGTAAAAACCAGAAACGATTTCATTTGGCATATGATTGGAGATGACGTATAAAGAATTCTATGATCGCATTCCTTATTACCAAGGGGAAAAAATCCTGAATCCTAATTAATTTTGATGCAATTTTTCGCGTAGAAAAACATTCATTTTTTTTAAGAAAAGAAACATTTCTGATCTTATATCACTTTTATTTTGAAAGAAATTAAGTGTTTTATTAGCGGCCCCAAGGTTACAGCTTTCCTGTAAAACCGCTAGGAGACCGCTCTTGCTTTTATCCTGTCTGGATGTCACACTCTGTAGAGGCCAAACGGATAGATATATTCGAATGAAACCGTCACCATTGTGTTCAGCATCAAAACGTAGGTGACCACGTACAAAAAATCAGACCTCTAGGACCAATCCCTGACCTCCCCAAGGATTTTTCTGTCTTTTAAAAGCGTTGGCACTGTCTAAAAGCATTAATTATCTTGTTATTTTAATGTTCACTTTTTTTTCATCGTTATTCTGTTGTTATTAAGTCAAAAAATCAAACCATGGTCATTCGATGTCATTTCCTTTCTTTAGTAGACGAAGTGAAGCTGGTGATGCAGGAGCCTCTACTTCCTATGCTGCCCTCTTCCTTTAAACTGGTATAATTTAATTATCACGCGCCAACACGTGACAAACTTTATTTTCTTCTTCTTATTGTTTCACATTAGAACTTTTAATATATTAATATAACTTATATGAATGAGGTTTATTAGGAATTAATATTATAATACGTAGTTATCAATAATTTTTTAATAAATAAATAATAATTTATTTTCTTTCAATAATAAAAATATCTAAAAATTATCCTTTTTTTAATATTAAGAAATGTGAAAGAACTTTAATCCAGGCTAAAATTCTACCAATATCATAATTAAAAATGAAACGGAAAAAATCCATTAAGCAAAGTAATAATATAAATAATTCTTTGTTTTATTCTTGAGCATCTCTTGCAGACTGAGCCCCGCCCTGAGTTGTCTTCGCCAACTGTAAAATATCGCCCTCAGGCGTCTTTTGGTTTTAATATTGTAGTCGTAAATCATAGTTACCATTATCAAGTTGACACCGATTGTCTTGGTTGTGGGTTCGTCTATCTACTAAGCGTAACCAGTTCCACGGTTCGTTTTTTTAACCAATTTTCAAGAAATTTAGAAGAAATTTAATTTAATTAATATTCCTGCGTATTAAGGAACCAAACAGTGTAATTGTTATTATTGAAAAAGAAGATATAGAGAACACGGATATCAATCCTTTTATCCTAAATGGCTCTTATCATAAGTGTCACATTGTAACACCGTTTTTTCAAAGGTATTGACGATAATCAGCTGGGTTTAGTTATGGAATGAGTATGACTAATATTACAGTTGTATAGAATATCAAAAATTTTATGATCTAAGAAAACCAGAAGTTTCAATACTAACTAAATAAGAACAAATAAATAAATAAATAAATAAATTCTTGTAATTTATAATAAGCGATCGATTGTGAATTCAAATTAATAATTTTTTATAGTAGGTATATTGTCAATCAAATCTTAAAAATTAAGAAAAATTTATTATGAAAGTAATTCATGCGCCAGCATTTGCACCAGTCACAACTGAATTAAGCAGGCATATCAATTAAATAAAGATGTTTTATCAGACATAATTCATTAAAAAGACTTGATGAATATAAACGACATCCTTTGGTGACTATTTGCACTTTTAGTCGATCATCACTTAGAATAAATCTGATGTGCGGAAGTCAGAAACGTATAAACGTAGGAAGGATGATGGAAACCTGAATAATTTTAAATAACGATCAAACAAGCAGAATAATCGTTGCTTCTCAAGGCATAACAAGTGCTAATAATGGATCAGCCACTGCTGAAGGTTGACAGCTAATATATTTTATTTCTTACAGAATGTTCCATGTTTGATGGAGTCGGCCCTTCTTTGGCTTTCTTCTCTTATTTGTTTCCTAAAGCATCACTCCCGCTTCCGAACAAAGGAGATACAGGCTTCTGCGATCAACGTTACAACAGGAAGAATTGGAGTTTGGAGGAGAGTCCACTTTAACTTTTAGAAGGAATCCGGTACTCATTTGACAAAGGACTGAGTGAACCTCTTACCTCGGAAAAAACAAAATTCTCAATCATCGTCATCTGAACTTGGAATTTTTCAGCTTAGAATAAATTGTTTCCAAACTTGAATTAGATGTTTTCAATTGGTTGTGTTTATTTTTAGCAGATAAGTTATTTCATGACTTTCAAAGAGATATTAGGCGCAATGCTACAGATTGATTTCTTCGTGGTTTCAGTCAATTCCTAGGGTATTTGGTCCAACCTATTCCCCATAAGATTAAAGGATGCCGTTCGCTTCAAATGAACCCCTATATGTTTGGAAGATACTTAATCAACCGTGATATGTTAGCCCTGGCTTTCGATCAGAGCAAATGCATTTTCTCTCACTGCTTATATAACAGGTCCTTTGTGGGATCTGACTTGTTCTAATACTATTTGTCAGAGACACTCTTGTCTCATTTCAGTAAATAAAGTTTTGCTGTCTCTCTTTCATCTTCTCTTCGACATCAACAGTGAAGAACTGGAATCACTGAATTATTCCTCGCGAATAATCAACCATTTGGCTTTTCTTGTGCGAATGCCTCCATTTGATTCATCCTTTCATGCCTTGTACTTTCCTAAAAATTCACTCAGGATATAAAACTACTAGTGGAGACGTGAATAAGGATCAATGTTTATTAATATTTATAATTATTTAACACGATTTTTTTAGTATTATCATTCTTAAATCACAATTAGATATACAGTAGATGTTAAAATTTAAAGAATTATCTTTGTTATAACTATAATATTAAAAAACAACAATGCAATTTTGGTTAACCGGAAAAATAAAACAAAAACAAAAATATGAGGAGATTTATGTAAAAAAAACAGAATAGAAATTCAGCCACTTTTTTTTTTAAATATTAAGAATAAAGTTGAGATGTATATTACGCCATTAAGAAACTAAAGTTAGTCATTGCAATTTTTATATTGATTTCAAACTATATATATATAAGTGTTGCTACTACTCATGCAAATAGAGTTGAAAAACTACAGGGTAAAGCACATAAAACCGGCCCCAATAGCTATTTCTTTTTGTATTGTATTATTATTTTGGGGCCAGTACAGCTACCCTGCATTTCTCCGCTTATATGGTGCACTCGGAAAACAATTAATAAATCATTAAATCTTGCCATTATATAAAATAGTGTTAACTAGCATGAATGTTTTTAAACAAATGGGCAGTTGGCACCAACTTTCGAATACTTATAATTAAAAACATTTGTGACAGAATAATAAGTTAAAAAATTAGAAAATAAGAAAAAAAGCACATGGGAGCCATTGAAAATTAAGAAAGAAAAGTAGCGAACAATTCAAAGATCAGCAAAATTTATCGTTCATAATTATTTATAAATCAAGAAAAAAACCACAACTGGACAGTAAATATGCTTTAGCACACTGAGCCAAGTGGCCAGGATTCCCGTTGCTGTTGGCTCAGTGTGCAAAAGTATATTTACTGTCCAGTCGTAGTTGTTTTTTAATTCAAAGATCAATTGAGAAGAAAGAAGAATACATACAATTTTGCAGGAAAGCGAAGTTGAGATATTGTGGTGTTGGAATTGAAAGCGAATTATATTGGCTGTTCATGTCTATGAAGGGTTTTTTCTTGTATAAAATCAACAGGATCTTCTGTACTGTATTTTATTAAAGTTACTCAAATAGGTTTTGAGTTATCTTGATCATAACAACGGATAGATGATGGAAGGAGGTTTTCTATTTAAATTGTAGTTTAAAACTTATTGCTCTAACTTTTTTTCTCTCTCTCTGCAATATTTATTAAGGGTGGTATAAACATTAGATCTAATCTGTTATACCCTGTGTCCTGCGGGTAAAAAAGAAATTGAATCATCCCCTTCACGAGTAATGGAAAGATCGAATAATAATAATAATAATAATAATAATAATAATAATAATAATAATAATAAGCCCCCATGGACCCTACCTCCTCGCGGTGGGGGCGGGAACTACACTAGCTTTAGGGTAGGCTAAAGGGTCCAACCATTTATGATGAGAACACGTTCTAATATAGATCATGCTGCATCGGGTGTGGCGCAGGATAAAGTCACCCGCGTTCGGGGGTTAGGCAGAGGCCTCCGTTCGAAAAATATACTACAGTCTCCCGCAGGTGGTGGTGGAGAAAGTGGCACCCCATCCTGTAGTATGGCTACCACAATGCCCGGGCAACACCATCCAGCCCGAACAGTCGGAAGTGTTTCGTCTGTGTCAGAGCAGGCGACCACCAAGACTGGGAAACCACGCCAGCGCATCCGATGGTCACCACAGATGAACCAGGATCTTATGCGCGACTTCTTCACTGTTACAAAGTTAGGTACTCAACTAACAGGATACAGACAGGCACTACACCAAGCTTTCACCACACGCTATCCATCGTTAGGACTTAGCGAACAGCGGGTAGCGGATCAGCGACGTTCAATTGTAGTAAACAATCTTATTCTCCCATGCATACTTGCACAAATTAAAGAAGAAGTCGCTGAATCCAACCACAGGACACCAAACCACACCCCACCAGAAGACACCATTATGGAAAACACAGAAACAATCTCTACCCCTCTATACACATGCCCCAACAATACAACTAATGAAATATTACGTGCAGCTCATGATCATTTCTACACTGCACTTGCACAATACACAGGCACAGACCCCACACTCAGGCCGCCACTCCCCAAAGTACACACATCAAAACAACTCGCCACAGTCATATACCATCTCAACACACACACTATCCCACAACACCTTGACAACATCCAAACATTAGAAGACATACATACAACACTCTACTGTGCTGCACAGGGAACCATTCGGGCACTTGGAATCAAACAACACAACATACCTCCCACTGCACGGACACAAGAATACATCCCCCCTTGGAGACGTCGCCTTGAGGGCCTCATCAGCGACCTTAGAGGAGACATAGCCAGGCTCACACAATACTGTGCAGGAAACAAAACAAAGAAACTTATGAACCAGGTTAGAAAGATATTCAAGTACATAAATACTCGCCCTTCACATTCAAATCATCATAACCAGGTTCAGGAACATCTCGACACACTAAAACAAAAACTCAGTGCACTTGCAAAAAGATTACAGAGATACAAACAGTGCACTCTGCGCAAACAACAGAACAACACTTTCCAATACAATGAGAAAAAATTCTACAGATCCCTTACATCTTCCTCTACTGCAACTAACACAAACACTCCCAACAGCGAGGCTTTACATGAATACTGGTCGTCTCTGTGGTCAAACCCTATCCCCCACAATGATAAAGCACCATGGATAACAGAGGAACAGCAACTCACTGAACACTTACCCTGCATGTCCTTCCATGAGATTACTCTCGCAGACATACAGACAGCACTAAAACATGCACACAACTGGAAGGCTCCTGGTGCAGACGGAGTCCAGAACTTCTGGATCAAGACGTTCACGTCCCTGCATGGAAAACTAGCGCTTACACTCACTGACATAATCCAACACCCAGAACATATGCCTCGTTTCCTCACACAGGGTGTCACATACCTACAGAGCAAGAACACTGAAACAGCGCAACCTGCAAACTACCGCCCAATCACTTGCCTCCCCACACTTTACAAACTCCTCACCTCCTGCCTCGCAGACAAGATCTACACACACATCGAGACATATAACATTCTTTCCGAACAGCAGAAGGGCTGTCGCAGGAATTCCCAGGGTTGTAAGGAGCAACTCCTTATTGACTCTGTAATCCTGCACCAGGCACGCGCGAAGAATAGGAGCTTACATATCGCATACATCGATTACAAGAAGGCATTTGATTCTGTCCCTCATTCCTGGCTCCTACACACTCTTCATATCTACAAAATACACCCCAAGATCACGGCATTCTTAGCTGCCACGATGAAGAGTTGGAACACAACATTACACCTACGCACCTCTAACACCTCCATCACTACAGATCCCATTCCCATAAGGAGAGGTATTTTCCAGGGAGACTCCTTGAGTCCTCTTTGGTTCTGCCTCGCCTTGAATCCACTGAGCCATATACTAGATAACACAAAACACGGTTATAGGCTTACCACAGGCACTGTGACACCATATAAAATCACACACTTACTCTACATGGATGACATTAAACTCTATGCCACAAACAATGCACAACTTACTAATTTACTACAAGCCACCACACAGTTCACCAAAGACATTGGGATGGAATTTGGAATTGACAAATGCCGCAAGTTACACATAATACGTGGGAAGACTTCGAATTTGGAGGGTTTTGAACTGGACCATGGTTTGGCCATCCAATCCATGGAAGAGGGAGAGACCTACAAGTACCTGGGCTTCCAGCAAGCGCGCGTCATTGACAACGCAAACATCAAAAATGCACTGAAGAACATATACCTTGCTCGAGTTCACAAAATCCTCAAAACACAACTCAACGCCA
>JAFIDM010004315.1:27986900-28013294 GCA_023159025.1 Thereuonema tuberculata
ATATATATATATATATATATATATATATAAATTGGCTAAGTTCGTCTGTCTGTAAATCGATATAATTAAGCTATTAAGATAGATCCAGCGGTTCTCAATGGTACTCAAATTGGATGAAAATATTAGTTCATTGTGTCATTCCATGTTGTTTCCATGAAATTTTATTCTTCGGAACTGACCTCGACAACTGAAATTCTAACAAAACATACGTTCAAAACCAAATAATTTTGTTACCACTGCATCCATATTAATGAAATTTGGCATACTTACTCAGTTGTTTACGCTGATTTCAAAACTCAAAACATTTTTGTCGTAGAAGCTTCGTTCACAAGTTAGCCCAGTATTTAGATTACATTTACTTTATACAGGGTGTCTACAGAATCAGGGAAATCAGGGAATCAGGGAATTATCAGGGAATTTTGTTATTCTGGAAAAAATCAGGGAATTATCAGGGAATTTTGCAATTATTACTTAAAATCAGGGAAATTTATGATCTTTTGCCAAGCACGAGCTTTTATCTTAAGGGAGCATTCAAGGTCACGTGTCACGTCGATCCCCTCTTTCCCGCCGGCCGGTCTAATGGGGTTGAATAGTGACGTCATATCCTGTACTATATTTCCGCCACTGAAACTGAAACCGAAACTTACTACGAGGAATATTAGATATTGGTGTACAAAGACAAATGAAGTAAAAACAAGATATTTGAACTCAACCTTTCTTGGACGCACTCGTGCAACTGATTTGGTGAATTCGTTTGTTGAGGCTACTAAACCTCTGGATTTTAAGAAACTTCTACAAATCTCGATGGATGGGCCTAACATAAATCAAAAGTTTTTTAAAGAACTTTCGTGCTCTTTAAAGGAAACAAAGGAAGATGCTCAAGTACTGAATATTGGCTCATGTGGACTACATGCATTGAACATAGCTTTCAAAACAGGAGTGTCAGTTACGAACTGGAAGATTATGGAGTTTCATCGAGCTTTATATTACTTGTTCAAAGATTCCCCAGCAAGAAGAACATTATTTACGGAATATACAAATTCACAAATATTTCCAAAAAAGTTTTGCTTTGTTAGGTGGGTTGAGAACACTGGTGTAACAGAACGATCATTGCAGCTTATCCCATTGCTAAGGAAGTTTATAGAAGGAATAGAGAAGGACAAAATGGCTCCAAATTCAAAAAGTTATAAGGAAGTTAAAAGTGCTATTTATGATTCTCTCTTACCAGTAAAGCTTGCTTTTTTTTCATTTAGTTGCTTCCGATTTTGAAATGTTCTTAAGGGAGTACCAAACAGATGCTACCTTAATACCATTTCTTTATTCTGACCTAAGTAATTTGTCACTAAAATTCATGCAGCGCTTTCTCAAAAAAGAGGCATTAAGCAAAAATATTACAAGCATAGACGTGGAGGACAAATCAAATTTTCTGCCAGTTAAACAAATAGATATTTGTTTATCTGCTCAAAGCAATTTGAAAAAGGCGAAAGTATCTGATTTGCAAATAGCTGAATTTAAAGTTGACTATAGACGCATATTGATTCAATGCTTACTGAAACTCCAAAGTAAATCTTCCCTTATTTACAAGCTGATCAAAGCAGTGTCCTGTTTTGACCCTAAAATAGCAATAAATGAAAATATATTTTCATGTAGATTATCAAGTCTGTTGGTAATTCTTTCTGAAAAAAACTGGATATCATGCACTTTAGCTGAGAAAGCTAAGAATCAATTAAAACAAATATGTTCACAGCCAGAAAATATCTCAAAGTTAAAGATGTATAAAAGATCGACTGCACGTATTGATAATTTCTGGTGTAGTTTGATATCTGCTGAAGAAAATGGAGCACCTGAAGCTATGACAGTGATACAGTTAGTCATGGTATTGTCGCATGGCAATGCAAGCTTAGAAAAAGGTTTTTCTATAAACAAAGATACTTTAGAGCAGAATATCAAAGAAGAAACTATCATTGCCAGAAGATCCATTTATGATAGTGTATTGTCTAAAGGTGGCATAAATAACATTGAAATTACTAAGAAGATGGTCCTTGATGTAAGAAATGCAAGAGCTAAGTATTCCGAGGCAATGGAACAAAAAAAGAAAGAAAATCAAGAATTGGCAGTAGCTGTTAAAAGAAAAAGAGAGGCTGAACTTGAACTGAAAAGGCTTAATGACAAAAAAATTAAAATCTTAGAAGCAGCACAAAAGGAATCTGAAATGATTGAAAGTGAAATTGCTGCGATAAAGCTTTCAAAAATTTAAAAAACGAGTATCATGCTGTACATTACAATGAATCTTGAATTCCGTTGAGTTTAATTTTGTGTATATTGTTGCAATAAATCTTTTAAAAGGTAAGATATTGTAAACTCATTAATTTATAATTTTTTATTTCTCTCTTCTTTTTTTAAGTATTTCATCATTACTGTTTTTATAGAATTTTTTGCTTATTCTTTTATTATACTTAGATAAAATAGTAAATAATTACCAAGTAGTTAAAATCAGGGAATTTTTCTCTTATGATCAGGGAATTTTTAAGAAATTGTTCGTGAAATCAGGGAAAAATCAGGGAATTTTTTTATTCAGATTTTGTAGACACCCTGTTATATTTGATAGCTGATAATAAAATGATTTTTCAGATTTTTTTATGCCTGTCGTCCGACAGACTTTGCTGCTAGTATCCAATGATACTTCATATCCAAGACTTTTTTTTTTTTGTGAATTACAAAATGTAATCACTTTCTAATTCAAAATTAATGACCTCCCTCCTTAAACTTTAAACCTTATGTTATTATTATTAATGTTATTTTAGAAGCATTGAGGATCTCAGAAACTGCAAACGTTGAAACTTCTACACATAAACTAGGAATTGTGAAAGAAGAGGTTGCAATGAAGACTGTATTATTGACTGACCTAAGGAAGCAGAAAGAGGATTTGTCCAGGTTAAAAACTTAATTTATCATACTTCTGTAATTTCAATTTGATCATGAGCATTCGAAAGTAATACCATTTTTTGAAAGAATGTTCTTTTTTTTTTCTGAAGTTCTCAATTTTTTAATCAATTCCTTTTGTTTTCTATTTATTTTATTATTATTATTATTATCTAGCACAGTGTTTCTCAAAAGTATGGCCTTTGGACCACCGGTGGTTAAATATAATATATAAATAAATAAATAAATAAATAAATAAATTATAAAACCAAAAAAGCAAGGTTTTCATTTCTATAGCTAAGAACAACTAAATCAGTGGATGTTTTCTTCTACCATTTGAAGTCAAGAATGAAAATACATCTTACTTTTCTTACATACGTTTGCTATATACAGAAATATATTATTTTTGGCGGGTGGTCCAGGAAGGAATCAGAAGGTGTTTCGGTGGGCCACAGGCAGCAGTTTGAGAAACACTGATCTAGCAACTGATTCCTCAAAGTACTGCTTACTTTGATGTGAAAAACTGCAAAATAGGCATCTTGACATCACTTAATTTGTTGAAAACTTGACAATATGATAATCAATTTCTTGTGAAGAAGGAAAAGTATGTAAAACTTCCAAGCATAAATCTAATACAATAGAACCTCGATATAGCACTGTCCCGCTTATTATACTTTTAGGTCACGGTCCCTTGATGAGCACAGTACTGGGGTTTTACTGTATTTCCCTGGGTCTGTTTTGGAGAATATGATTTTGCATTATGATACTTTACTAGATCTTTTTTGATGAAACCTTAAGCAATATATCCAATTGCTGGCATTAATTTCAGCAGTGACCGTCTCATTTCTAAAAACAGATTGACATGACAATGATTTACTATTGGTCTCATTTGTTCTTTTCAGACCTGAGTTTTTTTGTGCTTGTCTTTTCTTCTTCACTTTCATTGATTCAAATTGCTTTAAATAGTGGGGGGTTGTTTCCCCTTGAGACACAAGCACTTGAAAAAGTTCACCGTAAGGATGAAAGAAACTACAAGTAGTTGCACCTTAATTTTAAATTTTTAAATTTAATGTTTTGTGTGTTTTTTAAATTAATTTATTACAACATTTTAAAATTTTAAAAAGTATGAAATAATCTTGATCCAAAGATATTTCATAGTTTGTTTCAGTCACTGATCCATATTAGGCATTGAGAAGCTAGCTGTCATTCAGTTAGTGCAATTAAAGTTTGATTTATGTTGCTTTGCCTTATAATAGAAGATATGTTACTTTCTACTTCTTCAGATTTACTTTATTCATATTTTTTTGCCCTGTTTATTAGTATGAAAAAAAAAGAAACACAAAAAAAATTTAAAATACATTTGAATGAGCAGAGTGAAATAGTTTTCTTCCTATGGAAAAGTAGTCCAGTAAAATGGTACATTTTGGTATGCAAAAGGTCGGGTAGTTCTGATTTTTGGATATGTTGTGAGTGTTGGGCTTATATCATAAAATCCAAGTTTTCGACCTCCGCGCACCACGTGGTAGCAACAAAACAACAAAATTTTTTACGTTTGCTATGTTTTTCCACAATATCTCCTGAACGGTTGACTTTACAGAAAATAATACCCTTTCCAAATGTAGAGTAAATTTTTCATAGTTTGAGCCCAAAACCAGCTCTGTAGCTGCAATAGTGACCGAGATACAGGCTTCCCAATTATGAAAATTGTGATTGTTCGGCAATTTTTGCTGAATATCACCGAAACCAATGAAATAGCGCAAACGTCATAAGGAACAAATTTAAAGTCTAAGAAATTTGCTATAAAGAAAGCACAATTGGATGTTTCTACGACATATAGTAAAGGATATACAATTGTTCAACGAAAGGGTGTGAAAAGTTTGACATCAAAACCAGGAAAATTATACATTTTGGTATGCAAAATGTCGGGTAGTTTTGATTTTTGATATGTTTTTAGTGTTGGGCTTACACCGTAAAATCGGAGTTTTCAACTTCCGCTCGTCACGTGATATGAACAAAACATCAACATTTTGGACCTTTTCAATGTTTTTACACAATATCTCCTGAACGGTTTGTTTCACAGAAAATATTATCCTTCTCAAATTTAAAGTAGAGTAAATTTGTCACAGTTTGAGCCCAAAACCAGCTCTGTAGCTGCAATAGTGACTGAGACATAGGTTTCCCAAACATCACGATTTTCTCAAAAATGTATGAAAATTGTGATTGTTCGGCAATTTTTGTGGAATATCGTTGAAACCAATAAATAGAGCAAACGTCATAAGGAACAAATTTAAAATCTAGGAAATTTGTTATAAAAAGAAAGAACAATCGGATGTTTCTATGACATATAGTAAAGGATATACAGTTGTTCAACGAATGGGTTTAATCAGTTTGACATCATAATACAATAGGCGAAACAAATGTACGAAGTTTGCCCAGGAAAACCTGGGCAGTATTTGGTAGACATAAACCATAGAATATATGGTATTTAACGTTTTGTCTCTTTGGTGGGCCAGGACGGACATCTTCAAGCCCTGTCTGCTGCTCCCTGTCCTCTTCATCCGGCTGAAGTTGTAAATCGTCCACAACGTCGTAGGGAAAGTTAGTTATTGACGATGGCGAGTTGTCTTCATCTCCATTGCTGTCCTCAAGTAGAGTGATGTCTGACACGTTTTCGCAAGCTTCTCTCAAAGAACAAGTGCCCAGAAGAACATATAAGACCTGCTTACCGGTAACCACAAGCATTCTTTTGCACCCTTTCTTGCAGTTGCAAGATATCATTTTAAAGAGGGATTCAGGAGCTGTATTCTTTTCCATTTTGCGAGGGGAAAGGCCGAATCGGGTAGGTACCCAGCACACTCAAGCATTCGCATGTCCTAACCACTGCTGTATCTGAAGGTAAAATCGCAAGACATGAAAACGTGGTGCATCTACGGTTGGGGGTAAACGTGCGAGACTGGACCTTGCTTTCGTTGCTGATTGGGTAAAGATCGTGTAGCGCAAGTGATTGAGATCATATGCAGAGATTCTGGGGCACCTCCATATAAAGTAATCATAAAAGTTTCGCCTGCCTTAGACTGGCTTTGCAGATATGAGCCGTTTTATTTGAAAGTGGTGTAAGTCCACTTTATATTATATGGAGATATTTAAGGGTTTGCATTTGAATGGTTTGAAAAATATTGGTATATGTTAATATGTTCAGTTTGTTTTTTTAATATAAAATTGATCCAAGTTTATAATGTGATCGTTTTTAAAATTTTAGTTTAAAGAAATTTATACTTTTGATGATCTCAAATGGACTTACACCACTTTCAATGTCAACAAAATGTAAAAATCATACATTTATGAAATATTAAATATAGGATTTCAATTGAATCAAACCAATTTTTTTATGAAATTTTTAATATAACAAAAAAACAATCGTATGAGTGCCACTGTACTCACGAGGAATGTGTAAATATAGACGCACCTGCGCCGTAGCGCCGTACACACACGGAATTGGAACAAAAATGAAGACAAAAAATTATCTAGTAGGTACTCCTATAATTTTTGAACTAAATATTATGTCTTTGCGGAAAGTGGACTTGCACCACTTTCAAAGTAATTATATTTGTAATTTCTTTATCTATGAAAATGTATATTGACAAAATGATGGAAATTTCGAAGGATTTTTTTTTTAACTGTTTACAGATAAAACTTCATAGCAGATTGCATTCATTGTTATCATTTACTAACTTTTTGTCAAAAATGGACTTACACCACTTTCAAAGAAAACGGCTCATATCCGTCCTGGCCCGCCAAAGAGACAAAAACGTTAAATATCATATATTCTATGGTTTATGTCTACCAAATACTGCCCAGGTTTTCCTGGGCAAACTTTGTACATTTGTTTCGCCTATTGTTTTATGATGTCACACTGTTTAAACCCTTTTTTTGAGCAACTGTATATCCTTTACTATATGTCGTAGAAACATCCGATTGTGCTTTCTTTTTATAGCAAATTTACTAGATTTTAAATTTGTTCCTTATGACCATTTGCTCTATTTATTGGTTTCGACGATATTCCACAACAATTGCCGAAGAATCACAATTTTCATACATTTTTGAGAAAATCGTGATGTTTGGGAAGCCTGTGTCTCAGTCACTATTGCAGCTACAGAGCTGGTTTTGGGCTCAAACTGTGACAAATTTACTCTACTTTAAATTTGAGAAGGATAATATTTTCTGTGAAATAAACCGTTCAGGAGATATTGTGTAAAAACATTGAAAAGGTCCAAAATGTTGATGATTTGTTCATATCACATGACGCGCGGAAGTCGAAAACTTCAATTTTATTGTATAAGCCCAACACTAACAACATATCCAAAAATCAAAACTACCCGACGTTTTGCATACCTAAATGTATCATTTTCCTGGACTATTTTTTGATGTTAAACTTTTTACACCCTTTCGTTGAACAACTGTATATCCTTTACTATATGTCATAGAAACATCCAATTGTGCTTTCTTTATAGCAAATTTCTTAGACTTTAAATTTGTTCCGTATGACGTTTGCACTATTTTATTGGTTTCGGTGATATTCAGCAAAAATTGCCGAACAATCACAATTTTCATAAATTTTCTAGAAAATCGTGATTTTTGGGAAGCCTGTATCTCTGTCACTATTGCAGCTACAGAGCTGGATTGGGGCTCAAACTGTGACAAATTTACTCTACTCTACATTTGGTACGGATGTTTTTTTCTGTAAAGCCAACCGTTCAGGAGATATTGTGGAAAAACATAGCGAAGATAAAAAAATTTGTTGTTTTGGGGCGCGCCATGGTGCACGGAGGTCGAAAACTTGGATTTTATGATATAAGCCCAACACTCACAACATGTCCAAAAATCAAAACTATCCGACCTTTTGCAAAGCAAACCCCTTTTTTCTGACGGATTTACTGGACTAAAGGAAATAAAGCTTCCCACAATTCATCAGTCTTTTTCACATGTTTACTACATATGTTTATTCCAATAACTAAAAGTTCATTGATCTTAACCCAGGAAGGTGAATGTTATTTAGTTTTTTTTCCTTGAACCCTTAATTTCACCTCATGGAACACAGGGTTCTGCAGAACACCATTTAGGAAATACTGCTCTAAGGCATGATGAAGATTTTTTTCCCTTGTATTGAGTTTGGTTCAGAAAAGCTCAGTTCATCTTTCTAGTTAAGTTTTTGTTAATTATTAAAAAATTTTGAAGATGCTTCTTTTTTAATTTGCTTGTGTTTTATTTTTATTGAATAAACACTTACAGAGAATCTATTTAAAATTTTGTCTTCTTTTTAGATTTACGAAACACGTATATTGAAATATTGTTTCCATTATTAGGTCTATAGCTCAGTCGAAGCTGAAAAATGAGGAGTTGCTGAAAAATAAATCTGAAATAGAAGAGGAAGAAAATAAATTCAAAGAAGCATCAGAAAGATATGTAATTCTTACAGAGAAGCTGAAGCGTTTCAAGTAATTGTTTTCTTTTTTTTTTTTTTTCTTATAAGGAACCGTTCAAGTATTATGTAAGCACATTTTTAGTCATTTTAGATCCCCCCCCCCCTCTTGTGCTTACATAAGATTTGTCAAATCATTAACCAGGGTGTCTACCAACCGGGAAATTTGGGTTGACATGAAATGTACGGGAAATATCCTTAAATTTTCAGCATGATGTTTTTTTTTTTTTGGCTGAACAGAATTTTTATGAAAATGTCCTTAAATGTACGGGAATTGTCCTTAAATTTTTTGTTTGAGATTCAGTAGACACCCTGTTAACAGTCTGTCTGTCTGTCTTTAATCATTTAGCCGTATCCGACTCTTGGCGATTCTATGGGTCATCTCTCGCCACTCTTTCCGATCCTGTGCCTTCCTTCTTAGCTGCTCTAAACTTAGGCCTGTGATTGCTTTAATCGTATCTATCCATGTGATTCTCGGTCGGCCACGTCTTCTTTTCCCACTCATCATTCCCAGCATTATCGCATTCTCAAGTGAATCAGATCATGAGACATGTCCAAAATATTTTAGCTGCATTCTATTTATCTTCCCGCCAAGTGAAATTTCAGGTTTCATGCGTTTCAAAACCTCCCTGTTTGTAACTTTTTCTGTCCATGGAATTCGTAATAGTCGTCTCCAACACCACAGTTCGAACCCATCTATTCTCCTCCAATCAGCTTTCTTCATTGTCCAACTTTCGCAACCATACAATGCAATAGGAAACACTATGGCATTGACTAGTCTGCGTTTAGTCGAAAGACCGATGTCCTTGCTTTTCCACACTGGGTTCATGCTCAACATTGCTCTGTGGCCCAATGCGTTTCGACGCTTAACCCCTTCTGCCCTGAATTAACATAGAGCTTAAAATGAATAATTATTACATTAAATATTAAAAATATTAATGAAATGTTGTTAAATTCTATTTTTTAAATCATTATAACGTTAATAATTATTATACATCATGCGGAAAAAAGGCGATTTACGTTTAAAAAATACATTATCTCGTAAACTATTCGGCGTACTAGTGTCTTTCAACTATTCATTATATCGATAAATTAGTCAGCTACGTAAATGTATAAGTTTCATACGGTGTTACGATGGGAACTTAAAAGATGGATTTCGAAAATTCTAAGTTCCAACTTTCAACCCGAAAATGAAAAATTCTGTAACTTTTGATCCGACGGTTCAAATTTATAATTTACATATGGTTTTTGTCCTCTTAACAAGACGATATTCAGAGAACCAAAAAGATGCTCGAAAGTGTAAAATTAAAAAAAATTAAAAATTTCACTAAAATTTCAAAAATCTGTAATATTTCTAATTTTTTATTTAAAAATATTAATAAACGGTTCAAAATGAATATTTTTAAAAGTACTATGTAACGGTACTACGTTTCGCCATTAAGTATGGAATAATAAAAAAATGGAAGTTAGCGATTCCAAATGGAATCGTTAGAGCAGAAAGGGTTAATTTCAGGACAACAGCCTTGACTCTGGTCAATCTTGGATCCAAGGAAACTGATCTTGATGACCAGAGTAATGCACAAAGAAGTTGTCAGACTGAAAGTGGCCACTGTCCTTCCATTGGGTACCATAATCAAATTATGCGAGACTTTAACAGTAAAGACCACTAAAATACTGAGGGGGGAAAAAATGTTTGTATGTTAGTAATTATTACTTTTTATTTAAAATCTTTAATGTATTTTATGAAACTTATTATATTCAGTCACTCATTCACTTTATTTATTTACATTGCTTTTTAAATTTACAAAAAAAATAAATAAATAATAAATTTAGCATATTGATAGAAATTAGTGTCTTAAGTTTTTGATGATTTGATATCGAAACTATGGAAGATATTCATGAAATGACAAATGAGCTCATCTCAAGTTTAAGATAAAAATAGTATTAAATGAATTAGTAAATCTTTTTTTTAATTAGAAAATCACAGATGTTTGTGGCCACCAAAAGTCATTACTGCTATGTTGACAAACATCAACATTTTATATCAGAAATATATTTTTCTCTCTCTCTCTCTTAATCATAGGCAATATTCAGGTTGGCATGTGAAGGAAGCTGATGACTGTAATTTATCTTTGCTGCTGTTTTATGATACTCTTAGTTTGGATATTGTGTTTGATTCACCAGTCCTCTCTTCAGAGTCATCAGAAATTTTAAACATGAAATTGACTGCAGTAAAAAGTAAGTGAAAAGCTAACATTGATTCACATTTGTTCGAAATGCATTACTTTTACTGTTTGCTAGTTCTTTTAGAAATGGCTAGTCATTTGGTTAGTAATTTATTGATTTTGAATTATACAAGTATGATTGTCTAAGATGTTCAACTTTGTATATTATTTGTTCTGAACCTTAGTTTTCACAGGGGAAAATAATTGCAATAAAAAGGAGTGTGAATTGACTTAATTACATTAAATCAATAAAATTTTACAAAAGAAAAGAAATTGTTTTTTTTTTTTGCATCAGTAGTTCTGATGATTTGAATTTATTAAAACTGGTAGTTACAGTAACCATCAGAACATTTGTTTGAATTTAAAAGAGAAAAAACATAACAATAGAGAAGTAGCTTTGTGTGGTCTAAGTGCAATTAAAGAACTGTATCCAATATTATTACAAAATTGTAATAGCAGTAATTTCTAATTAATGAACAAGAAAGTAAATAAATACAGTTAGATTGGAAAACAAAAATAAATAATAATCGTAATGTAAAATATAACGTATGGGAAATATGTCAATTTTAAAGATGTCAACTCGGCCGTCCTAAGGTAAAAGGAAGCAACTAGCAATTTGGAAACTGATTATTTGCTCCTTTGACTGTAGATATAAGCATATTGTGAGTCAGTTGCTACCTTTGATCATCAAAATAGGGGCCAAACTTAACAGCAGATCTCTACCAATTTGCTTAGGAACATGTGTAGATACTTCCTTACGTAGAAAATGCAGAAAACGCAAAATCAGAAAATTTGCTGTTACTTCCTTTTACCTTAGGACGGCCGAACTGCTGTACCATCTTAAAATTTTATCTGTGCCCTTAAACAGTTAAGTTCTATTTTAAATCCTACCCAGTTAAATGACACTTTTAGTGAATTAAATGATTCTTGAAGTTTCATGCTTTTGAAATTTTTAAGAACAAGAAAAGAAACAATCTGTTTGAAATATTCTCTAAAAGTAAAAAAAAATGGCTTGCTGAGAACAGTTTCTAAAATTAAAGTTATGGTTTAGAAATTATTGTCTAAATTGGCATTATACTATCTTGAGTAAGATAAAATAATATTCAATTACAAAACTTCAATTAATCCATAGTTTGTATTTCTTAAAATAAATAATGGTAATAGAATGCTCATTTAATCAATCCACTGCTGGTTTTTTGTTTTGTTTTTTTGATAAGAGAAATTTGCATTTTTAAGTTTTGTTTTTGTATTTACATTTTACAAAATTTACATACATTTTCCAACAGGTTGTTATATATTGCATATTTGTTATTATGTAAATTTATTCAGTACAAAGCTTTCATTACAATTGATTTATAATGCAAAGATGATAAACTCAAAATAGTGAAATGTAATAGAAATTGATTTACATTCTAAAATACTTCATTGCAGATCCAACCAGCCCAGTTGCAAAATTAGCACATCGTTTGATAATGCAGTTTTTTGAATATCTGTGTGTTAACAAGCCATGTGAAAGATCAACTGATTTACAACAGGTAAGTGACTGAAATTCCTTTCTTTGAAAAATAATTTAATGATTGAAATTGTTGGAACCTACACTTCCTATATTTAAGCTCTCAAAATTACCACGGTACATTAACATCTTATAAATGTTTTTGACCTAATGAGCATTTTGTTGCTGTTCTAGGATAACAGGATTTTTTTTTTTAATTCAGTAAAAAAATAATAATAATTTTGCATTTTCTGCCTAGCAGTTGTCCTTCTTTAAAGACACTGTAGATATATCTTGGCATGCCAGATTTTGAATATCAAAAATAATTAATACAGACTTTAAAGTAGGTGTTAAATATTTTAATGAATAACTATAGCCAACACACACATCTAAATATACAAATTAAAAGCAAATCATAATCAATTTTGCAAGAAACATCGCCTAACTTCTTCTGATGAAATACCCAATAAAACATCCATTCTTATAGGGAACGGCATGGATTCTGGCCAATGGATTTGGAAGATGTAAATGAGTTCGTGCCACTTTCTCGGAAGGGAGGGTTGTTGGTTTGTTGTCTGTGGTTTTTTATTCTCAACCGAAGACTGGTTACTACAAAGACATCTTTTACAGTTAATCCTCAGCAGATACTATGAACTCATTTCACAGACAACAAGTCAACGACCCTCCCTTCTGAGGAAATGGTTCGAACTCATTTATATCTTCCAAATCCACGCCGTTACCTGTAAGAATCAATGCTTTATTGTGTATTTCACCAGAAGCTAGGCGATGTCCCTAGTGAAATTAGTGATTTGTTTTTAAATTTTATATTTAGATGTGTGTGTTGGGTACAGTTATTCGTTAAAATCAAAATTAATTGTTTTGCAAGTGGATAGTTTTAATTTACAATTATTTAACGTGCGTTGATTAAAATATGATTAAAATTTAGCCAAACGCACAAATATTTTAAAGTTTTTTTAAAAAATACAAAGGATAAAAGAAACAACGTTTCGACTTGCCTGCAAGTCATCGAGTTCACAAACAAATTCTAGCCAACCTATTCTTATGGCAGTTCAACTATGATTCAGTTCTGGGGATCATTCATTTTCAGTAACTGTACCCACAGCAACATTGAGACTACCATTTCAGTGCTAACTATCAAGTCCGATTAATTTGTAATTTTTAAATTTAACTTTTAAACATCCAGTGTTGTTTTTAGTAATTGTACCATATTAATCAAATGTTTTGATTGTATCTTTAGTCATTAGTTAATTTTAATGACTTTCCAATAAAGGGATGCAGTCACTAAAGGGATCATAATGTTAATTGAATGTCGTATCATATCTGATATTATAAGTGAGTAACATGAGACATTCGTACCACACCCTGAATGAATTAATCATTGTTACCTTGAAAGTGAGAAAATATTTCAAAGAGAATATTTGTTTCAATGAAGAATTCATTAAAAAAAAAGAATGAAAAAAGTCATCCATTTATGAATTTATAAGTAGAGTACGACTCTGGTATTCGCTGATTCAATTAATCTTAGTTAATCACGAAAAAAAAAATTGAAAATTCCAGAACATGATAATAATAATAATAAAAAGGATTCATAACCACCCACTAAGCATGTATAGGCTGTAATACAAGGTGGTGGTTATAATTAAAGTTGGCCTATTTAACCAATAGTCGGAGAGACACCAAAAGTTGTATACATACTATTCAAAGGATGCACTCAACGATTCTGCAAAAAAAAAAAAAAAAATATTTACAAAATCGTCCTGTAGAGAGCACTTTTTGCTACAACAATGAAAATATTTGTAGAAAAACATTAAACATGCAATGCTATAACAAAATGTGTTTGTAATTGCAACTTTTTTTTTTTTTGTATTGTAAAAGTGGTCCAAATGTCATCACAATTGCATAGGGTTAATCTTTGTGCAAAGAGAAAACAATCTGATTTGCATAAACACAAGGAACGCAGCACTTCGAGCTATAAAAAATTGGATGAACTGAGAACGTGTTATTAGCAACTGCCGCGATGATGATGACTTTGGTACAGGTTCAGGTAATGCCCGAGCCTCATCACGACAATTAGATCTACCCTGGAGCACAATTAGAAAGATTTTGAGAAACTTAATTCATTTTTTATGGAATACAAGATCAGTCACAGACAAGAACTGCTTCCAGACGACAAGGAGAAGCGACTCACTTTTGCATTGACCTTTCTGACAAGGATGGAAGTTGATATGTTGTGACAATGGGATATCCTACGGAGCGACGAAGCACGCTTTTATTTGAATGACACTGAACACCCAAAATTGCCGTTGTGGCCAAGGAAAATCCACACATTTTCCAGGAAATGCCTCTGCATTCGCCCAAGCTCACAGTCTGGTGTGGGTTCACATCCAACTTTATCCTGGGTCCTTATTTTTTTTTGAAGAAATTACTGCTAATGGTCCTCATATATGTTCCCTGACTGTAGCTAGGTATCGTGACATGCTCCAGAACTTTTTGTGATACCCCAGCTGCAGGAAGGACAGTGTCTTGATTCAATCTCTTTAATGCAAGATGGTGCATCTCATATTGGAAAGTTCGTGCAAACTTTGTTGCTTCAACACTCTACCAATGATTGAGTAATTAGTCACATGTTCTCTACTGCCTGGCCACCACGTTTTCCTGACCTAACTCCATACGATTTTTGGTTTTGGGAATACCTAAAGGATGTGGTATATCGTGGAGGAATTGCAACATTAGCAGAACTAAAAGACAGCATCATGCAACATGTGCGAGCTATCACTGGTGATCACCTACGATGAGCTGATGAGCATAAAGTTCATCCTCTGCAAATGACACACATTTGTCAGGGGGAACAATTGAGCAATATCACATGACTCGTTCAAACGTCTGATACTGTTTGTGTGAAATAAATGTGCTTTTGAACATTCTGTTTTCATTTTCAGTTCATATAGCTGTAAAAGTGTCCTCTAGCGGACGATTTTGTAACTAATTTTTTTTTTTGTAGAATCGTTGAGCGAATCCTTTGAATAGTATGTATACAACTTTTGGTGATTCTCCAACTATTGGTTGCAGCTGCAGGATGCTCTAAATACTTTAATTTATAACCACCTTGAATGTTGAAGTCCACCAGCCTAGTATATGACTCATTCCTTTTTGTCTCCATACCCATGCTCCCATGTGAAACTTTCTCCCAATCTGCTTCTAGTGTTCTCACTGATCATATTCATTTAAGAGTTATTGCTTGGGCTTTTTTTTTTAAAAAAAAACAACAACTTATTTTTTGTAAAAATGATCTTCAAGTAGTGTGATGCTGATAGTGCTTCTTCAAGCCGTGAAATCTTCCCATGCATGAAAAAGAACAAATTCTCGATATGATTGGAAAAGAAAGAAAATTGTATGTGGAGATTGCCAGGTTGTATGATGAGCATAAAGATAAAAATTCATGCTAGTTTTTCTGTTGCACCTCAGATCCCAAAAATAACTGCCAAAGTGTGAGATAAGGTGTTAGTGAAAATGTAAAAAGCTCTAAACTTTAGGGTGGAGGATATGAACAAGAAAAAGGATGCCCATTGATGGCAATGTTATGGCTAAAGGCCTTAAGTCTATTCAAGACTTTTGGAAACAAGATGAGATAGAACATAAAACCATTTATTTATTACAAGCAGGAGATGATTACATAGATTCAGCAATAGGTTTAATCTGAAAAATATGAAAATTACTGGAGAAGCTGCATCTGTCGATAAGGAAGCTGCTGCGATGTTTCTGGCAGAGTTAAAGAAAATTATTAAGAGTAATTACTATATAATAATGTACACAGGCATTCAATTAAAATGTAGAAAAAAATTCAAATAATAAAAACTTTTTTTCCAAAAAATAACTAATGGACAGACATTTAGAGGCTGCTAAAAATCAACATTAAAGGTAATTACTCATTTTGTTGAGTATTAAACCTTTTCTGCTGTTTTCTGTTGAAATTCCCTGCTTATTTTGATTTTTTTCTGCAAACAATGTTATTCCTCCTGATACCAAACATAAGTTGACAGCCCTATTTTCTTCAAAAAAGTTTATTTATTTTTACTAATCTTATTTAAAATTCAAGGTGTTATTTTGTTTTTATTGTTTTTATTTTGATTCAGGTATTCAATTGTATGAAAATTAAGCTTTATGATTATCTATGTAATTAGAAACTTTTAGTCTTGATTGGCATTTAATAAAATATATATGTATATTTTTTTAATAATTTCTTTAACATAAAATCTCAAGGTGGTTTTTACTAGTTAGCAAAACAAATTAGTCATTTATTAATATTTTTTTTAGTTTTATTTTATTATATCCTTTATTTGTTCCAAAATTTTTAAGTTTCTTGAAATTACAAATGCTGTCAACGAATTAAAATTTTCTTTTTGTTCATTTCAGCTCATGAGTACACTCACTTTGTTCATTGGAGATGTTAAAAGGCTAATTCATGACTTGGAGCTGATAAATGTTGCACATGAATTTAATATTGTGGAAGACAGGTAATGAAATTAATATCTACTGTTTAGCATTATGTTAAGTTTTTATGTTTGGTAAATTAAAACACCTCAATATTCCATGCAAAAAAGATTGATATATGGGAAATATGCATTTTGTAGAAAGTCTTATTTACTCATTATTATCTAGCATCAAACTTTTTGATGAAAGAATATTACAGCAGGAATGAGAACCTGTGATACAGTAGCTGTGATATGCAAGTAGTTAATTTTGAGATGTAGTTCTGGTTTCCAAATATGATATATAATACAATATTGCTACATGGTATGGTTGCCTTGATAAACTTAAGAGATCTTCCTTTATATAAGCTCAAGGGAAGAAGTCAATCTTCAGCAAATGATTAGGGAAGAATGAAAATCATACATCTTTGCCCATACTCTCATCAATATTGAACATTCATGCTCAACAATGAGGGGAAAAAAGTTTCTAATAAACAGAAGGCAATAGTGCTCCTGTTCAGTTCATGAAGAGATGGTAATGTTTAATGATTTTACGCAAATCTTTTAAAGGTTAAATAGGCAAAAACATAAAATACAAAAGGGACCATTGCATTGTTTCAGCTTTTTATTCACCTGCCTTTATTATTAATAATAGATTACCTTGATTTTATAATCATTTTGCATGCTTTTCTTTCATATCAAAAATGAAATACAAATGATCGAGGAAATAAATGGTAAGATATGAAATTCAAATACAGATAGATACAAAAAAGTATATAGTTAGAAGTTATCTGGAAAAACCAAAATTCCTCATAATTTTTGTAAATATAGTAGTTGTTTTCTTAGTAACAGTTAATGTAGAAAATCAATTCACTGACTGTTTTTCAAAACTATTGAAATTAATTATTAAATTTTAAACTTAATTTTATCTTTAAATTTTCTTGATTCATCTTTGTAATATCTCTTAATCTTTCAAATCATTTAGGATTTCTGTTCAGTGCCACAGTCTGACAGCAGAAACAATTTTCAACCTCCATTTTGTTTTCATAAAATGTAATCCATTCCCTGGATTTTCTGTAGACATTCAGCATGAATTTCAGGTTGGCAAGAATAGGTAGGTATTATATTGGTATAAAAAAGTAGCTCACTAAATTTTAAAAGAAAAAAATCAAGCTTTTAATGTCTTTATTTTAATGACATCTATTAGTGAAGTTTAATTGAATTCAGTTGAAAATTATCTCAGTATCAGCTTCTGGATAGCAGCAAAGCCCTCTGAAATGATGGGTTGTCAATCTTTCAAGGTATTTAAGTTGTATTTATTTTAGTGTAGTGATGACATCAACTAAAGGTGATCTTAAAGAATTAAAATGGTTATTAATGAATAGTTACAAAAGTTGTGAGCATGTAAAGATTAAAAAAAAAAAAAGAGCCAGTCTTCTATAGTGTATCGAGGAATTGAGAAACGTAACTAATATGATCTTTGAAGTTCACTGCATCCAGTGTTTGGAGTTGAATGACAACTTTTCTTTCTAAACAAAGCAACTTCTAAACCAATGGTGTCCACAATTTTAATTGTCTTGCCTGGAAAATTGTGCAATGATTTTTTTTTTTTTACGTAATCGACATTAAAAATCATAAAGGGCAGTGGTTCTTTCCAAAAAGTTAAGAAAAAAGGATAACCTTAAGCAATTTAAATTTGCCGATCTTTCAATGTATTTTTTTTTTTTGTATTTTATCAAACATTGAAATAATGGAAAATTATAATTGAAGGCTATCCAAAACAGCATTCTTATTACAAGAAAGTCATGCATTGTTAGATACTCAGCAATGAGCATGTGGCAATGAACTATCAAAGCATCCATAGGTTTATCTGATGCTCTCCGTAAAGTGCATTTAATTATATTTTTATTCTTAAAAAATCATGAAAACCTGGGAACTAATTTCTGATTGACTATTTTTGTTCTTTCAATGGAATTTGAGGAGGAATGTAGATAAAAAGGAAGTGCTTTTCCTTAATACATCATTGAAAGTTTTTTTAAAAAAAAAAATACTGGGAAAATACGAAATCAGTAAATACAACAGATTTTAGCATTATTAATAGCATAAACCTCGGTTTAGAATGGCAATTAAAAAAATGGATTACTTCAATATAGTTATTAATTAGAAATTACCTGTGCCTTCTGTTTTAATTAAAACAATGCCTTTTATTGTATTGAAAAATGATCGAAATGAGCTTTAATTTTTATTTCTTTTCTTTTTTTTTTCCCAGGGAAACCGATATCATGGAGATATGCAATGGTTTTGACAGACTAGAAAGACTAAGAAGTTTCCATGATATTGTTGCTAAAATAGATTCTCATTTCCTTGTGAATTATGAATCAGATTTGTAAAATAGTTTTGTAATTTATTTTCAACTATCATTTGGGGGGAGGGGTTGTCATTTTTATCATTTCTTGTATTTTTAACATTGCATACTGACTTCATTGAATTTCTAAAATATCGTTAACTGTTTAACTTAAAAATAATACAAATTTTGAGATATTAAAAATTGTTACTTGTTCAGAATTGTTTAACTTATCATTTTCATCAGATTTTTAATGGAACAATTGAAAAAAAATACTTACTTTCAAAGAAAGAAAAAAATTTCCACGCTGCTTTTTTTATTTTTATTAATAATGGTGTTTTAATGATTTTACATAATACACAATTTATGGACAAAGGAGTGTTGAGATAATGATGTTGTGTTAAGTTTTCAAACCAAATATATTGTTTTATTACCCGAAAAATGAGGCACTTGCACAATTTCTTTTGTGACAGTGAGATGTAGCGATTTATTTTAAGTATCTGTGACTGTTCTCCAATTTCCCAACACTGGTAGTTTATTTATGCTAGTTATAAATGAGACTTAGAGATAATGTCCAAGTATAAAGGTGAAAGGATAGGGAACAAGAGTAAAACAAGGAGAAAAATGTTACCATACAGATGTTTTGGTTAAATATCCTCCTTTGAAAAAACCAGTAGAATTCTTCACATCTTTAAGTTGTTAAATTGTGTTGTGAGTTAATACTGCATGTATGATTATAGAGTTTATTAGTAATACTTTCTTTTTAAAACACTACATTATTAATAAAAATAATAATAAATTTCTTTGCTTTGTTGGTTTTTGTTTTTTTTAGTAACTCCTATTGAAACAGAATTTTAACGGTTTCCTTAGAATGTTAAGTAATAAAGCAAAATAGACCAACTTACGGCCGGTGGTGATATCTGATATTGAAACAAAACTATATGTATAGATGATTTATAATAAAAAACTTTTGAATCTTACTGTGACGGCTTTCTTTTCCATGTTAGGCTCTCATTAATCTGATCTATCTGGCAAGCAAAGGCTCGTATATTATAGAAGTTAGCATTTTGAATTAAAAGAAGAGGAATAATCTGTTTACAATGGAAAATAACTACATCCAATTGGAGAAGAAGAGTATTGTGGGAATAATGAATTTTGAAGCGAAATATTATGGATTGGAGTTAAATAACATCAAATTCCAATATATAAAAAAAATTGATTACAAAAAATGCTAAACTAATCGAGAGTTGTCAAATAGATTATAGTGAAGCAAATACTTTGATAAAAAAGCAAAATGAAAATGTTTTCTTTCATCTTCTTTTACAAGGGTCGATCAGAAAAAAAGTTTGCGATAATGCTTGTGGTTGCTGAAAACCCCAATGGAGGGCTGTACTGCTCAGTGCTACATGGTCTTTCTCTTGTGTTTCATTTGGAAGTGCACAGAGTCACTTAAAATGGGGATTCCCTTCGATAACTGATCTCCTTTGAAACCTTAAAACTATTGTCCGGGGCTTTCAGATCCTCCTCCTTGATTATGCCTGACCACACATTGCACGAAATACAAAGAACATGCTACACAGTTCCCACTAGAAAATTTTGGAATGTGCTGCTGCACAATCCGGATTTAGTAATTTTCCATCTTTTCATGTGATACATGCTTAAAAGGACAAGTCGGGTAGTAGCTTCACATGCAATGAAGAAGTCTTAATGTGATGCTAAAAAGTGCCCACAATAGCAGGACCCTGAGTTTTATGCAGTTGGATTGGACAAACTGATCAAATGTTGTGCCCGACGCATCAATTATCATGGTGACTTTGTCAAAAAAAGTGTATCTCTGTCACCATCTCATTTCCTACCAGAAAATAAAATGTGAAGCAACTTTGCATTGCAATCATAACTAACCCCATATAGCCTAATGATTTTCAGTTCTCATAGATATAGTCTGACAGAGGAATCTTGATGAACGAGATTTCTTGAGATTCATGGAAAACCTGAGATCTTGACTTTAGCATCTTTCCGAGGTTTCAAGAAATGTAGTACTGTGACTGTTTTCAGTGAAAAGTAGACTTAATAAAGCAAAAACCTCTTATATTTTCCCATATTTCATTTCATTTAAATTTGTCAATGAAAGCATAAATTGAAATGAAGCATTCAAGCATATTTCTTTTTATTTTTTATTGTGTGTGTATGTGTGTTTCTTTCTTTCTTTCTTTCTTTTTTTTTTTTTTTTTTTTTTTTTTTTTTTTTTTTTTTTTTTTTTTTAGCAAATGAAAAACTGTGAAATCTGCATTTGTCTCTATTTGAAATTCATTAATGTAATGTTGCATTTAAAATTTTGCATGAATTGTCTTATACAGGGTGGGCAAATAAAACTGGCCCGGAAAATAAATTTACAGATATATTTCAAATCTTGACAATAGGACTGACCCTTGTTAATGAATATCACAGAAGATGCTGGAAATGGCCACCGATGACGTCGATGCAGCGCTGTGTTCGATTTATCAAACTGTGAGACATGCGTAGCAGCTCTGCCTGAGAGATAGCAGCAATAGCGTTTTCAATGTTCTGCTGTAGCTCTTCCAGTGTGTGAGGATTATTGGAGTACATCTGACCCTTCAGTTTGTCCCACAGGTAAAAATCACAGGGGGGGGAGAGATCAGGCGATGGAGGTGGCCAGTTGATTGCACTGCCTCTGCTGATTGTTCTCTCCTCACCAAACACCTCATGCACTCAAGACAAGGTTGTCAAGGCGGTGTGTGCTGTAGCTCTTGTCTTGCTGAAAATATCCATACAGTCGTTCATCTTCTGTGAGGTGATTCACATATGGATTAAACAGTGACTGGACATACCGGTTAGCATTAGCAGTTTGGTGAAAGAATCGTGTTACGATGCGGACACCAGACATTGCGCACCACACACCAATCTTGAGATTATGCAATGGCTTTTTGACTTAGTGTTAAGGATTTTCTGATGCAGAATGGCGCATGTTCTGAGAGTTCATATAGCCTGACAGGCTTCATCTGAAGAAATGAAAAACCGGGGATCCAAAAGTCCTGACTCCACTTCACTCAGAAACCACTGGCAAAACTCAACACTCGAAGGTTCGTCTGGACGCTTTATCGCCTGAACAACAGTAAATTTGTAAGGATACAGATGCAGGTCCTTTTTGATAGAGTTTTGACACGACGATCTCTTAATTCCCACTTGAGATTTCATCGAACTTCGTTCCAGGCTTTCGTGCACTCAAGCAATGTTTTCTGGTAGAACTATTTTCAGATAGCTATGGTTTTTATTCGCTACAGAGCGTGTTGAGCGCCATTCTCCCACCAAGTTTTGCATTGCAGACTTTACTGGAGGTTTAGCCAAAACATTTCCAGTCTTAAACTCTTGCGCAAACAGTTCTGCACAGGTTTTCCACAAATCGTGCTTCGCATAATACTTGACAATGAACATGCACTGTTTCATCATGAGCACCATTTTGTGTTGCTTTCAACTGGTCACTAAATACGTCTGCTTCTCTCACTCACTCACACGTAATGACTCAGCGACGTACTTTGGACAGAGCATGCAGGAGATGTGCAGTCATATGACAGCAACCGAATAGTGCATCGAAATCACAGCATTTCCGGTGCTGAGCAGTTCTGTTCATTAACAAGGGTCAGTCCTCTTGTCAATATTTGAAATATATCTGTAAATTTACTTTCTGGGTCAGTTAAAATTTTGCCCACCCTGTATGAATGAATTACATTCTCCTGTGGGTTTTTTTGGGTTTCTTTGTTTTGTTTACTTTATAAATTTTAAAAAGTAATTTTTTTTGTAATGTTATTATTTTATCAAATTGTTTTTGTTTTTGGATCAGTATGTTTGGCAGCTTTTCCGTTTAATATTGTGGCCCTGAAAAGGGCCTTTAAAAAAAAATTGGGGCTTTTTATTTTTTTTATTTTAGAAAATTCTGTTGTATCCATACAAATAACGGCATGAATTGGATGCTTTACAAATGGCAAGTAATAATTTTGAATTTCATACTTGGCTTCATTTTGTATAATTAAAATATTTCACCAACCCTTTCATTGACAGATAGTTATAACTACAAAGGAAAATTCGCGAAGTCTTTTAACTGTGTATTTCTACATAATGAAGCAAAGAAAGGAATTATAAATTGAATGGGTGAGTTGAAAAAGGTACATATTCCATAAATTTGACAAACTAAACTGAGATAGCCATTTTCTTCTTTGCACATATATACATCCATTAAACAGAAAAAGAAACTTATTTGTCTGCTTTCCAGAGCCATGTAAAAATGATTGAGTTGAAGAAGGGACATATTCCAGGAATATGTTCTGTTGTCAACTCAAAGCCGCACTAGCATTGAGTTGAAAAAGGAACATATTCCTCAACGCATTTACATAGTTTTATGCTATAAAAAGTTATATATCTATATATTTACAAAGCACAATGAGTTCGCTTCACTTAAAGGTATAAATCAATAATAGAAAATTTTTTTGTAAAAAAATTAGATTTTCTTAAAAAACAGTTTTTTAGTTTTCCAAAAGTTTACATTTGTGGAATAGTACCTTTTTCAACTCACCCATTCAATTATTATTGCTGTTTTCATGTACTGGACTCGTTGGAGAAATCGTCCAGTGGAACAACATCTTCGATTTCGCTATTATCTTCAACTTTTTCCGAAGCAGAATGTAGCAGCGAGATAATGCAAGGTTCCACTCTTTCTTATATTATTCCGACACGGATCAAATATTTTATTTTATTCACAAAAGTTTATTCACATGCCTGACTGCATTTTTCCAGTTGTAGCAGTGATGTTATTAAGGGCTTCCAACCGAATTTTAAAATACTGTCTTCATTAAACTGAATATTCCGTTTTTCCTTTCAAAAAATTGCTTGCACTTAGCCCAAATTAATTCAATCAGATTTTAATCGCAATGCTAGGGAGGTAGTCGTAAAACATTGTGGCCATCGCACAGAGTATCAATCACATATCTCTTCGTGACATGATTTCAAACAAGTTGTAGTAATTCGTACTTCAGTTCATCGTTATGGTAGACAATCCGATGATGATTCAACCAGGCTGCAATGTCAGCTTTCCGGATATTCGTCGTAATGGCTTTTATCAAGTTATATTCTTGATATGATGCATTGTCCATTATCACAACGCTGGGCAAAGGAAGATTTGGTGGAAGATGAGATTCAAACCAGATTTAAAATTTTCACTGTTCATTTCATGATGATAAAATTCATTCTTCTTACCTGACTTGAACATTAATGTGGCATTTGGAATAAATCCTTTCTCACTTTCTGCATGAGCAACAATGAAACATGATCCAGGCCCTTGATTCACTTTGTGAGCCTTTTTTTTTTAATTTGATACATGTGAAGCCATGTCTCATCCAGCCAAACAATTGGTCTACCTTCAGTTTTGTAAGTACGATAACTTCGCAAAAAACTCTCGTCTGAACACAATATCAATATGTTCGTATAGGACAATACAGTTGTTGCATCTTCTCCAATCAGGGTCAGGAAAGTAAATGAGATTCCTGCAGGTGTTACACAGTTAATTTCAACATCGTTATTTTCATCTGATTGTTGAAATATATGCCCTACATTCCATTCCTTCTGTTGATAACTCAAAGGCATGTTTTTATTTATTTATGTGCAGTCGTTGGTTTTCATTTATTAAAATTTACTTATTTTCACTTAATTAAAATTAAGATTTAAATTTACTTAAATCATAGGTGCGCGACCCGCCGATATGTTTGTTGCGGCCCCGGCAGATTCAGAATCAATGCTTAGGACTTTGTGTTTTTTGTTTTACTACATTGGTAAACTGTTTTGCTTTATGCTTCCCATAAGTGTGTTTATAGCTACTAGATACAGGCAAAGAACGTAAAAGAGTTCTTTTACGTTCTTTGATACAGGTTTCAATGGTGACACTCCTAAAACTGAAGCTGACGCATTCAAGTCTTCTTTAATTCCAGTGGATGATTCCTATTACATTGTTTAAGTCAGTGGTGCACAACCTTAAGAAGTCTGAGGACTAATATTTCTATGAAAGGTCTGATGGAGGGCCACAGCATCTCATCCTCCGCCCCTTATGATATCTTACTAATTAATAATTTGATAATGACATTTATTATAATTAGATCCTGACCCTGTACAAAAGACTAAATTTGGATTCTATATACAAATATCATCTGCGTAGTGAAAGCTCCCAAAGTCACAGTGAACAGATGTTTGAATTGGATCAGAGACCTGTTACAAAAAAATTTTAACGCTTCTATCAAAATGAAAATTCATGATTTTCCCTACAGAGATGTTATTAAAGTTGACTTCATAAATAAAGTAGATTGTTGCTTCTTAAAACCATTTCAACTTGTTACTACCAATTTGAGACCCTCATATTTTGTTAAAATAACTAACAGAATTGTTTAATATTTATTTTACGTATCAGAAAGTACCTAAGGAGTTCCTGTTTAAAATTTCATACTTATCCAGCTTTATTCTCAAAATCTATGAAGGATTAAAACTTTTTTTTTGTTTTCAACATTTTGTAGACATTACGAAATGCCTACTTTGTAAGCCTATCTCAGGCAAACTAAAAGACTCAAACTAATTTTAATGCATTATTTATTATGATATATATGTATATACACTCAGTTTATTCAAAGGAGTTAAAATGTTATTGTAGATTGAACGACTGGGAATCTATCAAAGTTCCGAGAAAAAAAAAAAGAAAAGCAGCCAACTTGACATTGACCGTCTGAACTTGTTTAAAGAACTGAATACATGATTCGGAAATAAATTATAAAAATTATTCTCGCATAGAATGGGAAGGGGGAGGAAGAGAAATCACCGTTCTGTTGGTTACGCCATCTAGCGGACACATTCGGAACTACATAAGATAAAGACCCAGTCCCTGTTGGTGGCGCCATCTAGCGGACACATTCGGAACTACACTAGATAAAGGCACAGTCCCTGTTGGTGGCGCCATCTAGCGGACACATTCGGAACTACACTAGATAAAGGCACAGTCCCTGTTGGTGGCGCCATCTAGCGGACACATTCGAAACTACTTAAGATAAAGACACACTCGCTATTTTGTGTAAAGTTGTTCTTTATTTATACAGCTTTAAAATTGCCCAAAAACTTTATGGAAAACCAGTTACAAATTGCAGACCTTACTTCTGAATGCTATTTCTCGGAAATGGTTGTTAGGACAATGATATTTGGTAGGCTTTCATACAAGGAGCTAAGGTACCTTTGTGCCAAATTTCATTAAAACGGAGGGGGTCACCTGAGAAATTTCAAAATTTTTTGCTGATTTAACGTGGAATGACCCTTTTGTTTTTTTTGCCCAAAAGCGTAACTCCATTTCTTTTAAGTTTGAAAGGGAAAGGATTTCGGTAGGGTTTTGAATTTTATAC
>JAFIDM010004315.1:28018294-28077422 GCA_023159025.1 Thereuonema tuberculata
TTTTTCTTAATAATTTGTTACCTTTTCCATATCTGACTATGGAAAATATAGTTACATTTCCTTTTTTTGAGTACCAAATAACAAAAATAATTATTCTTTCCATGAAGTCAAAACTACAAATTGTGATCAGTTACTTCAATCATACTATATTGAATCCCACTCTGAATACTGAGCATCAGTTTTGGGCAAGTTTTACTGAAGAGAAATTCCAAAAATTAAATATTCATTATTATTATAGTTTATATATTGAAAAAAGTATGAAAGTCATATTACTAGGACACTTCTACCATGTAAGTCATCAATAAAAGCTTATCCAAAACTATTGCATTATTAAATAACAGATATGGTCATCACGTAATTTCTCATATTTAAAGGTATTATGTTGGTCAGTCAAGGCTGAATCCCTACATAAAAAGTCATTAACTTTGTCAATTTTCTAGTATTTCTTTATTTTTTTACATACATTAATAAAAATATATAATTTGTAGCTTGAGCTAATTATTTATCTAATGACGGGCATTGCTGTAGCAGCAGTGGAATGGGTAGCATCACTTTCTCGCCAAAGTTGAGTTACAGTCTTTAACTGTGTGTAAAAATTAATACCCTAAAAAAAAAGGAAAAATAATGTAAAGCAATAAAAAAGCCTTTCGATCAGTTTCAAATGTAGATCCTTTTGTTTGAAGTCAGAACTGCTGACCATTGGACTACATCAACACTAATGACTACTACTACTACTGTTTTATTCTATTTCAATCTGACTTCGAAATAATAAGAATAAATAATATTTTTTTTTTCTTCCTGGATCAGTTTCGAACTTAAGTTCTGACTTTGAACAAAAGTATCTATTATTTAATTATTATTATGAAATTAAATATCATGTTTAGGCTAATATTATTAATTTAAAATAATTTCAATACCTATATACAGGTTTATGAATACATATATTATTATTATTATTAATTTACTACTAATAATAAAGAACTTGTGTGTTATTTTGTTTCTCTGTACCAGATCCCCCTCTTTTCGTTTTTTTTGGCTCATAACTTTTGACCCAAAGATCACAAATCAAATTGTTCAGATTTTCAAGAAACGAAAACCATGATAACCAAAATTTAACAAGGTGACCGCTGGGAGAAAAGTTATGAGCGAAAACTGAATAAACTCACAAGTCATCCCTGTAATAGTATTATTATTTTAGAAAAATAATGCGAAGCAATAAAAAAGTCTTTCCTTCGCTTCTGATCTTGCAAGATGTTGAGAAGGAATCTGTTAAAATTTAAGCCTAACCATTTAAGCCTGAAGTAATTGGTTAGGAAGCTTATGATGAGTAAAATTTATTTCTGAAAGGGGTAACCACGATATTTGTAATAGGTTTAAAGAAGGAGTTATTTAAAATAATATAAATGAGTAAACACTTCCATTCAGTAAGATTAGATTGAAAGCCCCAGGTTTAGAGGAACTTAAGAATTTCAATAGTGATCTAGAAATAAGTTTGCTTGGTTAATAATGAATTGCTTAAGTGTGTCGTCACAACCTACATCAGAGTTCAAAGAGCTCTGTCAGCATTGCAAACAGTTACAGTCAAGTCTGTGTTTGTATGGTTTTTCTTTGAGAAAAGACCCAAAAAATAATAATAAAATTATCAGAGTGCATTTTTAAGACTTCAAGAAAGCTCACCTTAGGGTTTTTTTCCCCCCTTATTTTTGAGAATTTAGGAGAAACATTAAGACAAAATAGCTGTATTTTGGGGGTTCTTACTGCCATAGGCCACACTGCACCTGATGTCAAGAGCTTCTGATTGGTGAACTCAAAAGCCACTCTCCAATAGGAAAGTTCTGATCTGACTTACTGATACTCATTTCTGAAATGGGATTGTAAAAGAATAAATAATTTTATATTAAACATCAATAATAAAATTATTTATTCTTCTACAGGGTGTACCTGAAATGTGCTGCCAAACTTAAAAAGTTGTATTCAATCATGCAAAACAACGAATAAATGTCATATAAACATGAGTCTGGAAATGCTTTATTTCTAAGATATGAACGATGCAACAATTCAGTGGTGTTGGCCGTACACAGGCCCGGATTTCCAATTGGGGCCTAGGCGCCCCAGCCAGCCGAGGGGCCCCGCCATATTGGATTGTTTTTTTTTGGTTGTAGATTTTTGGGATTGGGGGGGAGGCGCAAATATCAAGTGCCTAGGGGCCCTGGGTGTTTAAGTCCAGCCCCCGGCCGTACAGTCGCTCAGTTTCACAGAAAGTGCTCGAAATATCCTCCACTGGCCACAATGCGCACAACATAATGTCATTCCATCGACTGCCGAACATGGTCGAAGATGCCCGGTGCAGTTCAAATTGTGTTGCACCCATCCACTATGCAATCATGCAGTGCATGGGCATCAGGAACTGGTGTGATGTGCATCAATGCTTTAAGATAACCCCAATGCTTTAAGATAAAAAAGTCCAGAGGTTTAAATCAGGGGAACGATCAGGCCATGCTGAAAGAAGAAGAATTAACAAAATTGAAGCGTTGGCTTCAATTTTGTTAATTCTACTACGTTCAGCACACGTAAAAATGCAAGTTTAATACAGCAGGCCATGCTGTTGGTCCCCACTCTTCCAATCCAATGGTCAGGTTAAGTTGGTTCAGATGTCATCGGGCTATATGACTGAAATGAGGTGGCACACCATCATGCATGAACCACATGTGGCGAAGAGTGTGCAAAGGAACATCCTCCAAGCATGTAGGCAACTCTTTTTCCAGGAAGCAATGTCGGTTAGTCTAGTTGGCAGAAACACTGGCCCGATGAGATTGGCACCGATGATATCAATCCAGACATTTATGGAAAACCTTTGTTGGTGCCGTGACTTTGATAGCAGGTTTTGAACGGACCAGTGGTGAATATTATGAAAATTCATAGTGGCATCTTTCATGACTAGTCTGTGAAAAGCACAGACTGCGCAAAAATAGGCTAAACACAGTGTTGCAGATACCATGTGCAAAAGACCTCACATGGAGGGTAATCGGTGGGTGACAGATCTTGCACCCACTGTACGTGATATGGGTAGAGAAGCTATAACCTGAGTATTGATTTGTCACTCAAAAGCCATTCTCCAGTAGCAATCAGAAGCTCATGACAATGGGTGCAATGTGGCCTATGGCACAAACCTCAAAGATATGCAAAAATACATCTTTTTTTTTTTTTTTTTCTTCTTAATGTTTCTCCTAAAATTTTCAAAAATAAGGGGGAAAAAAATCCTAAGTTTGCATTTCTTGAAGTCTTAAAAATGTGTTCTAATAATTTTTTATTATTTTTGGGGTCTTTTTCTCATAGAAAAACTTCGATAAACACAAACTTGTGGATAACTGTTCACAATGCTAAACCCTAGCAACAGACGGAAGCAACAGGCTCTTCGAACTGTGACGACATCACTTAATTAGTAGAAAATCATCCTTTTTTTTTTTTTTTTTGTAAGGATGGCAGACCTTTATGTAAAGTGAAATTGAAAGCTTTCCTGGTGGCAACTAATGTAAATTTCTCCAAGGATATCCAACCAGATAAGAGTAGAAACACCTAGATCTTTTCCGTGCTGTTGGCACACAATCTAGAATAGTTTACAGTGCAGCTTGTAACTGGCCATGTCTTTCTCTCTCTAGGCAGATCATTTTGAAGAGCAAGTGCTGACATCCAGTTGCTGAGTTACATGGCTATATCTCTGTGGTTATAGCTTCCATAATAAGATGGAATCCGCCGCCATCAAAGTATATAAAAACAACAGCATCCTAATCAGCAACTTGAATCTCAGCTCTGAAAATACATTAGCTAGAGAGCATCTTTCGGGTGCAGTAGCCATAGATAAAAATGGACTACCTGTCTCCCCAAGGCAGTTCATTTCCAATAGCAGCTGCCAAGATTTAAGTGTTACAAAGTTCTTAGTTTTATTTTCATCTGGGCACTCGCTCTCCAAAATAGACTGCAGGTCTTGGAAAGCAATTGTGGGCATCATTTCTGAAGTTATCTTCTAATGATGTTTTGTGACTTGCCATTGGAATGATGAAGTTTCAGGCCTCTTAGATTTATTTTTAAAGCAGTTAGATATTGATGGTTTGAGATCGTTCACCTTTTTTCCAAATTATTGTGTGATGGTAAGATTTAAGTGGAAGTAAATTACAACTACCTTGATTTTTTTCTTTGCAAAAATGAATTAAGTATATTTTAATCAGATAAGTGCCATTGGGCTTGAGCTACTGGCATTTCAACACTAGTATATTTATGGCATTCTGCCAAAGGAAATTAATCCAATCAATGACTAGTTCACAGGATGCTTGGATATTAACAATTTTATATGCCATGAAACTAAATATGAAATATCACCTGTCTGAGTAGATATGCAGTGTATTGCAATGATCCTTTAAATGTTCAAGGATTGCATGTCTAATTGAATCTTACCACTCTGGAATACTTAAGTATGGCAATGACAACTTAATGCTCATTCAGTGGTGTTGGTAAAGCAACATATGACATTTAAACAATTAAATTCTGCAAGTCTGTTTCCATTAAGAATGTACAATTCAATGCACTACTGCCAACCATTCTAAATGAATACCTATACCTACTGCCAAAATTTATATTTAAGGCCTTGAATAGTAGTAGTGAATAGTAGAAGGCTGATTTTGAACAATTTATATATATATTATTAAAAATTCTGATTCAATTTAATAAAAAAGATAAAAAATCTACAAACAGAATTATGCAAATCTCAAAAACCCACTAAGCTTAACACCCCACATTTACTAATATTGTCCTTTGTTTGCTTAATTAAAAAAAAAGGTACAAAACTTACCGCTTTTCCATAAAAATTCATATCGCCGAGGAATGATCCTCTTGAGCCAGTGAACGAAAACATGGGCAGAGGAACAGGAATCGGTACATTTACACCAACCTATGGAGGGGATTAGGTTAAAAATTAATAAATAAAAACAAACTGTTAATATTTGGATCACGATAATGCAGTATAATTCTAGTTGAATGGAAAAAGAAAACTTTGAATCTTTTAGTTTTCTTACCTGGCCAACATCAATTTCATTCACAAATTTCCGGGCAGCTGCGCCATTTGTAGTAAAGATAGCAGTCCCATTTCCATAAGGGTTGTTGTTTATTAATTTAATGGCATCGTCTAATGTTTCAACTGACAGGATCACCAATACTGGTCCAAAGATTTCTTCTTTATAACATTCCATATTTGGCTATTAAAGATTAATGAAAAGTCAAGTCGTAAGTTCACATCTTATATTTTTAACAACTTACAATTTATAATCTTAATTAGTAATGCAAACAAAAATATATAAATAAGCAAGAGAATTCTTCAAACATCTATAAGGATTTCATAAACTAAATGGACCACAGTAAGATGGCTAACAATGACTAGTGCCACAACAAGGGTGGTGTGAATGAGCCTTGCACCTAAGGAGACTGTCTAGATTTTCAAATTTATTTGTTTTAATATGTTTTAACAATTCTGTACTTAATAAAGAAAGATATTCATATAAAAACAATAAATTATTTTATTTTGATGTGAATTACATGTCCTTCAGAGTTCACAAATGACACACAATTTTTCTATTTGATCAAGGCAGAATGAATAATGATAATTAAAATTCATTGTTACAATCAATTGAAAGAAAGAAGCATGAATTAATTTATTGTGCGCCAACTAAATTTTGTTCACAGAAATTTGAGTTTGTCTAAACTGCATTAATTAGTTCGAGCAACAGGTGAAAAAAGATATCCATTTGCAAAATACTATTTATATACAGTGAAAATCATGTTGCCTAGAGTTCCATCTAAGCTGTGGTCATATTTGCCAAGTCAAGGTCTATAAGGTGAAAAGAACACATTTGCAGAGTGGAATTCTGGATACATTTGTATTTGTAAAGAAATGTGGATTCATTTCGAAAAGTGAAAGTCATTAAAACTGGTCTCAAAAAAATTCAAAATAAATTATGAACCAAATCCAAAACAAGAAATTACAATGCTTAATATCCTTGCAGATTGAATTATGTTGAAATTAAATAAATATAAAACCTACTGCACTCCGGCTATAAAACCCAGAGAAAAAAGTAGTTCAAATAAAACAAAGCTATAGAAATTGGCAAGACAAATAAAAATAATATCTAATGTTCTAAACTAAAATTTACAAAATAGGATCAGAAAATGATCAAAAAACCTGAAATAAAATATCTAATTAAATGAACAAAAAAAAAAAAGGCATAAATGATTTTCAAACGAAATCAGTTACCTTTTCAGTCAGTCTGTTCCTTTTTCTAAAATGTATCAAACTTATATTTTGTAAACTGGTTTAATGTGATCACATATGTTTAAAACTGATTTTGGCTCTTCCCTCTTCTTCTATCTTATATATTTATTTCTATACAATTTTTGTACATAGTTAATAGTATTTTCTAATGCAATTCTAGTATTTGAGTTATAGTGCAAACAATTTTATGAAATAACGGTTTACTTACATCAACATCCGCTAAAACTGTTGGGCCAACGAAATTTCCCCTTTCGTAACCTTTAACTTCAACAGTTCGGCCATCTAATAAGATCTTAGCACCTTGTTTAATTCCACTCTCAATTAATTTTAAAATCCGTTCTTTGGCTGCTGGAGATATGACAGGCCCCACATCAGTGTCGGGAACATGTCCTACAAACACAAATGAAGTTCTGTAGAAAACTATATTTCATAAGGATTACTGTGAAGAGTCTTAAGTAAAGTTCCCATATTTCTTTTGTAGATCCCTCCTTCTACAGCTTCTACCATTAAATATTTCCAACATCACACCAAATTTAAATGTAAAAAACTACATTTAATACTAAAAAGCAAATTTTCAAAAAGATTACGTCTTTTCTTTTTCAAGCCTAAAATAACAATAAGTTGAAGAACAATATTCCAAATTATATTAAATTCCTCGAGAAAATATTAACAATATCATTTACTTACAATCTTTGTTTTCTTTAACATAATATATGATACAACTTAACAATTTAGTTCCTTGATTGTAACCTTATTATTACATTTTGTGGACATTTTATCTACAAAACTTTTAGCTAATCTTATGAAATATTTCTCTATTTCAATACCATCATTCCTTTTTGTGTTCCGGATAAACATACTTTCTATTATCTTTCTTAGCTTGGTGTCTCTTTCAATATATAAAATTTGTATCTCATTGTTAATGCAATGATTTCTGTTCACACAATGTTCTGCCACTTCTGATTTTTCAATGTACTTGTTCCTAATGCTGGAACCATGTTCCATCATTCGTTCCTTCACTGTTCTTTTACTCTCGCCCAAATAGAATAAATCGCAAAAAAACATTGGAAAGGACAAAAACATATGGGTAGTTCTACAAGAATTGGGTAACTTTTTGGAGGAAAACGTGCCAATACTTTATTTATTTTAAATAATGTGTTTTAACATAGAGTAGGTGGGAAATATAATCAATGTACTGTTCCAGAAAGGAACAGTCACTTTATTCAGTATTTTCGAAGTTATTTCAGTTTTTCTGAAAATTGCCTCCAGGGGACTGATGAGTAGACCAGGGGACTGACGAAAAAATACGTTTTATTGAAAATAGAAATGCTTTAAATCATTAAAATCCTGAAATTCATTAAAACAACATCATAATCAGTAATTTTTGGTACATAAAATAACTTTGTCTCTTACATATTTAAAAAAAAAAAGTTTAAAAACAATCCCGTGAAGTTCGTCAGAACAATTACAAATAATTAAGAACATTGGCATTCGCACTTGTACTAAAAGATTAAAAATAGAATTAGATTGTCAGTAGTGATAATAATAATAATAATAATAACTGCATGAATAACTGCAAGCTTTGATATAATGGAAATTTATGTTACCAAAAAATAAAGAATACCTGTACTATAGGTGCCAGTGGCGAATATAGAATATATTTTTTGGGGGGGGGGGGGCCCAAGATTAATGTAAGGTTAAGTCAGTAATTTTAAGTAGACACCCCATGGAAACCTATCTGTTCAACCAAAAAAAAAAAAAAACGTTGGGGGGACATCCTTCCTTTATTTTGGGGGGGGGGGGGGCCTTATATACGCCCCTGATTAATTTATAATTATTAACTGTAGATTAATTAACTTTGTTAATTACCTAATTCAAAAGGAATTTAACAAAAGTTAAAAGTTAAAAATGTAGAGTAACATTCTCATCAATCACGTCAGTGATTAATAAAGTTTTAAGCTTTTTAACACTTTTTAGTGTTGCAGAATTGTAATTTTCCCAATTAATTTGACTGAATATTTTATATTTTACATAGTTTTCCAATCTTACACCAAAATTATTATTCAATTTATTGATTTGAAAGATTTTTAACCAATTGTATCTAGTTATTTTTTCATTATTTTGATAGCAGTCAGTCCCTTGTCGCCTTTCTAGGCAGTGGACTGACGCCAGGGGACTGACGCGAATTCAGTGAAAAATAAATATATCTTTCAAACGATTACAGATATCAACTTTATTGCTTGTCACATTAGAACATTTTACGATAATCTTTTAGGCATAAAAATATTAAAAAAAATTAGTTGTAAATAACCGTGAAATTACTTGCCAGTGGACTGACAATTTGACTGGCTCGGACACGCGTTCACGCCACAACCACGCCTCTCTCACTAATTCCAAAAGGGCTACCCTGTAGCAAGCAGTTGCTGTAGTTAATTTCACGGGTAATGTTTAAAAGCAGATTGGTATCAACTTTGAAGTGCTATTAAATAAACCCATTTTTCGAATTTCAATAACGCCAGGGATCTGACGAGCGAAACTGAGCACGCGGGTTTAAGTAAAGATTTAGGAATGTTTTTTACTTATTTTTACTAATCATTTCATTTAGTAATATTTTAAAAGTATCTAATAACTTATTTAAAGATAATAAAGTAAGTTATTTTAGATAATTTTGAAAATATAAACCTCGATATCCTGATTTTTGTAGTGTCCACACGCCAGGGGACTGACGTTTTACGTAAAAAGTGGAGACTTTAACAATATTATTTTATAAGAAACTATTTTTAACTTATATAATCAAAAAGAAAGGACAGTTATCTTTTTAATTTAATGATAAATAACTTACAATGTCAGTTTTAAGATTAGTTATGGCTAGGCCTCATCAAGTTACAAGGAATGTTTTTTACTTATTTTTACTAATCATTTCATTTAGTAATATTTTAAAAGTATCTAATAACTTATTTAAAGATAATAAAGTAAGTTATTTTAGATAATTTCGAAAATATAAACCTCGATGTCCTGATTTTTGTAGTGGCCACACCAGGGGACTGACGTTTTACGTAAAAAGTGGAGACTTTAACAATATTATTTTATAAGAAACTATTTTAAACTTATATAATCAAAAAGAAAGGACAGTTATCTTTTTAATTAAATGATTAATAACTTACAATGTCAGTTTTAAGATTAGTTATGGCTAGGCCTCATCAAGTTACCCAATTCTTGTAGAACTACCCATATAAATTTCAAAGTCAGACAAGAGCAACCAAATGGTAATTATGAATAGGAATGAATATTTATCAAAATTAGATAATATTGTCAAGGATAAGGAACATTATAAGGAATTAAAAAAGGACCCTACATATACATTATATCACAAAGTAAAAACATTGATAACAAATATGAAAGAAAGTGGATCAATAAATCCAAAACAGAAAGAAGAAATTATGAAAGATTCTTGCAGAACACCCACATTGGAGGGAAGAGTAAAGACCCATAAACCTGATGATCCAGTAAGACCAATAATAAACGTCTATGGTTCTCCTGTACATAATTTAGCAAAATTCATCAACAAAATTGTAAGAAACTTCAAACTTCCAAAAGAGGAATTAATAGTAAAAAACTCCAAAGACTTGATTCAAAAAATAGCACATCTATTTAATAATAAAAAGAAATTTCATATGTATTCCCTAGATATAAATGACATGTATACCAACATTCCAGTGGATGAGACATTGTCCATAGTAGAAAGTATGGCATTTAAGAATAAAGAATGGCTCATGAAACAAAAATTGGATAATAATGAATTGATGAATACAATTGAATTAATCACAAAGAATGCATATTTCAAACAGAGATAAAATATATCAACAGGTAAAAGGATTTCCAATGGGATCTCCATTATCAGGAACCTTGTGTGATATATTTTTGAATTTTTGGGAGTGCAAATTACTGGAAAAGACAAAATATAAACTTGAATATTACAGATACGCAGACGATATCTTAATAATCTGGTATGGGACCGATATACAATTTGACAAGTTTTTCTCAGAAATTAACAAAATTACTGATGAAATCAAATTTAAGGTAGAAAAAGAAGTGGACAATGGTCTAAATTTTTTGGATATATGTTTAACTAGAAATGAGAATAAGATAATTATGAAACATTATACAAAAAAATACAAACGTGAACACATACTAAATTATGAATCAGGACATGGTATAAACATAAAAAGAAACATAATTGAAAACTATATGCAAAGGATTGACGTCAACACGAGTAGTGAAGATGAATTCAATAGAGAAATTATAAATATGAAAAGGATCCTTAGTAAAAACGGTTATCAGGAGAAATTCATAAATAAAACTATAAAGAAATACCACACATTTTAAATTAAAGAGTTAACAACAAATAACAACAGAAGATATTTCATACCATACTTAAACAAAAATAGTCTGACTTTGAAAGAAATTTGCAAAAGTTTTGGTTTCAATGTTGGATTTGAATATAACAACAAACTGAAAAACATTTTATGTTGCAAATTGAATAATAGTGTTAAGAAACATGAAATGGGTATAATTTACAAAATAGAATGCAAGAATTGCGATTTATTCTATTTGGGCGAGAGTAAAAGAACAGTGAAGGAACGAATGACAGAACATGGTTCCAGCATTAGGAACAAGTACATTGAAAAATCAGAAGTGGCAGAACATTGTGTGAACAGAAATCATTGCATTAACAACGAGATACAAATTTTATATATTGAAAGAGACACCAAGCTAAGAAAGATAATAGAAAGTATGTTTATCCGGAACACAAAAAGAAATAAATATGAATAGGAATGATGGTATTGAAATAGAGAAATATTTCATAAGATTAGCTAAAAGTTTTGTAGATAAAATGTCCACAAAATGTAATAAGGTTACAATCAAGGAACTAAATTGTTAAGCTGTATCATATATTATGTTAAAGAAAACAAAGATTGTAAGTAAATGATAATGTTAATATTTTCTCGAGGAATTTAATATAATTTGGAGTATTGTTCTTCAACTTATTGTTATTTTAGGCTTGAAAAAGAAAAGACGCAATCTTTTTGAAAATTTGCTTTTTAGTATTAAATGTAGTTTTTTACATTTAAATTTGGTGTGATGTTGGAAAGAATCTTAAGTGTTTCTAATTTTTACTTTCAGATTAAAAAAAAAAATATGCCTTTAAATCAGAATATGAAGGGTTGTCCCAGGATTATAAGAATGACTGAGAAAATGTGCTGTGGGCATTCTATAGCATATTACATTATCATGGGATCACAGAGGGATGGAAGAATATTGTTCTGCTTTGGAATGCTGCTTGCTGTCAATAATGCCCCTTAAGATTCCAATTTGGTGGGAAGGGTACATAGTTGCTTTTTAAGAAACAAATTTATATAGTCTAGCACAGTTACAATGTGTAAACAACAAAATTTCAAGGTGTCACAGTCAGCTGTCGAATAATTACTGAGAACAATAGGAAGCAATTAATTTGGACTGAAATAAATTATCCCCTTGGAAACTGCAGCTGAAACCTGGAAATTGCATCACCTGGAGAATCCTGAAGAAATGTGTTTATTTTGTAAATAAATGTAGCACTGTGCTCCAGAAATCCTGCAAGAAATCATAAAATCCCATCATCCATGAGATCAGAAACATAAGAACGTTTTTCATTGGTTGCCAAGTCAACTCAACAATGTTTCCAGTTACTGCATCGTACATTATTATGAAAACCTCTTACGAAGGTGGTATGCTGTTATAAACAAAATGGGAAGTTTTTGGCTTTTGACGCTGCATAAGATGTCCGTAATTTTTGCGTTGACTATTGAAGGTCTATCCTTTCGTGAAATGGCCAGAGATCATTGACATCAATCAAAATTGTATGTGTTATAAAAGAGATGCATATGTGGCATAATGGAAAGAAAAGCCAGATCAGGAAATAAACATGCGAGAACAGCATGTCAGAATAGGATGCTGAAGTGTCTCAGCCTGTTACAACTAGCTCATCCGAAAATGAAGATTCGGTGGAAAGAACAAACAGGCGTAAAAGCAAGTTCACTAACTATGCAAAATGGGTCTCAAAGTCTACTGTCCATATAAGAAGCCTTTTCTGATGAATAAAATGCATAGTCAGCAGCTTATTTGGGCTAAAGAGCATGAGGACTGGACAGTGCACGTATGGGATTCTGTTATCTTTTCAGTTGAATGGAAATTAACATGAAAGGATCTGACAGGAAACTAAGTTGGGCAAAGAAAAGGCAAGGCCTTTAATAGTGATTGCTTGGTGCTGAAAGTAAAGTTTTGGGTGAGTTAAATGGTATGGGGATACATATCCAGTAAAAGTGTAGCCAGATTACACTTAATAAATGGATATGTGAAGGAAGAGCGCTACAAAAACATCTTATCTGCCCAGCTAATTCCAGCAATCCAGGAACAATTTGGTGACACTGAATCCTGCATCTTTCAGGACGACTATGCCATGTAGCTTCTGGAAGGTGAGTAAATGTTCAATTTGTCATGTCTATACAGTTCGTTAGCTTTATTGTCACTTAACCAATATCCTATATTTGTGTTTAGGTTAAAAATGTCCTACAAAAGGCCAAGGTCAGATGCCTAAGTTGGCCAGGCAACATCCCTCATCTAAATCTGATTGAGAACTGCTGGTACATAATGGCCAAGAAAGTTGTAGAGAGAAGGCCTAACAATAAACAACTGCAGGAGAGCATTAGAAGAGTTTGGTATCATGAGCTTGGTACAAATTTTTTTGAAAAACTCATCCACTCTATGCCGGAGTGCTGCAAAGCTGTTGTTAAGATTCGGGATGGCCCAATGAAGTATTAGGATCCGATGAAAAGAGAAATAACTCTTCATGTTCTGTAGACCTACTTATGCTATGAACCATTTTTCTTTTGCTTCCAGAACTGTGAAAAGTATGTTCTTACGACAGTGCTTCTTAAATAGCATTGGTGAGCCTGTTGTGTGACACTCATATCAGCTCAATGTAGCATTATATGTAATAAATTGTATTCTTTGGTTTATTCTTCTTAATTTATTCTCTGTACTATGTATGATATCATTACAATTCTAGATCATAGCTTAAATATACTATTTTGCATCTCTTTTGGTTGACCGAGTTTTGGTATATCTCACATGTAATGCAATTCCATAGCCACTACTGTATGCATCCTCATGCGACTGTATAAAGATAAAAGAAATAGCGACTAAAGAAAATTCAAAGAAGGATTACCCAGGTGAAGGGGAGTGTCAAAGTTAACTTCTTTGAAGCATAATTCAACAGGATTTAGGTTTTCAAAAACATCATATATCAAAGGTTCTGTGCAGAGCATAGAATCAACTCTCTTAAGCTGTAAGAAAGGTACTTGGCAGGTGATAGGTGAAAAAAAATATTGTAACTCTTGATGAAGCCTGGATGTACTTAAATGACTGTAACAAGCCATGGGCAATTTTGTCCATATCATGTCAAAGGCAGGACAGAATTGCTCCGTCAGTGTAAGGAAACTTTTTCCAGGGTTGATGATAGTGGTTGGTAACTGCCACTTTTTCCAAAGGGTTCATGACAGTGGTTGATTACTGCCATTGGGGACAGTTAACACAGCGTTTCTGGGAATGTCAAGGTTAATGTGCCTACTACAGAGAAAACATTTTATTATACAAGTATTGTGAGGAGTGTAAGAATAATTGCATGACCAATACAAGGTCTAGCCTCAAAATTAACAAAGCAAAATCAACAGTGGCCAACAGATTGAATTCTGTATATGCTTGAGAATTCACACCATTCTATACATTCCACAGCAAATAAATCGCTAGCTGAATATCCAATGGACTTCTGTGATTTGGTTTACTGAAAAGGGCCCTAGGAAAGAGACAGCCCAAACTGTTGATGGACTTGAAGAAGCCTTTTAGGAGGAATGGGACAAAATACCATTACTCATTTTCCAACAAGCCATCCACCAATGGATACTACAATGTAGAATGATAGCCAGAATGCAAGGGAAGCAAATAGACACAATCAATGGTGGATGGGTGGCTTCTCATGATAACTGATTGCTGCTTAAATTGTTCTTATAAGCCTGGGATAACCTCCATATTTGATTCAAAACACTAAAAACAAAGACCTTAAGTAGATTAAAAAGAAAAAAAGTACATGTACGATTTAAAATCTACATTAACAATATTGCAGTTTAAATTTGATTGACAACAATTACTCATCTACAAGACAGAAGAAAACTAGAATAAATTTGTTTATGAATTAATTATCAGTTTGAATTATACTAATAGCCAATAGATAAATGAAGAGGGAAAGAAAACAGAATAATTCGCTATAATAGGATTTCTCCTATAGGAAAAAAAAGATCTTGCCAAGGTTTACTCAAGAAAATCTATAAATACTGATTTTCGGTTTTTTTGGAGGGATAAGTAGGTTTTCAGAAGTAAACGACGAGAAAGACAAGACAGGTTATACTTAGGGTTCCTGTATTCTACAAGGATCAGATATTAAGTGTAAGTTGGCAAATGTTCATGATGATAAGCTATATTTGAAATGTTAGATACCATAACAGGTTTTAATAAAATGAAAACAGATGATAAAGAAAAAAAAATGGATCAATTCTAAGTCAGCAAGAAGACATACAAAAAGGAAAAGTAATCGTCATTAATTCTTAAGAAATCCAAAGATAATGTAAGGTCATTAGTAGGACTAAATCACAAGGGTGGTCTTAAACAAAGCTTATTAGGTGAACAATGATATATATTCTATTTCAATATATTTACATATAACAATATACCTGCATTAACTTTGAGTTTTTTGGCACGTTCAACTAAGTCATCAATCCATTTTGATGCTTCTCCAACAAATACAGCTGTAGAAAGAGCCATACATCTCTGACCTGCAGCTCCAAATGCTGCCCCTACTAACTGAATAAACAAAAATAAAACAAATTATCATTTTTTAACTTAATAATTTTATAGCCACTTAAAATGGAATTTCTGTATTCTCAAAAATCATCCTTAAAATTTAGAATTTAGATAATTAATGAATAAATGAAAAGGTTAGGCCTAGTGAAATTCTTCAGTCTTAGATATATGCCAAAGATGTAGCATTAAAAAAAGGCAGCTTATCAGATATTTAAAATATACCTACTTGATTTAAAGTAGTTTCTTTGTTGGCATCAGGCAAAATAACACCATGATTTTTGGCACCCTAAAAGAAAGCACAAAAATGTACATCATTTAGTTTTCTTTCTTTATTATTCTAATAGTCATTAAACACAAAATCCTATCACTTATTTTAGTTCAGATCTAAAGGCTGACTTATGGGTTACATTTATGATATCAAGATAAGCTTACCACAGATATTGTGAAGAAACAAAATGAATAAAGAAAAAAAAAATAGAATAATAACAAGAATTGTTAATGGTGGAAATTTGGGACAGCTATTTCACTCTTATAAGAACTTTATCAACCACATTTATGCAGATGTATGTGAGGTTTGAATTTCACTCCTGTTCTCACTATTGGAATCCCAAAATAAAAACAACTAGAAAGAACAGACCTATTTCATTAGCATCTGTATTAAAAGAACTACTTGAATGTATTGTTCTGGCTAATCTATTATCTAGAAACAAATAAAACATGAACAATCTGGTTTCTGTCAAGGATTATCTACTATTCATAAAGTTCCAAGACTTGTACAAGACATTAAAGATTCCTTCAACAGAATTGAAAGCAGTTTTGCCTTGTTTATTGATTTTAAAGGGGCTTTTCGTAATGTATCGAGGAAATCCTTATTAACTAAAATGCAAAATCTAGGAACCCAGCATAACAGAATGTCTTGGTAAACCAGTTTTCTTTCATGAAGATGAATCTCAGTTCACAGGAAAAATGCTATATTTTCCAAGTGGTATCGGACTACGTTGGATTGCACTAGACGCCTAAGGTTAAGTGTCTAGTGCAACTGTCTTTAATATTTATATACATGATTTAGTGCCTAATATAAAAGAAATCAGATTAAATTAGATTATTTGCTGCTGATGTTGTTTTATGGAATTCAGCTAAAAATAGACAATAAAGGCTATATATAAGGGTTCGGATTTTGACAAAATGCAGCAGATTTTGACTTAAAATTATTAGTCTTCTACAAACATGGACTGATAACAATAACATGGAAACAAACACATCTAAAACTGTTTATCAAACATATACACTAAAATATAAGACTCCAGAATTAAACTTAATAGAGAAAAAAAAACAAATTAAGAAAAATGAAAATGTGACATATTTAGGAATAAAACATTGAATAAAAGATTACAAATGCAATATCATATTAACAACATTATTCAAAAAATAAATAAAAATAATAATATCTTAAGGAAATTAGCTGGAGAAAAATGGGGAGGAACTATAGAAATGTTAAATAAAACACTAACTTATTTTAAGTCAAATTTATTATATGGAGGAGAACTTCTGGCTACAAAAAGTAATTTAAGAACAAAAAATTAAAAATATACAATAAAACTCTTAAAGAATGATAATAGCAGCAGTAGTCACACTGCAAGCAATCACAGATATACTGTTTGCTAAAGATTATGATATAAAAGCAAATTTTCTATTGAAAAAAAATTAAATAACAAAATAAATAGCTTTGGTATAAAAGAGCAGCCACAACTAATAAATTGAAAACAGAAATAGATATTAAACAATATGTTGATAGATATTTACAACAATATTCAAACAAAAATTATTCTACCTTCAACTGTGATCAAAATCCTCTATATTTTACGGATGTAGAGGGTTCATTTCAATATTGGTCAACCCACTTCAAAATATGATAATCCCCCAGAAGTTCTTAAAACTAACACTTGAAATATTACCTAATAGATATACAGAAGAACTATGGGAAAGAATTTATACTGCAATGTTCATATACAAATAACAGAGGAAAATAGGGAGCAGGCGAATTCTGTAATTCTTTCTTCACAAAATTATACTTTAGGTTGATATTGTAATAATTTCGATGCTGCTGAAATGAACTAAAAATGGCTTTAAAAATTTAATTTGACCATTTGGTTATCATACTTGATATTCATATTTAAAAATGATTATAATTATTACTCATGGACTGAATGCTTTACAATCCATTAGTAATAATTATAAAAATACAAATACTGAGGTACATGAAATAAGAACTGTAATCAAACTTTTAAAAACTACATTTTGTAAAAAATACATATTGTTTTGCAATGTATTCCTGCTTGCATTGCATTGACCGGAAATGAAACTGTTGACTAAGAAGGAAGCTAAAGAATAATGACATCTACTAGTAAGTCCATCAAATTATATTCTTATATTAAATATCATTAAAACCACTCGGCATAATAATGCCATTAAAGATGCAAAGGTTAAGTTAAAGAGTAAAAATTATGAAAACATTGCAAAGCAATGATATCTGCTTAATCTCCCATGAAAAATCTCAGTGGTGCATTTCCGTAAGACTACAGGCCATAATTGTCTGGTTGAATATTTATTTAGATAATTATATTGTTAAGCAATGGTGATGTTGTTCTTAATGACAAACAATAATTGTAAAGATCTTGACTATGTTAAGCAACTGAATCATGATTTTGCAGGTCTATAATGGGAAGCTAGATATAAAATGACATGAATCAATTATTTTCGCCTTTAGATAACAACAAGAACAAAAGAAAATTTACAACAACTAGAGCAGATTCAAAATATTTGTGTCAATTGGTATAAAATACTAGTATAAAAAATGACCAAGCAGCCATTTAGCCTTAGATAAAGTGCTTTAACTTGTATTGGTCAAGCATGAATTAAAGAGGGGGAAAAAAACCAAGGGCAAAGTTTCCTCAATTACACCACATCTGATTGCAGAATCCTAAAGAGGGTTGAACTATTCTCCATATTCTCTCTGATTACAATTCATGGTGAACTATAAAAATATGATTTTTTTCCCCTGCTCTTGTATCAGACTGCTGTTTACATATAATCAATTAATCAAGGGAGTGCTCTCTTGTACTGCAAATGTCTGAACCTGGATTCAAATCCTAGAGCTGATTTGGATATTGTTTCTTTTCTTTTCCGTGACTTGTTCTTCGTATAGCTTAGCTGCTGTAACTATTGCACATTTAAAAATTGCACACTGAAATATATTTCTGAATAAACAAATTGTATTGACGTTCGACTATTATATGTTTAAACTTCTCTATTAGTACAGTATAAGGATCTTTCCAGTAATATTGAAGAAGTTGCTTTATTTCTGTTACATTATGTATTGGTCAACAGTATTAAAAATTACTAAGTTTCATTGGCAATAAAAATTTCTTAATACATAAATAGTGGTAAGCAAAAATTACACAACATTTAATTAAAACAATCTGCTATTGCTGGCTATTTGATCTGGGTAAGTTTTGCTAATCTTCCAGCAGTGCAGATTTGGGCTTTTAATCATAATGTCACACAATGAAATATCTTTTTATGAATAGAAATTGAAATTGATATGTAATAACCTTGCATAAGTCAATCATCTTCACCCTGTTGGATAGAAAATTTTTTAAGGTTTAGTTTTGGCTCTAACTTCATCTTTTCTGTATTAGGGATTGAAAATAAGAGTTGCTAAGTAAAGACTTACCATGTTACACTGGACTCTCTTTCCATTTTTAGAACCTCGTTCGTAGATATGTTTTCCCTAAAAATAGTATTTATATAAAATTATAAATATTTATGTGAGAGAATGAATTAACCAATAAGTAAGTTACACGATTTGAAAAAACTTCATCTACACTTCATTTTATTATCGAATTTTCGGAAGAATTTTCTATCTTCCTTCTTCAAGATTACAATGTATATATAATTCCGAAAATTCGATAATAAAATGAAGTGTAGATGAAGTTTTTTCAATATGTTACGATGTGATTTAAAGAGGAAGTATGGATTTAGAAGTTACACGATCCCAAAACTTTTACCAAAAAAAGAATATTGTGACAGAGGTTTTAATCCTAATTTTCAAATTGTAAATTTTGTAATACAAAATATTGCATACAAATTTATATATTTCTTTATTTTAGTGATTATCTTTTCCAAAACCATATTTATTAATGATTTAAAATAATAATAATAATATTCAAATGATTCTTACTGCTTGGTCAGATCCTACAAATGATATGGCTTTTATATCAGGATGATCACAGATGAAATTAACAGCTGTAGTAGATAAAAAGATTAACATATTAAGTAAAAACAAAAAAATATAATTTGCAGGGTGGCCAGGAAGTTCCCTTACCCCCTATTATGTTATTATTATTATTAATAATACGTATTTAGATTATGATGCTTTCTTTATATACTAAAAGGCCTGTATATCACTTGAATATATCTATATGGGAAAGTTTGACTCATGGTAAGGTGCATCCATATATGAATATATCTATATGGGAAAGTTTGACTCATGGTAAGGTGCATCCATATATGAATACATATATGAAGCACTTTTTCTTCCAAGAAATCGCTTCCCGTATTTTGTTTACTTCAAATCTTTCTTACTTCAATTCTTTAAAGATTTGTCTTTAAAGATCAAAAGCTAACAGAAAACAAGTTATCATCGTCGCATTCCTAAAGCATTTCTAACACGCTATCATCATCAGAAAGTGCATCTGGACTCAACAAGAGATAAATTTATCTGTTTACATCTGGGTTTACTGAAGAGATGGGTATTGGAAGAGGAGTTAGACAAGGGTGTTGTCTTTCACCAGTGCTTTTTAATGTATACGCAGAACAACTCACTGCGAAAGCTTTAGAGGAAGCAAGAGGTGTTGTGATAGGAGGAGAGAGATTGAAAACCATTAAATATGCAGATGATCAAGCAGTGTTGGCAGAATCAGAAGAAGAGTTACAGAAAATGATGGACAGTATAGTAACAGTTGGGAAAGACTTTGGAATGAACTTAAATGTGGGAAAAACCAAGGTGATGAGAATAAGCAGGCAAGAAGTTAGTGTGAATATCTCCTTAGAGGGAAAGATTATACAGCAAGTAAAGGCTTTTAAATATTTGGGAAGTCTGGTGAGATGGGATGGAAGTTGTACCGAAGAAATAAGAAGTAGAATAGCAATGGGTAAAGGAGCATTTGAAAAGGTAAAAGCACTGTTGACAGCAAAAGGCATTTCAATAGAATTAAGGAAAAGGTTTGCTAAATGTTTTGTATGGAGTGTGATGTTATATGGTAGTGAATCATGGACTATTAAAAAGAAGGAAGAAAGATTTCTAGAAAGTTTTGAAATGTGGCTCTGGAGAAGAATGTTAAATGTGAAATGGTCGGATAGAGTAAGGAATGAGGACGTTTTAACAAGAATAGGTGAAAAAAGGAAATTGTTAGAAACCATACGCAAGAGAAAAACATCTTGGTTAGGACATGTGCTACGAAGAAATTGCCTACAACAAAGAATAATAGAAGGAAAAGTAGAAGGAAAAAGAGGAAGAGGAAGAAGAAGGATTGGAATGCTGGATGATGTTAAAAGGGGAAGAAAGTATGAACAATTGAAGAAAGATGCACAGGATAGAAGAAAATGGAGAACGTCCAATTGAAACCTGTCGTAAAGACAGTTTACACCAGAGAGAGACATCTGGGGGTATGGGAACTTCACGGACACCCTGTAGAATGCTTAATGAAAATCCATTTAAGAAGAGTTCCCTTCAGTTAAAAAAAAAATCCTTTCAAATTCAATAGCATTTCATTCTTTAATAATTACCAGAAGTGTAGGTTGGTCAAAAACAACTTCAAGAATTAAATAAATATTATCAAAGATATGTTAGCAACAGTAGCTGAAACCAAATGCAGTTTTTTTAAATTTTTTTCTAAGAGTTATTTTTTGAATTTTGAAAATGATTTGCAAGTGTCTGATAATAAGAAACCAAGTGGTCAGCATTGTGAAGGACATCAGAGGTACAACTATTTTGCATTGTCTGTTTTTTGCAAGTCCAAATCTTCAAAACTGAAGCGGAATAAATTAAAGAAGAATTTATTTCTCAAAATTAAATTAATAAAAGCTTCAATTATAAATTTTAAATGTAAAATGGAAAATTTAAATATTACGTCAGGAGAGCTATCATCAATAAAACCCCGTGACAGCCTCATTCTGAAGAGCGAGACATGCAGCGAGACAGACACAATTTTGGATAATCACGCAGAGAGAAGTCTCGCCAACCTCTCAATGCACAGATGGTTAACGACGCTCCCGCACGGAAGATGTGAAACCCCCGCATGCGATGAACTCAGCCCATGGCAATGAGCCCTGGAACCGACGGAATATGAAGACAACCGAGAACATTTCGATGTCAGAAGTAAGAAGGAAAGAAGCTTATAAAGAAGAGCATTCGGATTGAAGAAAGAAGAAACTACATCGTAAAGGAATTCAAAGCTTTCAAACTAAACTGCGTGGACCGATAGAAGTTGAAGACTACGAAAGGGGAAACGGAGTCGCAACTAGAAGAGAGTGTAGAATTTACAAAGAACGTGCAAAGGAAAAGTTTGTCTGAACAGAAACTGTGAATATTGGAATTATTTATTATAAAGGGAGGAATATTAAAGTGAAAGCAAGAAGAGACTGAAATATTAAAACTAAAGTGGACTTAAACATTTAATGGAAGTGTTACATTTTCATACAAGGTGATAAGCATTAATTAAAGCAATTGAATTTGAATTTAAGAAGTAAATTTAAATTTCATACTAGATAAAAAGTGAATATTAAATGCCATAGCAATTTAAGGATTAATTAATCACGGAAGGTGAAAGTCATTGAAATTAAAAGCTATTAATATTTCAAGTGAACTGAAAATTTGATTAAGTTAAATAACTAGAAATTGCAAACCGCATAAGTAAGCAGTGCAATAAATTTATTTTTGTGAAGTGCATCGAAAAGGGATTCTATAAGTTATTATTTTGAGAAGATTAAAAGGACAGAAATTATTAATGAGCTATTGGCATAAACTGATAAAAACTAATTATAATTGCTTTTGATAATAACTAATTGTGTTGATTCGATTTATTATTAGGAGAAGCCCAGTGCCAGCATACTAGTGGGACAAACCACTACGTGGAAAAGTAAATTGGACAACCCTGCCATTCCAAGGACTTTAATTTACGAACTTTCTTTTTGTACATATACTTTTACCTAAAGTTGAAAATTCAACTTTCTGTAAATATTTACGACCGTTTTAATAATAATAATAAAAAAACCTAAACCCCTCTCAAAAACTTATCATTCCAAATGAAGTTTAATGGAATACTCTAGTGGATTATCTTGATTTACATGTTAAAGAATTGGCCAACTGTGCTAATATATGTAATAAAAACAGTATTGTAATTGCTTTGAATGCTCAACAATAAATTCAATCTTTCTTGAAAGGAAATACTGAAGATTTAATATTGCTGTTGTAGGCTATTTTAAAAGCATTGAATAAAAAACAAACAAGCTAACGCACTCTGTCTGAGTTGAATGCTGAGCTAATGAGCATGGTTACTAATCAGAATTTTAAGAACAAATCAAAGACAGAAAGATATCTAAGATGGCTGTTGCTCCATTCAGTCTACCATATATACTAGATTCTAGAATTAGAAGAAAAATAAATAGCTTCATATACGTCTTCTTAGCTTTCAAATATATTTTTTTATAATATAAAACAACTTAATAATGTAATCAAAACTTCTATTTTAATCTTCACAATATTTCATTTCTCTTAGCGAGAAACTTCATCAGGTGACAATAGTGAGGAAAGAAAACTGATTTTTTTTTCTTCCTCTACATTTTCATCTAAATTATGTATTCGATAGAGGAAAATGTAGAGGAAGAGAACTCAGTTTTCTTTCCTCAAATATTGTCTTTCCTGATGAACTTTCTTGCTAAGAGAAATGAAATATTGTGAAGATTAAAAATAGAAGATTTGATTATGTTATGAAGTAGCTTCATATAATGTTTCAGTCATAGAAGTTTCCCTAAATACAATAGCTTACAACAATAATGTAGACAGGCTCAGATCTAATCCCACATCCCCATAGTGTGAATATGCTCTAAAATAGAAGAATGTCCATCACAGCATTTTCAGTTGAACTATAAAAAGAGACCTTAATCAAGCAAACGGGCATAAAAAAAAAAACTCAAAATTAATATCATCTCAATAATGTTAAACTTGTAAATATAAAATTTAATGCAAATCAGTTCATTATTCTTTAAATTACTTAATGGTATAGTATTCTTGTCCACTATGATGGGTTTCTTAAAGTTCTTAAATAGAGCCAACATACAAGCCAACATCTAAAAATTAAGTTAAAAGTTAAAAAACATAAATATTTACAAGTTTAACATTATTGAGATGATATTAATTTTGAGTTTTTTTTTTTTTATGCCCGTTTGCTTGATTAAGGTCTCTTTTTATAGTTCAACAGAAAATGCTGTGGTGGACATTCTTCTATTTTCCCATTCACTGATGATGACCCGTTAACGGGGAGAAACTAGTTTGTTTTAATTGTAAATATTTATGTTTTTTAACTTTTAACTTAATTTTTAGACTTGTGTGTTGGCTCTATTTAAGAACTTTAAAAATTTTTTAACACACGTAAAAAACTTTTGCAAACAAATGATGGGTTTCTGTGCAGCAAAACCTAATTCTAAATTTCAAATTGTGAAATTTCATGTACAGTCAAACCTCGGTTAGCGAACGCCTCTGATAACGAACAATTCGGATAACGACCAAAAATTTGGCTAAAAATTTGCCTCGGATAGCGAACAAAATTTCGGTTAGCGAACAGATGTGTAGCGGCCATGTTTGTGTTCGGTGCTGTGCGATCCCAAATGGATACAAAGTAAGCTGTGCGATCCCAAATGGATACAAAGTAATACAATGTCGCCGGCTATGCATATATAAATACATCGTCATCCAGTTACACATACACTCTCATCGCGGATGCTCAGCGTGCTGGTGGATTCCAGAGACATTTCAGAAGTTACTCTTGTCACGCTCCTTTAGCGATCACTTGTACTAATTATAAGTGAATTAAATCAGTTAAAAACCGAGTTGAACCGCCTTCAGATGTGTTGAACATGTGTGCTACGTCACGTACACATGACCAGCGGACAGGGGCCAAGTGCTTCTCATCTTTCTTTGTGCTCGAGATACGATTAAGAACACACATTCATTATCCTAATCGTTGTGCATCCTTCCTCTTTAGTGATTTTTTTACTTTATTTTAATAATCATCAAGCCTTCAATCATGGCACCAAAGAAGTTTAAGAGAGATGGTAGCAGTTCAGTGAGAAGGCAGCGGCCAACAATTGAATTGAAGAAGGAAATGATTGCCAAGTATAAACGAGGAATGCGTGTATCGGATATCGCAAGAGAATATGGCATGTCAAAGTTGACAATCTCGCCGATTAAAGAAAAAAGCGCAGCTTGAAGAAGCTAATGTGTCAAAAGGAGTAAGTATTATAACAAAGCAAAGGCCTAAAATAATAGACGAAGTAGAAAAGTTGTTGCTTTTGTATATAAATGAAAAACAGTTAGAAGGTGCTAGCATCAGTGAGGCATTTATTAGTGAGAAGGCGCTGCAAATCTACGAAGATTTGAAGAAGAAAACCCCAGGGACAAGTGCTTCGAGTGATTTTGTTTTCAAAGCCAGTCGAGGCTGGTTTCAAAATTTTAAGCACAGAACAGGCATCCACAGCTTCATAAGGCATGGGGAAGCAGCTAGTTCCGACAAGGCAGGGGCACAGAAGTTCCTCCTAGAATTCAAAAAAATCATAGAAGAAGGAGAGTACATCCCTCAACAGGTATTTAATGCGGATGAAACAGGACTGTTTTGGAAGATGCCGAATAAAACGTACATAACGAAGGAAGAGAAAGCATTGCCAGGGCACAAACCTATGAAAGATAGGCTAACTCTTCTATTGTGCGGTAACGCCAGCAGGGATTTTAAGCTTAAGCCACTGTTAGTCTACCATTCGGACAATCCAAGAGTATTCAAGAAGCACAATGTAATAAAACAGAAATTGCCTGTTATGTGGAGGTCTAATTCTAAGGCTTGGGTGACCCGCCAATTTTTCGTCGAGTGGGTGACCGAAGTGTTTGCCCCGACTGTGAAAGAATATCTACAGAAGAACAAACTTCCCCTCAAATGCCTTCTACTGCTGGATAATGCTACAGCACACCCTCCAAACATCAGCGAGTACTTAGAAGAAGAGTTCGACTTTGTTCAAGTTTGTTATCTGCCACCGAACACAACCCCCTTGCTGCTGCCCAAGGATCAACAGATCATTTCAAACTTCAAGAAATTGTACACGAAAGCCTTATTCAAAAAGTGTTTCGATATAACGAAAGTGATTTTGGAAGAATCACTTCAACATTTTGAATTGTGTTCATCTTATAGATAATGCATGGAACCAAGTGACCTACCGTACTATGAATGCAGGATGGAGTAATCTGGCCAGACTGTGTTCCAGAGCGATTTTGAAGGAATCGAACCAGAAATTGTTGATGAAATCGTTTCCCTCGGCCAAAACATGGGGTTGGAGGTGGATAATGACGATGTTGAAGAGCTTGTGGAGGAGCACAGCAATGAACTCACTACTGAAGAGTTGCAGTACCTTCAGGCCGAGGAAGAAAAGAATTTGGCTGAGGATATGTCTTCGGATGGGGAGGGGGAAGGGAAAGAGGAAGTCCCAAGTTCGGTGATTAAAGAAATGTGTGCTAAGTGGGGGGAATTGCAATTGTTTATAGAAAACTCTTTCCCAAACAGTGCGATAGGCAGTAGGAGCCTAAACATGTTCAATGACAATGTGATGTCGTATTATCGAAAAGTGTTACAAAAAAGGCAAAAGCAACAGACACTGGATAAGTTTTTTCCTTCAACCTCAAAGCGACAGAGGACTTCCTCCGAAGTTCTCACAGAGGGGGATTCCCCCTCCAAGCAGTAATTCCACCCCTTCCTCCCCACACCTCCATCCACTCACGCCATCACATGGCAGTAAAAACGGTTAGTTTTCCTATGTTTCCTTATGTTTAAATGCTTTCTTTAATGTTTTTATTTATATTTAACTCAATTTGTACTGTATTATAACTATTCTCATTTAAAAAAGCATACCTATATAGCCTGTAACTTTCATATAATAGCGAGTCAATAGGAGCTAGGAACCAATTATTCCTATTTCCTTTATTTCTTATGGGGAAAATTGTTTCGGATAGCGAACATTTCGGATAACGACCAGCTTTCTGGAACGGATTGTGGTCGTTATCCGAGGTTCTACTGTAAATTATTGCTTATTTTTTTAATTATAAGGGTTAGTCAATTAAAAACAGGTTATGTATTCCTGTGGAGAATGTAAGAGAGATTTGAACAGGATGTTTGCAACAAACGAAGGTTGGATCCTGCCAAGAGACATGTTGCGTTGGCTTCAGGTCATTTGAAAGCTAGTGATGGGAAGGATGATGTGTGCAGTCGGTTACCGTCCAAGTCCAATGGAGGCAGGTGAAGAAGAGTAGCATGCGACTGTAGCTTTTTGACGGCAGAAGGATTGAGTGGAACTGAAATTCATAGCAGATGAGTACAGTGTATGGTGAATATTGTTTGTCATTTTCAAGAGTTAAAGAATGGAGCAAGAGATTTTGAGAGAGATTCACTTCTTTGGAGAACAATAATCAACCGAGACAGCAGAGGATTGCTAGACAAATGCAGTCATTCAACATGCGGACAAACTCATTCGGAAGAATGGAAGATCAACAGTTGACAATATTACTGCTGAGGTTGGAGCGAGACAGTACTGTGAACGGTATATCATCCCACGACAGCTTTGTAACGGCAAAGTGTGCACCCAATGGGTCTCACATCATTTGAACTCTGATCAATGTGAATTTCTGTTAAAATCAAGCCATGGATGTTTAGATGAAATTCAAATGATTAAATAGAGAAACAAAAAAAAAGAATTTGCATGGCTCTTGGCAGGGATCCAACCTTTCTGTACCTTCTGTATCTTCCCATTACTACTACATGGAGAAAATAAGTTTCTGAAATAGGATTCAATACAGAAGAGGGAAAAAAAAATGCTCTAGATTTGGGCATTGAACATTACCTTTTCACATTTATTATCATCAATTGTACAATCGAGGCTAGACTATCACTATTTCAAGAAATATTCATCTGACAAAAATAATAGCATTCAACTAATGCTAGAATTATAAAAAAAAATGAGTCGGACAAAATCAGTAAGAAAGTGTTCTTCACATCTAAACAGCTATTCACAACCAATGCCTCTTCAACTAACATAGAGTGATTTGTCATTATTTGGGTTGGTCCATTCAAAATTAAGAAATTTCAAAACTAAGCAGGAAATTCCATATTTTATGCATTATTAATATTAAGATAAGAATGTAATTTTGCAACTGAAGTAATATTGAAAATAAAAACTTACAGTAGCATCCCTAGGCATTAAAGAACTTGTAAATTTTTTAAAAGAGGGATATTTGCAGAAGGTTACAAAACTAAAAAAACTAATTATGTTAGGCCTACTGGCTTTTTATCTTGGTTGCATGCTTCTGCAGAGTGGCACATGGTCTATGGATACCATTGTAAGTATAAACGCTAAAAGTAAGTGAATAAACACTTTATATGATTCTGTATTTATATGGATGTAACAATAAAAATATCTACATTTACCAAAAACTTTTTTTTTCCTCAATCCTGATTAGAAATATCATAGATAATATTAAAACAATGCCTATGTACAGAAGAAGAATTTTCATAACATAATAAATTTAATAATAAAAATTATAGCTGCCCTTCCAAAAAGTTGATTCATTCTTTTCATCTGTAGTGTATCAGTTATGGATAATAACCTAAAGTAGACATTTAGTGGTTAGGATTGACTAGGAAAGAGTTTAGCAAGTTCTGGTGAATCAAATTCTTGAAACTGAATTGGTGTCAATACATCATGAAGAGATATTGGGGTCAGGTTCATGTGATTGAATTCTGTGCCAGTTCAGCATGGTGACCTGACAGTTAAACACTGCAAGGTAGGCAGTGGAGGAACAACTTTCTGTTAATTGTTATTGCCAATGAAATATGGCTTCATCATTTCTCTCCCATTAGTAAGCTATCAATCATTATGTAGACATCATAATTCACAAGAAATTATCAGTTTAAAATGATACTCTCTGTGTCTGGGACTTATCAATTGTGTTACTGATAAGATTTTCTAGAGAACAGTCATGCTCTTAATATAATTAATCAAAGACATCATACCAACATAAGGTGCGAATTTTCAGAGTTTGAAATTCAAGCTTCAAATCTTTGTATGTAGTAAAATATTTTTTTTTTTTTTTTTTTTACAAATGCCCGGGCTCATAGACTGATCGTCTTTCTTTAGGCCAACAACAAGGGGCGAGATATGATGCCTTTAACCGACAAATCATTGCCCAGGGTATGCCAAGGGAGGCAGCATCAAGTGATACCCGCAGGAACGGACAGAAACAGAAGAAGTAAGAAACATCCATACTATGATGTTTTTGATTATTTTATCTTAACAAAGATACATAGAGGAAAAAAGTTATAGAAGAAACAGTATGCTCTTAACATTAATAATACTGTACCTGGATAAACACCATGGTAATTTGTTTTTGTAATAATCTGCAAAAAGTCATCAAGAGAAAGCCTACTGAAATTGATTTAGAAAAAAATCCTTGTAAGCTTCTGGAAAGGAATTCATTATACACTCAGTTGCCTAGGTGACTATGCTAAGCAGTAGTATCAGTTACATTTAATTTCTTCTAATAAAATATTTATTAAAATACTTTTGATACTCAAAACCTTTTTGTGGTTTATCCTTTTTCTGTTTTTTTTTTTTTTTTCCTTTTTAAACATAGGAACTTAAGCTATAATGCTTGTTAAATGAAATTTTAAGCTGTTTGATGATGTAGCTATATGTCGTTTTTTCTTACCAAATAATGAAAATACAAATTGATGCTGTTTAAATTTTGCACGCCCTGCTACTAATAAAAGCTTAGCATAGAGTATTTTTCCATATTGGCTTTGTTGTAAATTCCATATTTTTATGAATTTTAATCTGATTAAAAGCAAACCTTTGTGATTTGAGATTATTCCATGAGAATAAAATAAACTGAAGAAGATAATTAACATTGCTTTATCCAAAACTAAATTACTTGGACTAACACACAACCAAAGATTAATGGAAAATAGATAATCATGAATTAAATCTATAAAAATAAATAATTAAAAAAAAAAGGCCAAATTTAATTTTGTTAAAAAAAAAAAATTGTTACAGAAAATGAAATATTCATTATTTTCTAGTAAGTATTTACTTTCCCCAGCCATTTTAAAAAATAAGTTTAAGAAAATTTCTGTTCTATAAGAACAGGACAAAGAATGTCACTCAATGTCACAGTTTCTAAAAATACAAAAGCAAACAAATAAATTAACAATGAACTATATCATCATATGTGAAGATTTAGCTTTTGAAAGACAATGTATGCAGATAATATTAGAATGTTGGTTTAACTGACTAATTACATCAAAATTTTCATATCATCATTTAATCTCAATTAAAATAAACATTTAATTGAAATCTTTCTATTTCCCAAATACCTACCATCAACTTGGCCATGGAAGACATTAACAACTCCATCAGGGCATCCAGCTTCTTTCAGCAACCTCATAAGAATCATGCAGGCACCTGGATCACGCTCGGAGGGTTTGATGATGCTGGTATTTCCACACACAATTGCCATTGGAAACATCTGAAATAGATTAAATTGACTTATAAATAAATTCAAAACTTTTTCCAATGATGAAAAATCTCATAACAATTGAAGTTCAGTATTTATTTGTAAATATAAGGTTAACTTGTACTATACTGGCAAGAAAGGTAAGAACTTGCTATACATGTAGGAAATGGCAATTAGGATTTCTGTGAAAAATGTGCACTTTCAATAGACAATCAACCAACAATTTATCAGCAAAACACATTGAGAAAATGACTGATTATAGTGCTGGCCTTTCGTACGGGTTTCTGTACATTTGATTGCATCGTATTATTTTAAATTCCTGTAATTTAAACAGGCATAAATTAAGAAGTCACTGTACAATGGATGACATTGAAATTAGGAATTGTGTCGATAGCAAAGTCCAATAATGTCTTTCAAAATTACTGGTACCGAGACTATTTACAAGGAGACAATGTACCATATATATTATAAAATTTGATACTATTTTATAAGATGACTATAGTTCAGAATTATATATATATATATATATATATATATATATATATATATATATATATATATATATATATATAGGATTGACATCAAGTCTCCATGGCTTAAACATCAATCATTTTTTTCATCATTGTTTTCATTAGATTTCCTTTAAAAGCTTAAATGTTAGAAATGCAATTGTTATTTTGCAATTATTGGTGATAACGTGATGGTCTCGTATGGTCAGATTCCTAGAATCGAATACGCTGTAGGTTGTTTTTTGTTTCTTCATTTCTTTTTTGTTTTCTTCTTTTTCTAAATTTTGTTTTTCCTTATGTTAATGTACTTTCTTTTATTACTTTTTCTTTTCTTTTCTGGTTTATATTAGTAATGTGACTAGAAATTTTAAATAAATCTCCTTTAATTAGAAGATAAAGTTATAAATTACTTTATTTTTATTAATTAAATAATTATTTTGCCAAATATCATTTACTTTCTTCTTCTTTTGCTGTCATCTTCCTCTTTTTTTCTTCATCCTTTGTTTTTCTTTTTCATTATTTTAATGCATTTTTTTCTTATTATTTACATTATTAATATAAGCCAGAAAAAAATGATTATAAATGTAAATGATAATCCCATTAACTTTTTATTTAATTAAAAATACTTGTAACTATTAATTTAGAAAAATAAAGTGCTTATACTTATCTTACTGAATTTAATTTCTGAATATTCATTTAATATTTTTATTTAAATGTTTGAACTACTTGGAAAAGGTACACTTACTAAAAAAGGGTCATGGGTTTATATGAGAAGTTCAAAAAGCCTTCATGTATCTTTTTTCTGTGTATGAGAAATGCATAATCTTTAGGTTTCTTATATCTATTTTTATTCATTTAGATCCAAACATAATATAAACAGAAACCCAAATAAATTACATTCATATAAGAAAGTGAGAAAAAGTAACTAGTTGTGTTAATCAAATATAAATCATATGTAATTAATTATTATTAGTAATTAATTGCATATTATGTTTGAATATTAGAGCATAAATGATATGTTATAAATAGTTTTCATTGTTTCAATAAACAAAAAGGAGTGGAAATAAGTTCATTTTTATTAGAAAAATTCAAAAACCACTGTAAAAAATCATTAAATTTTTCAATGATTGTAAATATTATAAACATGGCCTATCATTACAAGGAGAAGATATTGGTAAGGAAGATGTTTGTGGTATTTTATTTAATCATAGAGTTGATACTGTTTTGCAAGATATAGAAGAATAAAGAAGTTATTTTTGTTTATCTTTGGCCTAACATTGTTTATTCTACATTTGTAAAAACCGTGAAGCTTTTCAAATGATTGCAAACATTGCCTAATATTGCTTGTTTAAATTATTCTATGTTTGTTTCTATTTTGCTTTGTAATTAAGCCTGAAGAAGCAGAAAAAGCAGCTTTCTGCGAAATATAACGATGTTTGGTGAAGAACTTGTGTATCCTGTGTTGTCTATATTATAATTATGTGGTTTATATATTTATTAAATTATGTTTGATAATTTATATATAAATACTTTATCTTCTAATTAAAGGGAATATTATTTAAAATTTCCAATTTCATAACCAGAAAAGAAAAATAATAAAGAGTACATTAACATAAGAAAACAAAACAAAGTTACAGAGGAAAAAAAACTACAACAGATTCAATCACATAAACCTTACAGCATAAGATTGTCATATTGCCAACACCATAACAGAACGATGCATTCCTAACATGTTAGTACAGGAAAGTCAATGAAAACAATGTCAAATATCTTGAAATCCATAACTGTTGGCCCCAAACCCACTATATATTTTTAAGTACTTCATGTGAACTTTCATCTCACAAAAGAGCATCAAATTTCACGATGTATATGGTGTGTTGTCTCCTTGTTAGTCTCCATCTTCTTAAGTAAGGACAAATTAACTCATAAATTAACAATCTTATTAGTGATACCATTTCAAAAATGCAACTCAAAATGAAGCTATGCAATTTAATAACTCAACAATTCACACTAACCCATAATGGAATCATAGCTGGAAAATTGAAAGGAGTGATCCCAGCAACTACACCCAAGGGTGCTCGAAAGCTGACTATGTCCATGTCTTTGGCAATGCTTGGTAATGATTCTCCTAACTGAAGTGATGTAACGCTACAGCAATGCTCCACTACCTCTGTAAATGAAAAAGAGCCATGAAACTTACTTATTTTTAATGAAATATCAAAAAAGCTTAGAAATTAAAGAAAAGAAGTTTAACGTGCCCAAATAATTTAAAATTAGATATCAAGCACAGGCACAAAGCTAAAGGAAGGATTCGCACCTTGAGTTGTCACCGGGAAGAGACTGGAACAGATACTAACACCTCGCGCACTTTCTGAGTTGTCATCGGAGGAGTTTGGCTGGCTGAGGAGTCCTAATAAGGACGAAACGATCCGTTCCAGTCTCTTCCCTGTGACAACTCAAGGTGCGAATCCTTCCTTTAGCTTTGTGCCTGTGCTTGATATCTAATTTTAGCTTAGAAATTGTTTTTTAAAAAATAAGTTAATCCCTAGCTTTATTAAAAGCATTTCCCTCTGCCATAAGTAAAAAAAATATTTTATTTAGAAAGCTTTAGAGAGATTAGAAAAAATTTACCTCCAGATACTGATTTTACAACCACATTAAATAATTTCAGATCTCTTAAAGAGCATAAATCTGCTCTTATATTACATCTTAAATTTTTAATACTATTTAACCTATTTGTTCTTCTTTTTATCTAAACTTACTATTCTAATTGGAATTATCATTCTCAAAATAAAAGTTAAGACTAAACTTAATGATCATTAAAAAGGGAAAGCTATCATACATATGGATCTACCATAAAGTAATACATAAACTTAATTAAAATAACATTTATAAAAATATGACTTGTTTTGAAAAGATTGTCTAGAAATATAAAACTTTTTATGTTTATGTATGATATATGAATTCAAATAGAGATTAAAATACAAGCAATTCTCAATTTTTAGTAATAATTTATTCCTGAAAAAATGTACAAATATCAAATGCAAGAAAGTTGAGTAAAGAGGAGATTCTAACCCAGTTCTAAATAAAAATCTGGTAACATATTTTTTCATATTTATTTTATACAAGTTTAATGCCAATTGGTGGAGGTGGTTTTAAGCACAGGCAAATTAGGCTTTAGCCTAGGATTTCATGGTTTTATGGAAACTTACAGAAAGTGGTCTTTTGAACTTTTATATTAACTGACTTAGATATGGTTTCATGCTTTTATAGAAGCTTATGTAATGGGCCTCCTACCTTTTTATAAATTTATAACAGCTTTGCAGTCTAATGCCTCACACAATGTAAAGCTGCCTCTACTCAAAACTATGGTATTAATATCCAAAAGAAGCTAAAGATTGTATTCTCTCAGAACACCTATTTATGTGCTTCTGTCATGACAAGTTAATAAGACCTAAATTGCTTTATACTCATAAAAAGTATTATCATTTTTTTTGTTTCTAATCCCGATATGAAATAAAGTCAGAAAGCTTCAGTACAATAAGCTTATAAAATTTTAAATATAAGTTAAGAATTTAGAATTTGTATCCAGCAGTAAATTAAACTGATGATAGTAATGGTAGGAGAAGAGGGGAAAATCTGGGGAATTTTCAGCATGTAATGAGTTATTCGCATGATGGATTTTGTGCAAATGACAAAAGTAATTTGATCTTGAAGGTTATAAAAAGCTTATTTGCAAAATCAGTTTAATGGTGTAAACATACAAGGTATGAATTAGTGGTCTGCACGAAAGTTTTATATATATATATATATATAGCCGGAAAAAGATATAAAATTAAAAGCTTAAAAAAGAATAAACGATAAAGAAGAGCAAACCTCTGCATATTGCGTTATTGTTTACAAAAAATTTTAGTATCTAAATTTCTCGCTAGATGCCGCTGATGACGTGAGGGTAAAATTTGGATTGTTATTCTCACAGAAACAGTTTTCTGAATTTTGTATTGGTTTTTTCAAATTTCAGAATGCTGTCCGGCTATTTTATTTAGTAATATAAGTTAATTTTATTCTTATATTCTTTACGTTCTAAATTTTCTAAATTGCAAATGATTGATTGAAATCTTTGCATTGCTAAACTCGAATAGGGTGGATTTGAGTTTGGCCATCCGATATATACATAGATATATAAAAATTCATGATTATAGAACTAGTAGCACAACAAATTCTCAAAACTATTTCAACATGAACTTAACCAAGTGATTCAAGTATTGAATTTAATAGGAAAAGATAGTAAATATTTTCCATAATGAATGACATGATGCAAAGTAATATGCAAGGCAATTTCAAAATTTGCAGAAGTTTGTTTCAAAAACACAATTTTAAAAGCTGCAAAACATCAGTATGCTACTGAAATAAAATAAAATTAATTTTCCACACAAATTAAGCTCTTCATTTTCACTAAGTTTAAATAGAATTAATCTAATTAAAAAGAAAAAAGGGAAAAAAATTGAGCTTGATCTTTGTCTTGTGTGTCTTCCTATTAATCCAGTGTTCTAGGAAAGAGTTTTCAGTCATTGACTGTTACAGATACTAAAAGGATACTGTCCTATCTCACTATAAACCAAAAACAAGATAAGCAAGACAAGCAGCTCAAAGAGCTGCTATGAAAGAAAGCCTGAATAATAACTTAATCAGCTTTTCTTAAAGCTGTGCTAACTTTGATCATTTTTAAAATATATGAAAAATTTAGTAACTATAACAAACGCATTCAATTTTAAGGAACAGTAAATGTGTAACTTAAAGGATATCTAACTTTAAAAATTATTTTTGCAATTGAAATAACTCAATACTTTGAAATAGCATTAACTTACGCAATCCACGGAAGACATCTCCCTCGGCGTCAACAAGTGTTTTTCCCTGTTCTGTAGTAATTGAGTGCATCAACTCTTTCTAAAACAATAAAATCAATCATTTCTTTTATTTTCAAGTTTACAGAAAAGTGAACAAAAAAGAAAATTAAAAAGATTTAAGAAAAATATTAAATTTAATGTGCATTGATAAATATAAGAACTAACATAAAAACATGCAAAAAATACACTTAGAGCCATCGTCTTCGAAATCTGGGACAGCTGTTTCAGCCTTATTAGGCTTCATCAGCAAGATTTACCCTGTGGTTTGGGGTGGGGGTAAATCCTTTGGTTGTGTTTTTGATTAAGATGTCCCTTTCAGATGTGGAGGTGGCATCCTTAACTAGATCACACACTATGAACATATCAAAGGTAAATCTGGCTCATTAAGCGTAATAAGGCTTAAACAGCTGTCCCTGATTCCTGAGATGGCAACTCAGGTTTTCTTTTCGTTTGTGATTTTTTTTGTGCTATTTCTTACATTTATCAAGTATGTTAAAAAAATTATTTTTTCTTGAATTACAGGAGTGTTGGGTTCTTCAACCCCTTTGAGCCAGACAGTGGCTGGGACAAGGAATTTGAGACTGTGCTGAGCTCTGTAAGTTTTTATTGTTGTCTATTTTTGGTTAGGGTGATTCTTAATCATGCACTCTGAGCCTATCAAGGGGAAATCTGATTGATGAAGCCTAATAAGGCTGAAACAAGCTATCCTAGATTCCGGAGATGATTTTTTGTATTTCTTTTATTAAAAAGATTTAATTATGAGAACTACATTATTTTTTTTTAAAGAAAACCTGTCTGCTATTATTTCTGAATAGCAAGAATAACATCAAGAAAATTAACAACAAGTCAGTCCTCATATGATGATACCATAGCATATAAAAAATTGCAATATTAATAAATGTAATTATTTTTATTTAAAATTAGATAAGAGGCATTATAAATATTAATAATATTTGATATCATTTGGATCATCCATGTTACATCACTAGGGTAGTTAACCACTATCACTAATCTGATTAGTATTTTATTCTCCAATTATAGTCACATAATATAAATATGAAAAAAAAAAAAATGAAAAAATTTCTTTTTTTTTTCCAATTGTTTTTCCCAATTATTTACTTTGCAATAAAACATATTCACTAAAATGCATAAAAATTGGTATCCTAAGGATAAGTTTGTATGTTGAATCTAATGACACAAATTAGAAGTTTGTTAGTCAGTCTTAATGTTCCTGAGATTCAAGTCAATTTGTCAGCATTGTTTTCAATTTATATTGTAAGATTCTACCATTAGTGTACCAAACTGAAAATGAAAATTCTTGCCTAATTGTAGAATCTTTGCTACATACAAGGCTTTATTTAAGCCTTGTATAAATAAAGGAAGAACCTTAAAGGTCAATAAAATCACTTTTATTTACTTTGTACATTATATGCAAAACAGGGGGAAAAAAAAAAAGAGAAAAAAGATTATTTTAATTGTTTAATGATATCTAATGATTGGTTTAAAATGAATCCTTATTTGAAAGGAATACTGATGAATCATTATTTGTAATTGTTGTTAAATTTCAAATTTATTCAAACGTATTCATAAGTTTAGAAGAGGGAGAATAGAATACGTTCTCCTCCATTTATATCCTGAAGAAATCTTTCGCACAGAAAGATGAAATGTAGATGTAAAATAAAGGAGTGTAATTTTTACAGAAGATTGTGGTGTATGATTTGATATTTAAGTCAATATTAAGAATACTATTGATGCATCTACTTAAGTATTTTTTGTTTCCATCTATTTTTTTTTTTATTATTATTATTATGAAAATTTTATAGGTTAGTTTTAAATTTAGGTTCTGACTAAACAGAAACTGAAAGTAAAGTTTTCGTATAGACAGCAAATTTTTCTAAGCAGTAGTGCATATCTTACCTAATTACTAAAATATGAATCTCAAAATCCAAATGTGTTTTACTAAAATACGAATCTCAAAATCCAAATGTGTTTTACAAAATTGCAAAGGTGTATGATATATATTGCCAGTAATACTACTCTACTAATGCTTTCACTTTGTTGTCCCACAAGAGCTCTTATCATATGGTTAATGATTTGTGACATCAGTGAGGGCGTGAACCTCAAGTGGTTCATTGTGGTACTGGAAAACATACTTCAGGATGCAGAACAATACTAGCTTCCAAAGAGCTCTACAATTCTTGTGCAGTTGTGTTCTACAGTACATTTGGAGAATAATGTTTATAATATTATGAAGAGGAAAAATCACATTTTTTAATGTACATTCAATACATGCTATGCCATTTTGCAACTATTGTTTGCTTTCAGCTTAATCTTCCTTGACATTTTGCGACAAATCACCAAATTGTAAAATAAATATTTGTTTGCTGATGATATAAGTAAGAATGACTGAGGTAAGACCACAGAGGAGATTAGTCATGGAAGAGCAAGGACAATGATTACCTGTGCCACTTGATTGTATTGTTGGCTAATACTGTGTCACTTGTTTACTAAACGCTATTTTGACTCCTTTTCATCAGAGACTCAAATATGTCTGTTTCTGGTATATTTAAATTGTTTTCAATTATAAATTTAAATAAAAAAAAGTAAAAAATTCAATTTAATGTTAGTATACAATTCTATCAAAAAAAAATCTAACTTGCTTTTAGTATAATGCCCAGCAAATAATAATGATTTTAAGGTTAACAGAATTTGCATTTTAGCATTCTTTTTTATATATAATAATTATTGAAAGAATCAATTCAAGCCTTAGTACTTAATTCTTATAAAAAATAAGAATAAAAAAATAAAGTTAGCAAAATCTATATTTTTGTCTCTTAATACTGTGGTAATTCAGGCAATGAAGAAATTAAAATGGCATCCTTTGCTAGCATTGTTCATACTCTAGCTAAAACATGGCTCTGGAACAATATATAGTTTCTAAAAAGATTTTAGAAAGGATTTAGATTGCTTTTAACTCCTTCATAGAAGCAAATTTGGATATTTTTTTAAATGGCCTTTGCCAATCTTCTCAGTAGTTTGGTATAAAAGTAAGCAAATAAAAAAAAAAAAAAATGGACAAAAAAGTAATACAAAAAATAATGTGATTCATTACTCCATTATCGATACATATAACTGAGTTACAGTTACTCAATTAAAAAAGTAACAGTGTTATCAATTGTTACCACTAAAAGTAACTGTTACTCGTAACAGAATTACTAACAATGTGACACTTCCCATCTCTGCTGATAATGATGAACATGGTATTGCAGTTAACATGTACAATTCCTATGGCTATAAATGTTGACGATTTGCAAATAAAACAAATATGTAGCTGTCTTTTTATGATAATTATTTGGATGTCTAATGAAAGACACATATAGATGAGGAAGATATTTCAGTCAGTTTCAAGGAATGAATAGAGAATAAAGGTATTAATATGACCTGAATAAGAGGATAAATGTTAATATTGTTATTCTTAATATTGGTGTGTATGTGATTACAGCTCATCCATACAAGGCCAAACTCGTCACTAATATGAACTTGAAAAATTGCACTATTGTAAAACATTTCAATCAATATTGGATCTAATCTGCATAGAAGGTAACATTTTTACTACAATCTTACATGAGTTTACTACGTTTTAGAGTTTATTTTTTTTCTTTGATGCCCAGTTATGAGTGGTTTACAATAGAAAGTATATTTACTAATAACTATTGTAATAATTACATTAAGTTTACCAACTGATTTTCAAGTCACAAGGATAGTCCTTTTTTTTTGGTAGCTTTTTTCTGGACTTTTCCATTATCCATAAAAAAGTTTCAGATTTTCAAAAATGGGCCTAAATTATTTTTTTTATTTTTTTTAAGCAATGCTAATATATTGGCTGTTATAAATTTTCATGTTGTGTCATTAGATTCAGAATAAAAAGTTTCTTAAGATACTAGTTTTTATGTATTTTAGTGAATATATTTTGTTACAAAATAAAAAAGAAAAAAATGTAAATTGTGAAAAACAATTGGAAAAGAAAAGGTTTTTGTAGACATACTGCATTAAGTATACTATATTATAGTTTAACAGCAAGGTATTTGTGAATAACAAATATTTCAATACTTACAATATTTTCTTTTATCAGTTGCTGATATTTAAACATTAACTGTTGACGAGAAAGTATAGATGTTTTGGACCATGAAGGAAAAGCTGCCTTGGCTGCTTCAACAGCTGCTGACATTTCTTCCGGAGTGGATTTTGGGACTCGTGTGATAACTTCATTGGTAGCCTGTGTTTTAATAAATATTATGTATTGTATAAAATAATTTATAACAACAACATATTTCTTAGAGTAAAATAAATTTAAACTTGAATGATTTATATTACTGTAATTATCTGACAAAAAAATGTGTTAATGGCTGTCATTTTCTATAAGCATTTCTAAGTCTGTAATTGAATCGAATATTACACTAAATAATTTGAAGGATTATCAAAGATTTAGAGGCAAACAATTTTCAAAATTTTTTAGCCACAGGATCTTATGTACAGGTGGTGGACACAATAATATGAATACCCATTTGAAAATGGTCCATACTTCATTTGCGTAGCAGAGCCATATCATCTAGAATAATCGTCCGCCACCTTATGGCCGTGAAGGTGGACATATCAGTCGATCAGCAGCAATCGTACAGGCTGCATATAAAATTTGTGCTAGCAGTGAAATGTCCAACCTCCAAGACTTCGAAAGCAGCATGATCATTGGAGGTGACTCGCTGGAGCTTCAGTGACAAAAAAAACCCAACCTTATGGGTGTTGCAAAAAGCAATGTTGTGACAGCTTACATAAAACGTGGTAAGACATCATCTGTGAAATAGAACAGTAGGTAAAAGTCAAAGATCATTGACAGAGATTGGTGGGTGCTGAAGCATATAGTAATCCGAAAGCATAGACAATGGTGTCCCAGATAACCTCCGAGATGAACACCCATCACTAGGACCCAGTATCAACCAACGCTATCCAACGGGAACTGCATGCTGTGAACATTCATGGCAGAGTGGCTATTCCAAAACCACTGGTTACACTATGTAATGCGTTGAAGCGACGGTAATGGCGCCGAGAGCACAGCAATGGGACATGTCATTTGGGCTGATGAATCTTACTTTACATTATTTCAGACCACTGGATGTGTTTGTGTGTGGAAAAAGCACACAGAAGCCTTTCATGTTGACTACCTCCTTCCTACTGTTAAGCAAGGAGTGGGCGCTGTGATGGTGTGGGGCACGATATCTTGATGTGGACTGGGACCACTTGCATTCTTGCATGGGAAGGTCACAGCACAGCATTCTGGACATTCATCTCCATCCTATGCTGCAGACTGTGTTCCTTGGCGAACGACCGCTGTTTCAAGAAGACAATGCCCCCATTCACACTGCTCAGTGTGTCCAAGCATGGTTCGATGAGCACGAATATGAAGTGGAACATCTTGTCTGGCCTTCTCAGTCTCCTGATCTTAATAAAATTGAACGTTTATGGAGTATTTTGGGGGCCAAAGTATGTGCTAGGTTTCCCCTCCACACTGAAGTGGAGATTCTGAAGTAGAGATCACTCTGCACGAGGAATGGCTGAATATTCCCTTGTACATTGTGCACAACCTGTATTTGTCCATGTTAGATACAAGCTGTAATTCAGACGAAGGGTGGGCCAACACACTACTAAAAAAGATTTTGTGTCGTTTCACAGGTGTTCATATTATTTTGTTCACCCCCTGCATATAGTGTCATATCCTAGACTTACGGTTCGTTAAGTTGCAGAGCATGGTCATAAATAGAACCAATGTATTTTTTTTTTTCCTTTATCAATGTGCACAATGCATTTTGATCATTATATATATAAGTAACTACATTGCGCCATCAAATTCAAGCTGGGTCATTAAGAATAACATGACGAGATGCCAATTTACGTAACAGCCTTACTACTTTTGCATTAAATTCTGTGTATTATTATTAACTTAATAACTATTTTAATCACAAGGAAACATTAAAATAAAATTACAAACACTAACACCAATTTGATCACAAAGAGAAACAATCAAATACAAAAAGATGCAAAATGAACTGTCTTTGAGAACAACCAGATAAAACGCATATCAGTAGTAATTCACTGTGTATGTGACAAGAGTACACAATATATATAAAATGTATGTAACTCAGAAGGAAACACCATAACTTCAGACTATGGTTCCAATGCAAAGTATTATGTAAGTCGGAGCTCTGATTTACAATATTAATAAGTACACTTACTGGTAAAACTTACTATAAATTTCTATGAATGAGATACAAGGAACATAAAATAATAATAGTTACAAACTCCTGGTTCAGTTTCATGCTGCCACAAGAGGCATTTGTCCACAAACAAGAAGCAAACAAGAATTTATAAAACAGGTCAAACAAAATGAATAAATTCATAAAGAAGGAAATCTTTGATACATTACTGACTCTTAAGATAAACGATATAGAAACTTCAGGTAACTGTTAGAACTCTTGTTGTTATTGATGCCCAAATTTTGAAAAGAATCTACAATTCTTTCCTAATGAACTGGAATTTTTAATGAAAAGGGCTCTATAATATAGAAAACGCAGGAAACACAAGTTCTCCACCAAACATCGCTATATTTCACAGAAATCTGCTTTTTCTGCTTCTTCAGGCTTAATTACAAAGCACAATAGAAAAAAACATAGAATAATTTAAACAAGCAAAGATAGGCCATGCTTACAATCATTTGAAAGCTTCATGATTTTTATAAATGTTGAATAATTGAAAGATATGCTAAGTTTACAATGATTACAATTATTGAAAACCTTGTAAATATAGCATATCTTTAAATTATTCAACATTTATAAAAATCATGAAGCTTTCAAATGATTATAATGATTGTAAACATTGCCTATCTTTGTTTGTTTAAATTATATCTATTTTGCTTTGTAATTAAGCCTGAAGAAGCAGAAAAAGCAGCTTTCTGTGAAATATAGCGATGTTTGGTGGAGAACTTGTTTCCTGTGTTTTCTATATTATAATTATGTGATTTATATATTTATTTAAAAGGGCTCTATATTCTATCTTAGAAAACACAATTTCCTCATACTTTCTATTATGTTTCAGAGACAATAAGTATGATGTAACAATGTTATAATTATTAAACAATCATCTAAGAAATCCTTGTATCAAGAATTCTGTTTTACAAATGATATTAAAATTATTAATAATTTTTTTTTCTTTTGTTGTATCATTCGATTTATTTGGATTTCCAAGTAAAATAAAGTTAAATTTCTTTAATAATTCATAATAATTATCAAAGTTAAATGAACAGAGGGGCGTGTATATTATCATCATCTGCACATTTACATTTTACTATACAAAACAGCCAGAAACAATGTAAATATGCTGTTACAGATCATCCACATTTCCAAGACAAAGCATTAGTTTCAAAAAGTTACAAACTTTTAACTTTCTCTATAATAAAAATGATAACTTACTGGATTTGGTAAATCTATCCACTCCTTTGTTTTTGATTCTACAAATTTCCCGTTGATAAATAATTTTGTAGTAGGCTAAGAGGAAAAGAAAAAAGAAAATATATAAAAATTTGCTTTAGAATCTATAAGTATCTCATGAAAACCTAATTGTAGCAATTTTTCTTTAGTTAGAAAATTTTTTGAGTTAAACAGAAAGAGTTAGAACAATGGTTCCCAGCCTTCTAAATTTCACAACTAATTAAAAAAAAATATATACAAATATTAAATAAATATAAAACAAAACTGTAAGATTGTTAAATATTTATTAAAATGTGAAGTATTATAGCAAAGTAATATAATAAAAAAATTCAATAATTTAATTTTATGAAAAATCATAATTTTCATTATTACACATGGACTAATTAAAATTTCATCCAATCTAGGTATTGATAGATAATTCTGATAAACATGAAACATGATATTTGGCTACAATATACTGCTGTTACATAAAAAAAAAACCAATCTTAATCACAGTAGCATCAACAAAAGAAGGCAGGAGTGGAAATATAGATATCACTTTTCTGCTTTTTTGCCTGCTTTTAGGAATTCACTTCTATTGTATATTTATTGGGGATATTTTCTAGGTTATATCTATTTACTTTTTTCAGCTTAATACAAATCCTTGTATTAAGTATGTGTAATCTTGTATGAACCTGTATATCATCTGAATTGTCAATCTGATGAATCAGAGGTATAGAGACAAGATTCTCAGACCTACTGTTTTGGCGTGTGCTGCAGTCATCGGCGATTCATTCCTTTTAATGAACAATAATGCTTGACATCATAAAGCTTGGCTAGCGGACAATACGTTTGAAGAGGAGGGAATTGAGCATATGGAGTGGCCAGCGTGCTGCCCTGACTTAAGTCTCATTGGGAAGCACTTGCAGATGCATTGCATCTTTGCTGACTCTTCCTGAACTGGAAAAAACCCTCATTGAAGAGTGGCAAAAATATCCCCAAACCTTCCTCGATAACCTCATCAGTTCTTTGCTGTGCAGGCGTGCAGTAATCTTAGTCATCCACTAAAAACCATACATCCTGTTAGAAGTCAGTTACTACTCTCGAACATTCATTTTTTCTTATATAGTAAGGTGACCAGACGTCCCGATTCTGGCGGGACAGTCCCGATTTTTAACAATTTGTCCTGCGGCTTTTTAAAAAAGTCCCGATGTTTTTTTTTTGGTTGTTGAACTGGAGATTCGTTTTTTTTTTTTTTCCCCCCCCCCCTCCCCCCGGTCAATGGTGTCCCGCTTCACCAATATTAAAATCTGGTCACCTTATACATAGGTATGCATATTGTTCTATAGCAAATTGTATAATGTGCATTATATGTTTTTTTTCTTACCTATATTTCTAAATATTCTACTGTGTCTTATATAAAAATAATATTTTATGTCAAACTGTCAGTCACATATGTAATTTTCCTTACAATAACTCATGCACCCAAATTGTTTTCACCAGTGTATTTAAAAATAAATAGATTTTCTAAATGAAGCTTTCAAAGAAATGAATGTTTAAAATAACAAAAGCCAAATGAACTACATCAAATGATGTAAGTCATTAATTTCAAATGCACTGACAACTGCAGTTAACAGTCCTTCAAAATTTGAACTTTTTACATTGTGAACTAAAATTTTTATAAAATTTGCACCTATTATAGTAAATATAGAGAAATTTTACTTACAATGGAAGCACTAGCATACCAACGGATGCTAAACTTCAAGGAAGGCTATAAACAAACAAAAGAACAGTTAGAGGGAAAAATGGCATTTAATCTACAACTATTATTCTGATACTAATTTTATTTAAAAACTGGATCTTATATTTTAAACAAGACAAGCAAATTAAAAAAAACAAAAAAAAACTTATTTATACAGCAGTGGTTTCAAACTCATTTTAGTCTAAAGGTCAAAACAGCATGTTTCAGATGATACATAGACTGCAACTTCTTGCTCAGATTTACGAACAGATAGGAAAATTAGGAAACTTAACATTTTCCCATAAAAATCCGTGGCAATCATACTTCTATGATGTTTTTGATTTTGAATAATTTTCTGACTGTTTTCCGAGTTATTTTAATAAAATGCACCTTAGATCTGGCCACACCTAGGCCTGTAGCCAGAATTTTCATTCAGGAGGAACAAAAAAGTGTTGTGTGGTGGTTGGCCATAGTAAGAATATCAACACTCCCTATCTTTCCATGGATGTCGTAGTAGATGAAAATTTTACATTGATATGATTAGTTCCTTTTATTTCAACCCTGGAAGAAATTTTTTGTTGGGCTAAAACGGAGAAGAGGGTACAAGCCAATCGCAGTGTTCGGAAGGATACGTGGCTGAGCGATCCGAACCGTTATTTCCATTAATTAGCCTAAGAAACAACTTACATGCTAATGAGTTCCGAAGGAACGAATCGTTGATTCCGATTAGCTGTAGGTTAGAGAAGTAAGGTCTGCTCAGCTGCAGGATGTATCTTTTGGTAAATTTTGAAAAATTTTTGGCCCTTTCTAATTTTTTTTCCGATTCGGAAAATGGTTTCAAAAGCGGCCATTACCTCGAAGGCTTGTACCCTCATCTCCGGTTTCACCTTCTGTTGTTTAGATTTCTCAGCCTCCCGAGCCCCTCACCTGGCTACGTGCCTGACCACACTAAAAGTCCTTAGTGAATTACATGCTTCTTCCCTAATCCTTGTTCACAGGGGAATGTTTCTGTGGAAAGGAATAAACAAGAGCATCCAGTGGCTACTAGTAACTAAACCTTTTACAATACACATGATTCATAAAGAATTAACCACAAGGAAGAAGGAAACAACGTCCAAGACAAATAAGAAACCTAAATGAAGAGTAGGCTGCTGCGATAACACACAAACAACTTAGACCTTTTGCCTTTTTGATAATATTACATCAGCAATATTACTAATTAATTCACAGTAATAAAAACTCCAATTAACAACATTCTTTGAAAATCACAATCCCAAAGCATAAAATTTATTCGCTTATATTATTAAAGCATGTAATCTTATTAATAATCATATAATGTACAATTGATAAACTGTAATGAGTTTAAATTGTTTTGCACCAAACATAATTCAGAAGTTCAACATTTCAATAAATGTTAAAACAACTTTATTCACATATAGGAATAAAAGAAACATACTTTTACATTTTTTACTACAAGAAAAGCTATTACTAAGTGCATGACCTTACTTTTTCCTCTAATTACCATCACTATGTTTATTTATTCATTTTATTATTTTAACAGCTCCTGAAGACAACTGTTATATGGCTAAACTTTAACAGGAGGAGGTTGTTCCTCAATTATATTTACAAAATAAATAAACAACAGCAATTGTCGAGAAAGTTATGATTAATAGACCGATAAGATTGATGACCCATGACACCACACTCCTCTTAGTATAATCGGGGTTTATTTGCATCCTCTACTTTGTAACTTTTAAAACCACTTGCGTATTTAAATGTTGAAAAAAAAAAAGGAGCTTTAAACATGTACTCTTAAGACAGCTGCAAAACAATTAGATAAAGCTTAATTAAACTTCTCTATGGGTAGGGTAGTAGTTCGGTGATTTTTCAAATGGCATTTAAGTACTGATTAGTTTGAATTTAATAAAATTACACTTACGTTTAATCGACATCGAAACAACGCCATCGCTTGAAGATTAGCTCAGGCCGTGAAAGGATCTGATGACAACTATTCAGCAGACAACCATTTATCAGTTAGATAATTTTACGTATAATGGATGAAAACTTTATAATATGAAAATTGGATATAAGAAATAAAAGTTTATTATTATGTCATGTCAAAAATAAAAAAATTGAAAGAAAAAATGAAGATTATATAATCTGGCACATAAAAGGATAGCGAGCACTGTTTTGCCAGATAGTGACATCTGGTGAATAGAAATGGCAGTATTTTGATCGTCAGACATGGGATGAGACGCCGTAGTTAATTGACGGGTATTTCCTCTCAACTTCCCACTGATATAATTTTAATGAGTAGGGCATTTTTAATTGTAATGGAATTTTTTTTAATAAAATTTTTATTAAAAAAAAAATTAAATGAACTTATGATAACTCTTGTGGATTGTCAATTATTTAAGCCTCTTAAATTAACTTTCATTTACATTGTAGTAGCATTTAATTTTAATTAGTTATCACTTATTAGTAGAAATAAAATAGTAAGTTTTAAATTTAAGTTTATAAAATTAATTACTGATATCTTTCATATCAAACCATTTTCTTCTATAAGTCTTTTATGGAGAACATCTCAAAATTATTTGCTGTTTATTAAAAATTATTAATAACTAACTAAGTATTCTTACTTTAAAAAACTAAGAATTTTCAAAATAACATACATAGTATCTTTCAAGGAAGATTATTAAGTTGATAGATTAACATTATGTGATTTTCGGATTTTAATCTCCACTCAATTATTATTATGAACTAGATTATTTGCCTGTCATTTATTATGACGGATAGAAAATTAAAATGAATGCATTGCTAGGGACGTAAATGAATTTGTTTATTGGATGACTTGATGTGGGCATAAATGGAACAGACGGCGTTTCAACTTAAATGGCAAATTGTCATCACTCGGTTGAAATCAATCCTGGGAATAGTGACGATATCACTTCTGTTGCTTTCCGGAAGAACTTCTGCCGTGAGTAAATTGCAATGACACTCCGTAATGATCAATCGTGTGCCATTACAGAGTCCTTTCTTTGGATTGAGGTTGCGAAGGAGCATCACAATTGATCCTTTCTTGAGGCTCAGCTAATGAGATGGAATGCGGAAAATGTGAGAGTATGAAGAAACTGCAGGATAGTTTCATTTATCATTTGGATCATCCGACACTACAATATTTGCGCTGCAGTAAGACTTGCCGGACAGCTTTCTGATCTGTTGCATTACACACAGAGGGATATACACACACAGAATTGGAAAACTGTATATTTGAATAAAATAATATTAATAAAAATAATAATAACTATAATGTTCGGTTAACTGAAACCGAGGACGATAGAGATTCTAATGCAGATGAAAATAAAATAAAATGGTAAATGGAAATTTTACTAATACTGCACTTCCCTATAACAATTTAATCTGGCTTCTTCCACTTTTAAAGTTTAAAGCTTAAATATTGACAAGAAAATATTTTTTTTTTATAAATATTTTTTTTTATTTCTATTTTCTAATTTAACTCTGGATGACATGAATGTGACTTTAATTAAACATTAAAATGATTATTTCGATCTTGTTAAACTTAAAACAAGAGATTTTCACGATAATTTGAATACGAATAATTCTGATATTAGGATTTTTTTTTTCAATAAGAGTTCTGTGTAAGGATTTTTTTTCCCAGGAACAGCGCAATAAATATTTTTGGGAATACGTAAAGTTTAGTTAGCCTGTTTTCAAAGTGTTATTAAATTAATGTTATTCTATATTTTTTTTTTTTTTTGGAATTTTTTAAATATAGTAAATGTTTGTTTTATATATATATTATAGATCCGAAATTTTAAGTAAAATCTTTTATAATTTATTTACAATATTACTAAAATTCAATATTTAAAGCTGATTGGAAAAAAAAAGAGCTTATCCACTGCTATCTAATACTTGTGTAGAATAAATCTTAAAGTTAGATATTATTATTTTTTTAACTCTTTAATATATAATCAAACTCCTTCAAACGGGATTTAGGGTCTACTCCTGTAGAATGGGTACCGGGTTTCTAACCCGGGGGTAAAGACGGGCGATCGCCGGACTGACCACCCGACCTCATCTCAATACCATTGGAGCCTTACCTTCAGTGCCCTGTCGATTGTGAGGCGTGGGACAAACGTAACTTAATCAGGTTACATAATTTATAATTATCATTTTTTTTTTAACTTCTTATTTGAAATCCAGGATTATTACGAAACAATGAAACAATTGGGATATATAAGATTTTATTCGAGTGTGTCAATTCGCCTTACAAAAACAAAGACAAGAAAAAAAAAGGTCAACTTCAATCTGACATTTCTTAGGACTAAAGTCCTCTCCACCAATCATCTAATAAAATAAATGAAAACAACAACAACAACAGTTTTTATATTAAATTTTGGAAATTCTGAGGGGAATGGGAGAACATGATCCCTTTGGCTGTCACCCATTTACGTCTAAGAATGAAATAATGTAAAATAGATATTTAGGCAATTTGTTTTTCTATTAAAAAATATAATATTTAAACATAAGTTTGAGGAATTTAGCATCAAATTAAGTATCTTTTTAAATCAATCGAATTTAAAAAAAAATGGCTTTATGATATTGAAAATTTTGTCTTGATAAATGTTAATAAAAAAAAAAAAATGTAAGATTTGACATATTTATATATAAAAAAAAATGCAACGAAAACTAAAAAGAAAAGGAAAATAATAGAGCTTACTTATACTAAAAGAAACATACTGATAACCATTTCTTAGGTGAGCTAATTAAACAAAAATATATTAAATCTTATAGTGCCTGAAAAATTTATCTGGAGTTAACATTTTTATTAATATTTGAATTGGTTCATATTGTCAAGATCTGTAATAATAAAAAATCATTCACAGAATTTTGTTTTTTCTAATTTATTTTACATGAAGTTATTTCTAATTCAATCCAACTGTTGATCTGTTAAATTTATTCAAAACTAACCGGGTACCGTCGCTTCGCTCCGGAACCCTTGCATACATAGCATAAAAAAACGAAACAACTTTATTTATTTAGCAAATTAATATCGAGATCGAAAAATATACGAGTTCCCAGCCCGTGGTGGCTTTCTCCGGATAACTCAGATATATTGCGGGGTGGCGCCACACACCTATACTGTATATGGATAAGGTAACGTTAAAGCGAAAATAAAAATCCTCTATATTCCCTATTCCATGGGAATTTCGAAAAATACGGCCTTATTCCTTGTCTACATCATAAAGGGAACCTCTGTGCAACATTTCAGCTTTCTAGGTCCAAGGGTTTGGGTTAGGCGATGAGTCAGTTAGTGAGTGAGTCAGGACTTTTCTTTTTATATAGGTAGATGAGTTCTTTATTTGTAATATTCTATAATTTAGAAGTTAAAAATGCCATTATAATAGTAAACAAATAGTATTACAATCAGTTGGCAAAGTGTTGGTCTCTGGCGTGGCTTCACTTCTACACCGATAGGGCGACCCTTCTGACATCTTGATTTAATCATACTAGGAAAGTTATTTCAATCTTTAATTTTATAAGAATTTTAAAGCTCCTTAAAAAAAAAAAAAGTCGAATGAATAATTATGTGCACTATTATTACATTGCCCATGATTTATTGGTATCTTCTTTTTGACTAGATGTGACCCTCATCTTAACTAGGACAGGGGATTGGATAGAAGGAGGCTACATAAAACTAATAATTTTCAAATCGCTGTAGCATCACAATGAAGTAAAACAAAAACAAAACAAACAAGAATTGTAATGAATATTCGGTTCAAAAACGTCAGCAAACTTGTTGATAGGACAAACTGATTTGTAGTTCGAGGAATGCTTTAAAACAAATCAACAAATAACTAGAAAATAAAAAATAAAAATGATAAATATGGAAATATGTGATACGAATTCACTCCTCTCAGGGAATTTCTAAAAGAATATTGTCATATTTCTCCCAGCATTAATTTAAGCCTCGATTTTGTAAAACTGAAATAGGGTTTCATTACAAGGCTTGCTTTAAATCAAAAGCACACAGAGAGAGAGAGAGATTTGGTTTTATACGTCCTAGAGGATACAAGGGAACTGATTAAGAAGAAGAAGAATATGAAACCCAAGGAAATACCGTATTTCCGTCGTACAAGATGCATCAGTTTTCAAAGGCATTATTTTGTAGAAAAAAAATATTATATTGAAAAAAAAAAAAAATCGACTAACACAAGACGCACTAATTTTTGAGGTAAATTTTAAGGAAAAAGAAGTATACGCCGCCAAATACGGCAAATGGAACCTCCAACCGAGATTCGAATAATCACAACGGACCTTCGAACTCTAAACGAAAAAAAGTAAACTTCAGAGAAGATAATTCATAATGAAGCAAATATTGATTATCTTTCAATTTAGATAATATTCCGAATTTACTAGTTCCTTTTCATTTCTTTTCCCCTAAGTCTACAATTAAGATTAACAGTTTCAATAATTGTATCTGTCTTGTAGATGGAAGACACGAAGATAAAAAGAGACTCTTGGAATGAAGCCAAGTCAAGGAAAAGAAATTTCTAGAACATTACTGATAAGTGTTTACCTGTAGATTAAGAAGAATACAGATAACAGGGTAATAAAATAAATGATTTTGGAAGAAATTAGATACTTTAATTATAATGAAATAACTAAACACTAAGAAACACTAAAACATTAAATATATTTTTTTTAATGACAAAATTTCGTAAACGAAAGAGAATAATGTTCGAGAAAGAAGTCTTTGTTGAGCTAATCCCTAAAGACATTTAAAGATTTTTTTGACATCGATTTATGGATTAGTGATTTGTTTTAATAAAATCCCATAACAATGATTCTTAATCTTTTTAAAAACAAAAGAATCCATTTTTCAGTTCGTTCATTTTATGACATTGCAAAAAATAAATAAATAAATAAACTAAAAATAAAACAGGTGCTAATAAATTCATATTTTTATTTAAGAGTGTAAAATAATAATAAGAGTGTTTAAATGATATTTCTTCATTTTATTTATATAAATAAATAAAAAATGTAAATATAATACTTTTAGAAAGTGAAAAGGCCTAATGGGTAAATGCTGTCAATCATGGTTTTCAAACACTTGAATGTCTACTTTATACTTTAATAGATTTTTTTTTTAATATTTTAATTTTTTTTGTAGAAACAATTCGCCTTCCAAACATTTAATGAGTTTTGAAAAGAAATTAGGTGTTTTTCATCTACGTGTTAGCATTTAGCATGGTAATAACTTTTAATCAGCATACAAATACCCTACGGTGAAGAAATTAAGAAAGAAAGACGTTTGCAATTTAATGAAACTGATACAAGAATTCAGGAAAATTTTTGTTGACGAGTAATTTTGACATAACTCGCCAAAATTCTGTAAAATAAAACAAAGTGTTTCAATTGCTAGCAGTTAAAGTACAAATTTAATTTTATCAAGACAAAGAAAAAATGGGTTTTACTTGTATACGAAACCACAGCGATCCCGCATATGTTTCATTTTCGACCACTCCTTGTGAGAAGTGACCGCAGATCGGAAATCGTACATTTTCAATAAGATATCACTTACATCTGTCCGACTTGTAGTTCGGGCTGAAGAGATAGTGACATGTTTTATTTTCGGCCACTTCTTGAGACAGGAAGTGCCCACAGACCGGATCTCGAATTTATTCCCCACCTCTAAAATCATCAGCTTTCGAATAATGTATCATTAATGTCTTATAGTTTAGGCTCTAGAGGTGATGATGGCTCTAGAGGACGGACAGAACCTTCTTAAAGAGCTCCCTTTATACTTTGTGTACGAGGTCGCTAAAAAGCAAATTTTATAGTATTGGAAATAGAACAGTGCTGTATGGCAGTGAGTGTTAAGTCAAAGGTGTATAAGTAGCTCAGACGAAGTTTTTTTTTATTAACAAATGGGAGTAGAAAACGTAGTTGAGAGGATAAAATAAGAATCGTAAGTTGAGGAATCATATTGATAGAATGTCTCAAATACTTACATAAATTAACTTCGGAATACAAACGAAATGGAAAAAGATCAGTAGGAAGACCAAATAAAAAGATGGAAAGAACAAATAATGTGAGTACTGCTTTCGGAATGAAATACCTAATCCTTGAATGGAAGAAGAAGAAAAAGAAAGTTGCGTTTAATTCATTGAAAGATATTCACTATCTCTTTACATTTAGATAAGCTATTAGTTACAGTAAAAGATTAACGTTGTTTCTGATTGAAGCAATTTCATTGAAGCAATATGGCCGAAGCACTAGGATTGAAGCGTCAAGTAATCTCAATTGATTTTATTGCAATCAATCTAATTAAAAAATGATCTAGTCGAATCATCTGAATGAAATTAATTTTCATCAAAGCAATCTGAATGAAATCGTTCTCTAGGAATTAATATTATTGAACGAATTTTACTTACAGCGGGCACCACTAGGGTAAACCTTTATATAAACACAGGATACGCATTGCCCATTCTCTTTGACGAGTCCCGTTGGGACAAACAACTTTTAGGGGGGGTATACCTAGGGTTTTTTTAAGGCTTGAGAATAGAATTCGTACAAGGAATTCTTAAACGTACGTAGCCAAATATTTACATTTTTAGCCATTTTACCATGATTTTAAGGTGTTTATACAGTAGGCTCTATTAATATATATAGAAAGACACGTAAAATAATTGTAATATTAACACAGCAATGGCTACTATTGCTGAGATATTTGTTAGATACTCATTTTTAAAATATGAGATTAGGCAATTTTTGAATACTGTGAAACGTATTGAAGCAGCAAAGGCTGCAATTATTTTTAATCAGACTTGTAAAAAAGAAGGTTTAATACCAAATGGATGCAGGATTAAGGTAGATTCTAACCATAATACCATACAATATTTAATAAATAAGGCTCAAAAATTATTAATAGGCGAAAGAATAACCCAAGCTCATCAAAAAAAGGGGAAACTTATAATCCAATTAAAAAGAATATCACTTAAGTTAGGAAAATGTCTTAAAAATAAAGATTTCTATGGATTATTAGCTATTGGAGCGGAAACAGCCCGGAGAACCTGTAACGCCATTGTTATCAGACACTGTCGTAAGTTAGGAAATATGAAAGTTAAAACATGTACCATTGATAAGAGTGAATACCAAAATAGGAAAGTTATCAATGATAGCAACATGAAATTAACTCCCATTCAATATGAAATCCTAAGTAAAGGCATTAATTTCAATCTAGGTAACGAACCCATCAATGTGGTAGAATCCATTACGAATTTGGAAGACAAAATAAGATTCATTCAAAATCCCAATGAAAGATCCCAAACAAGAAAAAATGTAGGTAGAATAGTAAGGAACTTTAAATATAAAAAAAGAATTGAAAATACCCTAAATCCAATCCAGCTCCAGGAGCTTCATAATCTCAAAAACAACAATGACAACATCTTATATGTGGAAGCGGATAAGGGAGGCGCACTGGTTATTCTTAACCATAAAGATTACATTAATATGTGCGATAATTTTATTTCAAATCAAAATGGATTTTCTGCTGTGGCACATTCTAAAACAGAAATAATCAAGGAAATAGGATATAGGGTCAATAAAGCTCGTAAAATTGGCTTCCTCCAAACAACTGTAGCAGAGGAATGGCTGGAAAAAAACCAAACAATCCCCAAATTTAATGGAAGACCTAAAATTCATAAAGAAAAAGAAGGCGATTTATATAAGGTGAGACCCATTATCAATTGTAGAAACAGTGCAATAATGATAATATCTAGAATAATAAACAATCAAATTAAAAAAGGATTAGAATACCGATCTAAATTTTCGATCAATAACAGAAACCCGCTTATAACATATTTAAGAGAAAACAAAACTATCCCTAACACGAGAATGATTTCACTTGATGTGGCAAACCTTTATACATCGTTAACCCCTAATCTGGTTTACCAAGCATTAATGTTTATACATGAACGTAATGCACAAGTAACGAAAGAGGGATCACTAATAAACATTAAGGGTTTAATACAACTAATTGATTTATTGTTTCACATACAGTTTTTTGAATTCAATAATAAATTCTTTCTGCAAACATCAGGATTGTTTATGGGTCTGTCAGCGTCGGCCACTATTGCTGAGGTAGTAATGAATTTTATTGAATACAAGATAATTACTATTGATAATGTGTACCATAACGTACATTTCTTATGTAGATGATACATTTCTAATTATCAATCAGAATTATCTAGACACAATAATAAAGGATTTCAATGGGGTCAACCATCATATACAATATACAATGGAAATTGATAATGGGGGAACGATACCCTTTTTAGATGTTTTGATTTCAAAAAAAGAACAAATATATGAAACTTCAGTGTATCGTAAAAACACAGACGCTCTCATCACTACCAATTACCATAGTGCTATACCGTTTAAATACAAAAGAAACGCGATCTTCATGGCAGTTGATAGAGCGTGGAAAGTAAGCTCCAATGAGAATGTTCTATTGGAAGAATTAAATTTCATTAAAAAAATTTTTATGGAAAATAGTTTCCCAAAAAACTGGTTAGAGAAACAAATTAATAAGTTTTGGTAGGATGTTAAAAGTAAACAAAGACAATAAGAATGCATCGGAATTAGAAATATTTGCATCTAGAAATATATACATAGTTCTCTGCCAAGGGCAGGTCCTTCACTGCAAACCCAGCATTCTCCAATCTTTCCTATTTTCTGCCTTCCTCTTCGTCTCCACATAAGATCCATTTACCATAATGTTGTCGATCATCTTAAATCTTCTTCTGCCTCGAACTTTTTTACCGTTCACCATTCCTTCCAGTGCATCCTTCATTAGGGAGTTTCTTCTCAGCCAGTGACCCAACCAGTTTCTTTTTCTCTTCCTGATCAGTTTCAGCATTATTCTTTCTTCACCCACTCTTTCTAGCACAGCTTCATTTCTTATTTTGTCTGTCCATTTCACATGCTCCATTCTTCTCCATATCCACATTTCAAATGCTTCTAGTCGTTTCTCTTCACTGCGTCGTAATGTCCATGTTTCTGCCCCATACAATGCCACACTCCACACAAAGCACTTCACTAGTCTCTTCCTTAGTTCTTTTTCCAGAGGTCCGCAGAAGATGCTCCTTTTCCTATTAAAAGCCTCCTTTATTATTGCTATCCTCCTCTTGACTTCTTGGCAGCAGTTCATATCACTACTTATAGTACACCCTAAGTATTTAAAGTTGTTCACTTGTTCCAATGTCTCATTCCGAATACAGTACTTATGTTTATCTTCTTTGTCTTTCTTCCGATAACCATAGTCTTTGTCTTGTTTACATTTATCTTCATTCCATATTGTTCACAGCTGTCATTCAGCTGCAGTAGCATATCCCTTAGTATCATCTCCTCTTCTGCTAACAATGCCATATCATCAGCAAATCTTATGCACTTTATTCTTCTTCCTCCTACTGTCACCCCTCCCATGTTCTGAAAACAATTCTTCACTAACTCCTCTAAGTAGATGTTGAACAGCGTAGGTGATAGAGGGCATCCTTGTCGCACCCCTCTCCCTATTCCACTTCCCTCTGACAATTTTTCTCCTATCCTGACTTTCACTCGTTGTTTCATATAAAGATTAGTTATTAGCCTTCTCTCTTTCCAATCCACACCAATTTTCTTCAAGATTTCCATAAGTTTATTCCAATCCACTCTGTCAAAAGCCTTTTCCAGGTCCACAAATACTGCATATACGTGTTTATTTTTTTCTAGATATCTTTCGCCGATTGTTCGCAGCAGTCCAATTGCATCTCTCGTACCTTTTCCTTTCCTAAAACCAAACTGCTCTTCTTCCAACTCTCCTTCCACCTTAGAATATAAACGTCTGTTCAGTATTCGCAGAAGAATCTTCGCTGAGTGCGATATAAGGCTGATAGTCCTGAACTCACTGCACTTCTTTGCATTATTTTTCTTCGGTATTGGTAGCAATACTGTTTCCATGAAATCATCAGGCCATTCACCTTTCTCATATATTTCATTGCATAATGATAGTATTTGCTTCTTGTCTTCACCCAAGCATTTAACTAAGTCAATGTTTATTCCATCAACTCCTGTTGCTTTCCCATTCTTCATTTCCCTAATCGCTAGCTCAACTTCTTCCCTTAGAATACAACATCCTTTTTCGTCTTCTGATACAGCTGTTTCATCTTCTATAGCTAAGTAATCTGGACGATTCCCTGTCTCATATAATTGTTCTACATACTTCTTCCATCTGTTCAAAATTCCTTGTTTGTCGGTTATTTCATTGCCGATTTCGTCTTCTATCAACCACATGGACTTCTTATTCTTATTTGTGAAATCCAAACATTTTACTTCGCGGTACAATAAATCATATCTTCCTTTTCTCTCTAGATCCTCTACTTCTTCACATTTCTGTTTCATCCAGTCTTCCTTCGCCTTATCAGTTATTCTTCTTAGTTCGTTGTTTAGTTTCTTATAATTTCTTTTACCTTCTTCTGTGTTGATGTTTTTCCATTTTCTCCTTTCCTCCATCTTCTCCAACATTTTCCCTGTGACCCAAGGTTTCTTATTACTCTTACCTTCTCAACCAAAAAATTATGTATCAATGACGTATGATAAAAACTTAATGAGGAGAATAAATCCCATCCTAGCCTCGGTCAACATAGGCATTGCGTGCAAACCTAAAAGCACCATAGGCGAATTCCTTAAACGGAAAAAAGTTAATACATCCAATCAGGAATCTATAAATAAAATAAATGAAAAGAAAAAAGGAAATATTTATGGAATAAAATGTAAAACTGATAAATTAAATACTAAAAAATGCCTGTACATAGGAAATTCTAAACGTGAACTGAAAACACGGCTAAATGAACATAGAACTGCTGTTAATACAAACAATAAAGCTTATGGGACCGCTAATCACTGCGAAATAACGGGCCATCTTAATAATGTGATGGTCCTAGGACAAAGGAAAGAAAGGTACCTAAGAGAATTCTATGAATCGGCTATGATTAGAACTAAAAATAGCTATAACCAAGACTTATCTAATAAAAATATAATAGAATATGGATTTTAAATAGAGGAATAAGCATTAACGTTATAATTTAATTATTAAACACTCACCGCAGGTAGGATAAGAATGAGGGGAGGGAGGAACAAAAAAAAAAAAGAAGCGCCGTATGCCTCATAATTAAATGTTTACTTACAGCGGGCACCACTAGGGTAAACCTTTATATAAACCAGGGTTTCTCAACCTTTTTTTACCCATGGACCCCTTTCCTCCCCCCTTTTTTTTTGGTGGACCCCCTCATAGCTATTCGATAAAAGAAAAGTTTATTCCATTTTTCACTAATAAAAAGTAAACGGATTATATTAATAATCAAAGAAATAGTAAATGATTATGCTTTATTTTGAATGAAAACTAATTTAATGCAAATAAATTATTCTCAGTTAAAATATGTGATTCAATGAGACCCTGTAGTTGATGCCGCTCTGCGAGTTTCTTTATATCTGGTTCCATCGATATTAACGATATTCGAAGATCATCTCTTTTCACAATGTCAAATCTATTGCGAACTTTTGATAAGTGAGAAACACGACTAATCCTGATTCAACAAGGTAAGATGATGGAAAAGCAAATTACGTAGAGCTGTGCTTTATCCCAGAGTAATGGGTACTTTTAGCAATATCATTTGTTTTCCATATATTATACTTCCCATCTTTGAATTTTGCACGTATTATTTCATCACTTTGTAATTCAATGAGGGGCTCTTTCAAAGAAATGTCTATATCGGCAACATTAACTTCGAAAGGAATTGTCACCCAAGTTGGTATATCCATCATGAGTAGGTCACTAAACCGAGTTTGCATACCTTCGTGCATATTTTCCAAATATTCGCTATATAATACAAGATCTTCATCGTGCAAATCGCTGCTAATCGAAGCCAAACAAGGAAACTGTTGAAATGCACAACGCCTGATATTATTTTTGTACAACTGTAATTTTCTCAGAAAAACAGTAACAGCACCTTTACTTGATATGAAATCAGAATCTTTTCCTAGGAGCTATTTATTAAGTAAATTTAATTTTTCAAATATATCTGATAAGCAGAGTCGTCGCGTGAGCAAGGCGACCGGGGCGATCGCCCTGGGCGCCGCGGCAACGGCAAAAATAAAAAAAAATTGAAAATTTTGGTTTTTTTTTTTTTTTGGTTGTTGAATTGAAATTCCTGGGCGCCGTGGCCAGGGGGGG
>JAFIDM010004315.1:28077522-28102001 GCA_023159025.1 Thereuonema tuberculata
TGTTGAATTGGAGATTCCGGTTTTTTTTTTGGTTTTAGATTTTTGGTTAGGTGGGGGAGGCGCAAATATCAAATGTAGGGCGTCTGACGAAATCTTGCCCTGGGCGCCAACAAACCACGCGACGGCACTGGTGACAAGTACTGACCGATGGTTGAGTAGATAGGCGAAAAAGAAATATAAAATAAATAAAGTTAGAAAGAATCATTCATATATATTCTCTACTTATTTCAATATGGAGTAAATTACAGTAAAAATTTTATTTTGAGTAATAAAACCGTTCTGAAGTGGAATTCCCCCATGGACCACCAAAATATCACTATGGACCCCCAATTTGTTATTTTTTGCCTGTGGAGCCCGAAGATATTACATGGACCCCCAGGGGTCCATGTGGACCCCGGTTGAGAACTCCTGATATAAACACAGGATACGCATTGCCCATTCTCTTTGACGAGTCCCGTTGGGACAAACAACTTTTAGGGGGATATACCTAGGGTTTTTTTAAGGCTTGAGAATAGAATTCGTACAAGGAATTTTTAAACGTACGTAGCCAAATATTTACATTTTTAGCCATTTTACCATGATTTTAAGGTGTCTATATAGTAGGCTCTATTAATAAGTTTCAAATCTTTTGATTGTTTTCAAAATATTTTGAATATTTTATTGTTTTATTGTTATATGACAATTGTATCATTTGATGTACTTATTACCATAGAATTTATTTATTGATTTGAGAAGGTTATTTCTCTTTCCATTTTCATCTTTATTTTTTATTTTATTTATTTGTTTATTATGTTTACCAAAAAAACCTTGAGGAAGTCTTTGAAAAACAAGACGAAATATTGGTCTGTGGTGCAGTATTTTTGGAGTTTAATAAAGTTTTGTGATAAGTTATTATGTAATTTAATTCACTGTGGTTTATTTTTCATGGAAATAACTTACCACTGTCAAGATATTAAGGTATTCTTTACGTCTGGTAGAGGAAATGGTAATTCGTAGAGCCCTTTTATGCACGCGTTTATTGTCGCGCGACATATGACGACAAAATGTCCTGCGTTCTGAAAATCGACTGGAACAAGTTGGCCATTTTCTGCACTGTCTAAGTTGCCGTCGTGTCCTAGAAAACGGCAAAATGTCGCGACAATCTTTCTAAGTACATGGCGTCGTATGGTACTTATATGGACGGATCCATCTTCCACTCTTCAATGCGAAAAGGCACTGGCGGCACTGATATTTTTTCGGACGACAAATGTTGCATCCATAAAAGAAACCTATAAAACGCACGACATTTTGCCGTCATTTTATGCAAAAAAACGTGTGCATAAAAGGGGTCTTAGGTGGGAGGACTAATAGTTCAATCCTCTGCAAGTTACCTTTTTTCCTAATCTGATGTTATTTCTTCTTCAGATGAGAACTAGGATCACACCATCTTTTATCAAATAATAATGAATAACTTGTTTCTTGCCTTTTTGCCTTTGGGGGATCACTGCCTGGTTGGCTGGTGACCTTCTCATAGGTTTGCGCCTTCTCTGGTTCTTTTATCGAGGGAGGCGGATTAGGACTGAAGATCCCGTTGAAGGGTGAAACAGCTGATCCCTAATCCTCCCCATAATTGAATCAAAGAAACGCATTTATTTATTCTGTGCTGTGGCTTTGTATACATTTCTTCTAATAATGAATAACTACTATGTATCGTCACATTATAACACAAAACTTAATTTATATTCATTAATTGTTTAATGAATATAAATCCAAAATAATTTTTTTTTTGTATATCTTTATATTTTGGTAGTTTTTAAAGTAAAGTAAATTCACTTAATAGTTTTTTACATAGAATATATATTTGTAGTTTCTTTTTCCACATCTTATTGCTATAGATGCTCAAATCCTACGTTTTCTTTTTGGGAACCATTTTTTTAAACCTGAGCAAAAAAAACCATTCAATTAAACAAAAAAGCTTTTCAAAGATTAATTATGAAAATTAATTAAAGAGATTTCACAAGCAATCATCCTTCATTATGTACCAATGCTTGGATCAAATGTTAAGTGCTAAAGACATGAAAGCCCGTAGGGATTTCAATCTATTACAAATTCCCTTCAGGTTTTTATTCACATAAAAAAGAAAAAAAGAAAATAGTCGTTGGTAGAGTTAGGTTGCAGTGAGCGAGGTCGTCTCCCCTTTACCTACCTCAGAAAAAAGGTTAGCAAATCTCAGGTCAGTAAAAATTGAGTTTACGAAGTTATTACAGGTCTCCTCACTGCGCATGCTCATTACTACGAGATTGGCAAAGACTCCGTTATTTTATAAAAGAATTTGTTTGAAATTGAAAAACATTGAGATAAATTGATTTGCAATACGAAAGGAAATAAAGCACAATTCGAAATATCAGAGTAAATAAATTGTAATAGACAAATCGTTGAATAAGTTGAGCAAACAGCGTATGGTTCAAGCACATGTAGATATAATACATCAATTTGATCATTGATATATAAACTTTTTTATTAGTGAACAAAATTGGGGGGGGAAAAAATAAGTGATAAGTATTGAGGAAAGAAAATGAGTTAAATTAAAAGTTAAACGAAAACTATTAAGGCAGTCAGCTGGAAACAAATTACTCAAAATTCAACGTCATTCTTGGCTTTGGTGTAATTCAGATTCTTAACAGTGAATCCAATTCAAGAAAAGGAAACTAAAGTTAATTTTAATGTACCTGAGCTGTTTTCAAAGGAATAAAAGGTTTTTTATTCGTATCTAGATGTTTCCATATTGAATTTGTTAGACATTTTTTTAGAAGTTTATAAGTATTGCTGTTAATATCTTCCATCAAGGACGGCAAGGGGATTGTAAAGATTGTAATTAATATTACTTACATTTTGGAAAGAGAAAGCAGTTTATTTATTTATTTATTTATTTATTTATTTATTTATTTATTTATTTTCTCAAACGTAAATATAAGTTTACAAATGATAAATGAATGTTTGAGTCAGGGATGCCAAATGTTTTTCTTGGATTTTTTACCAAATAAATTTTTGAAAATGACCAAAAATTTCTAAAAGGAACCATATTAAATGAAAAGCATTTAACTAATGCTAACTTATTAAGAACTTCAGGCGTTCAATTGCAAAAAAAAAAAAAAAAAAGAAAAGAAAAGATACAAAACTAGCCAAAACCTATCGGAACTTATCGAAATCTCTTATAAATCACAAGGTCAAGTTTCACTTAAAACAGGTACTAAATATGAAACTTGTGAGAAATTCAATTTTTTAATCCCTGATAAAATTAAATTAAAACTAACATCAAGGCTTTGAAATATTTATATTTTTTTTTATTTTCATTAAAACCGAAAGTTAAGAGTATGTTCTTTTGTTGTGTGTAAGCACGTGAGAACACAATGGATGTGTTGATCACAGCATGAACGCGGACGTTCAATTGTTAATGGTTAATCGTAGAAGATCGTAAAATGGCGTTACGATGGAAGACCAAATAGCAACGATGCTAAGGTTTTGAAAATGGGAATCGGATGAGTTCCTTCCGATTGTGCTATAGATTAGTTTTTGATTTTAAACTCATATTGTGTTCAGTAAAAGGCGGACGGCCTTGAGAATTAAATAAGTAAGGATTAATAGTAAAGTTAAATTAATTCTTAATAAACGGTTAGGCCCAAAAGATGGAATCTCGCAAATGAAGACTGGCAGACCAAAGTGGAATTTTGCCAAGGTATTATCTTCGACGTTTGACAGGGATTGACGAGAAATTGATGGATTGTTGCTGAACTTTTGTAAGTAGAATTTCTATTTTACTTCACCCATCGAGAATTTGGAAAAGGAGCCAACGTTAGAATTTCGAACACAAGAAAATGAAGTTTAGGACAAAGCGGAACGTATACTAATGAACATTAAAGATTAAACATTACCAACACATTAACATTTGTTCGTAAATTAAAGAAACAGTAAAGTTATTTATTTCAAGTAAAACCATTACTGCTAGGAATTATTAAAGTCAAGGGAAATCGACTTATTACAAATGTTGGACTGAATCAACTAAAGTTAAAGAACTGTTGAGTTGAAATGATTTAAGTATTTACACAGGAACATTTGTGATTATTAGCAAGAGTTTTATTTTAAAGATTATTTCAACGATGTTAAAGATTATTCGATTGAAGTTTTCAAGTTATGATTATAAACTGTTTAGAGTGTTTTGGTAAAGACTATAATACTAGAATGTTTAGTCAAGAAAAGATTGGAGAAATCAAGTTAACTTAAACATTCATATTATTAAATTACTGTTATAGCACATACGGTGAACATTATTGAAAGCTATCTAATACAAGTTAAAAGACATATGAGATATAAGAAAGTTCTATGTGTTAATGAGTTTATACATTAAGATAAACTTTAGTAATTATCAAACATGATGAAAATAGCCATTTATCAACGTTGTTAATTGAACAGTTGATGTTAAGAAAGATTCAAAGGAACTTTAAGTTTTAAAGTAAAGAACTTTAAATGATTGAAATCTACATGATAGATTCATAGACTATTTGAAACAACTGTTTCACATTTTGTAATTGTTTAATGATTATAAAACAAGTTAAGTTTTTATCAGTTTTGCTTTTCATTTTCTCCTTACTCTTAAAGACTTAATATACTCTGCTAAACTAGTACAGGCAAGTAAATAAATTAAAAAGCCGTTTAGAAAATTTATTGTGTGGAACCTCAGTGACAATTATTCTTATATATAATCCCACAAAACTAATAAATAAAATTTATAAAATCTTTTAAAAACAACACTTTTTATATTATATAAAGATTAAAATACTGTATATAAGAATTATGTATACCGGTATATAATTCAGAAGTATGTGCATATAAATTATACATATGCCTCCGCCTAACGGTTTGTCTCGGTAATAACGGCCACGGAAGGACGTGTTGCCTTGGCGTATTATATTAATATAAAATATATTAATATATCAGTACATTATTGTAATGGCATCAGACATAAGCAAGTGTGCAAAATTTGTAGATGATTGACAGATGGAAAGTGACTTAAAAATTGATTACAAGATTTGACCCGGAAACCAGACAGTCTGAGTAATAAAAGAGTGGTAATAATAATAAAATTACCGAATTTCATTAAAGTTTTACCAAATTTACTAAATAAAAATCACTTATTTCGGTAACCTTGGTACGAGTTGACTACACCTAAGACTAAACCTGTGTAAAAAATCTGTAACGCCATCTTCCACTATAATTTTGACCAGTGACCTATGTACCAATGTACCTATGACCGGTATATTGTGCAATGGCAGATCACATTCTACGTAACTTATCTGCCAAGTATGAATTGCGCGATCGGGACCTTCCCTTGTGAGAAAACTTAAGTGGCAAGAACATAGATACATTCGAGAACTACGTCTCTGTGGACAAGTCAGGTGGCGATCAGTGGGTTAGTAACAGTGAAGGACCTGTGCGAGAGCCACGCGGTGTTCAGGAATGTAGAGGGGAAAGAGGGAGAAGAAGATGGCAAACCTGAGTTATGTTGAATTACGCCGAGGCAGATGTAGCTCTGACTAAATCTTTCTTTTGTGCTCACACCACCAGTGACGCATAAAATACGGTGACAGAGAAAGGATTCTAAGTCTTGAAAAATCAACACTTCGAAGGCGTAAAGTTTGCACAGACAAATGTCAATCAAAGATTTTTTTTCAGCAAGAAGCAGTCTTTTGAATGTACTTTAATGTTGTATACAGGTTTGTAGCAGCGGAGCCGAAGATGAAAGTCGAAGTCGTGTAGTCGAAAAATGTTTTTGACTATCTAACAATGCAAGGGCTGTGGAATCAAAACAAGAGCTGGAGTCGGAACTCCACAGCCCTGATTGTATCATATATTTCAATGATTAAAAGCCATTTAAAATGTTCTTATCTACAATTTTTAATGGTTTACTGAAACTGTTGTTGTCGCCTATTTAACGTTCCTGTTTTCTATTCCCCTAAAAAACGATGCATCGTACTGTAAATGTAAGATCATTATCGTTTTTTTTGTTTTAACTTTATTGTGATGACAGAATAAAATTGTTGAAAACAGTCGGGTTTTGTGATCCCTGCATTAGATATCGTACATTCTGACTTATAAATAACTATTATTTTTTCATGTTGAAAACTGAAGTCACTGTGTCCTTAGAGGGAGTGGCGGTTGATTGCACCCCCCAAAAAAAATTATGAAATTTTATTCTGTTTGAATGATGACGATCTATAGGTTTATTTTTTAATTATTGTTTTTTTTGGATGGATATCTTCCCAAGTAATCCTTTTATTGAACATTTATGAACACATACGTGTGCTGTTTAGATTCACTCTTTGTTTTTTTTTTTACTCCAAACATTTTTGCATTGGGGAAATAGTTTCGAATTCTATCCGCTAGATGTCAGCCGTTTATCATTGCAAACATAAAATCAGCTCTGAAAAAATAGAAGTTAAAATTTTAATATTACCTGTTACAAAATCTTATTTTAAATTTCGATTTAAAATAAATGCTCCATTTACCTGTACGCGAACTTGAATCAGCGAACTGCAAATGAAATTATTAATCTCCGAATTTTACAGAAATCAGTAAAATATTGATGTTTACCTGTATAAAATTCAATGATTAATTTTATATTCGACTTAAAAATCAAGTTCAAAAATAGAAAAGTAAGCCTCAAAGATCGAAATATACGCAGACTACATGAATCGAATCTTCGTGAACCGTTGCTGCTTCTTACCACAATTGGCTTCCATTCAGGCATTTAGAAAATATGAGATAAGAGGGTAATTACTCGAATAATCGAAGGACAGACACAAGAAGACACTGTGAGAAAACTGAATGTAAGTATTCATTGATCAATGTTTGAAGCTCACATTTCAAACACTAAAACATCTAACCTCAATTTCAATTATTTAAAAGATAGTTAATTTTCGCCCACATCTACATTAGGTTCTTCAGTTCTAATACTTTAATTACTCAATTACAGTAAGTTTTTGATTCGGTAAAAGAAAACAAATTATAACAATTGCAGGTGTGCCATTGTATAATTGTAATCTCGAAGATCTGCAATTGCTTGAATTTTAAAAAAATAAATATCTAATGGAAAATAGTTGCATACGGAGTTTTATATTACTTCGATTTTTTTGACGCAGTGTAAAACCTGCTGAATATAATGCTGATTTTTTTTTTTCCATTTTCTGAAATAATTAATTAAATCGGGAATATTTATTTAACTTGTCTGATTCCAATTAATTTTAATATTAAAAGAAATTGCTCGAATTTCTCCAATTTAAAAAAAAAACAAACAAATAACAAAACAGTAGTGTTACTTAGTTTTGAAATTCTATTAATATCTATGCGAGCTTATATATCATTAAGTATAATTGGAATCATACAACTTATATAAGTATTCCAGATTTAATTAATTATTTAAAAAAAAAGGAAAAAAAATTCGCTACTTCATATTGTGTTCAGCACATATTGTACTCAGTGACCAAAAACGAATTGAAGCACCATGAAGAAAACGTGCAATTGGAATGAAATTCCATAGTCAATTACTTCCCATTGCATATTCAAATGATCAAAGTTTAGTTGTCAAAAACCGTCACCGTCCTCCTCTTGGCTCAGTGGAAGTGCCGGTTTTGTGTCCATGTAAAGGCCCTCAGAATCTTCCCAGACATATTCTGCTTCGTGAAACTCTCGCATTTACATCAGTTTACCTAATACCTTGTCGGACACGTTCGGACTCTCACGACCAATTGCAGGCCGTCGAGAAGCCGACTGGTTATGCAGACAAATCGTTCGCCGTCTGAGTCGTAGTGATACTTTTGTAAAAAGGTGCTGGAATCGATGGTTTTTGTGAGGACTGATTCACGTCCCCAAGGCTCTCGTCGAACCAACAGTCGGACTACTGCTACGGACGTCGGTTTGTTGCGAGGCAAGCCCTAACTGCTTCGATAGCTTAACTCTTCGCCATCCAGCAACCGATATCTATCAGCACCATTGCTACACAAATTATAAACGCTGGGATTCATTCCTATCACCCCTTATAAGTCCTATCTTCAACAGCTCTGCACCAAGGATCTACATAGACCTTTAGTGAGATACTTAAACTTTTCATTTTAAGATGCAGCAAACTTCGCATTACCGGCCACAAGACTACATCAGGACTTTATTTCACTCTGTGTCTTATGCAGAGCAGTCAACATAATACTAATAATGTAACAACGATGCTGCTAGTGTTCAATAAAAATTTGTTTTTTTTTACTGTGAAATTTGAATCAATTACAATTCTCTTCATCCAATTGGCACTAACGAAGTTTCATTCAAATTGGACGTTCCTTCATGGAAGCTTAATTTTTTTGTCACAGACTGTATAATTAAAAAAAAACAAAAAACAATTGAGGCTTCTTGTTTGTATTATTTTCACTACTTGCAAAAAAAAACTTTCAAAAAACAAAACAAAATAACTTTATGGTTTTAAGGAAAATAGGTTTCCAGTTTTTTCAGAAACATCTTCTCTTGTTTGATCATCATCTCTGTTGGTGTTTCTTATTTAAAGGAAAATTCTCATTACATTGCAACTGTCTCTGTTGAAATCCGTTTAAAGGAAAATGAATGTGTGTAATCAATAACATATTCTTCTGGGACCTATAACCAAGCAGTAAAACACTTGATGGGAGGCTAGAGAAACCGGGTTTAAGCCTGGGCGGAGGTCAGGGATTTTTCCTACTCTGAATTCTCCTCCAGACGGTCCGAGGGTCCACCCAGCTTTCTGAGGATTGGATAGCGGATTTCTTTCTCGGAGAATAAAGGAGAAAGGGCTGATCACGCGACCTCAACGTAGCACCGTTGGTCAGAAAACATCGGTAGAGCCACTTTGATCTATAGTATGATACTTTAACTTAGCTGGTGAGGAACACCAGGGAATAGATATTATATAATCACATAGACAACAAATTTGTTCTATGCAACCGAGTCGGAGACGAAATTGGAAAGATATGCAATATTCTAACAATTGTTCTTGAATTGTTCAAACACATGGAATGGATGAAAAAAAGCTGTCGTAATAAAGGTGGATACAGCGAACCAATGTAATGTAATGTAATGTAATGTAATGTAGAAGATGGGTGGTAAATATATCTAGCACCGCGACCTAAGGTCTATTGTACTTTCCCCAACCTTAATACCCAAAAAGACCAGTAGCTACGGGATACGCCAATAGTTTGCTTATAGGGACCGTAAACAAATCCTTTGATTCTAAGAAAAAAGATCCTAGGATTTTAATACAGCAAACCAATATCTGTACTTGATTTATCTATCAACACAAATAAGAATGTTCAACTAGATCATCACCCCAGAGAAACGAAGAGCAAGTTACACAGTTCTTAACATGTAATGGTAACAAAATATAATGTTTGATTGTTGGAGATTTATATCATTCTGGAAAAGAAAAGACAGAGTCATCATTATTTAGTGGAAAATAAAAAAAAACAGAAAAAAAGCGTCTTCCATATACTGTACATATCAATTTCTGTAACAAACATTCGATTGCACTCTGTCCAATTTGAGTTTCAGCAGACATCCAAAATTAATTCTACGATTCCTATAGAATTTGTAAAAAACCAATTTTATTCATCCTCATTTTCAATAGGAATTTAGACTTACTTACTTCAAAGCACCTGTTACGGAGCTGACATTCAGTAAAGGAAACAGGGAATACGTTGTTGCTCAATAACTACGACAAATGAAGTTCAAATGGAACTTTAAGAACGAAATAATGGTTTAAAGATACATTGATTTTTCTTTTAATATTGAATTTAAACACAATAAATGAATCAACTTATGTGTAATCTATAAAAATTGAAAATCTGTTTTCATTCTGTCTGTTAACAAAATGCATTAATAAAAAACATTTAAGTTTAATACCAATAATAATAATTAACTCGTCAGCAATAATTAAACAAAGATTTAATCATAACTCTGACACGAGAACCAAACAGCCAGGGCCGGATTCCCGCCTAGGCCTAGAAGGCCCGGGCCTAGGGTCCCCAGCCAGCTGAGGGGCCCCGCAGTATTTTTTTTGGTTGTTGAATTGGAGATACCGTTTTTTCTTTTGGTTGTAGAATTTCGGGATGGTGGGGGGGGGGGCGCAAATATCAAGTGCCTAGGGGCCCTGGGTGTTTAAGTCCGGCCCTGTTTATTTTTTTTTTCAACGAAAAAGATACAATTTTTGGAAGTCTGTGCTTATCAATGATTATTTTGAGGAAAATGGAGAAAGGATTGCAAGAGAAATATTTTGACTGCAGTGTGAGATCGTGGTCCCAGTTGTTATATCTACCAAAGATTGATGTCACTCATGAAAGTCTGAGCTTTGAAGAGAGCTATTTATCTTAGGAAGGATTATTATGATCCAGAAAAACGTTACCTTGAGGGACTTCAACTAATCAAAATGGTATAAAATCCATCAGAACTATTGAAAAAAGACATCTTGATTACTAATTTAGTCATTGAAAGAAGAACGACTATTGACATTTAATTCTATTTTTACCAAATAGTAATAATATAAGATAAATAAAAATTGTAGTTGACATGGTAACTTCGAATACCTATTTGGAAAACGTTAAGTCTAATGATGGCTTTTCGCTGAAGGTTCTCTACAAAAAAAAAACACAAGCCGACAAAATGAAGGGTACAAAAACTTTTTGAACGATTGTACTAAATATATAGTTTTTGGGGTTATTGAATAAAAAAATAATTTCGGTTTTTCCATCATCCACCATTTTTTCACAACCTGCATGTACAAGGTGGCCGTAAAATAACTTTCCCTTGGAGGCATCTGCAGCGAAAACTAATGAACGGAATGAAACCAAAATTCAGGTATAGTCTGTCTATTGAGGGCATGGGGAGAAGAATTCTGAAAAAAAAAAAAAAAATATTACCAAAAGTCGCCGATAGGAGAAAATTCGGCGCTGCTGTCACTCTAAACGTAGATTATGCAAATTTTCTAGTGCAGAAGTGACAGCAGCGCTACTCAAGTCTTTTTAAAAACGGAAGAGCGAACATTCAGTCAAGCAGTTCGTCGATTGACTGTTGGCTTGTACTCAATATGCGACCTACCTTACCTCAACGTGCGTTACTTGTAAAGCTGTTTTACACTAAAGAGTGCAAGGCAGAGGCGGCTCTTGACTTTCGAAGGCTTCATAACCTACGTAAAGGTCCAATGTCTTTTGTACCACTGCTGTACCACATAAATTCGAGGAAACTGGATCGCTAGGAGTGAAGAACCGGCAGAGGACGAAAACCAGTATCAGACAACACAGTAACAGATGTTGCCACTGCAGTGTTCGACGACACAGGGACTAGTAGTGGTCCAAGCGCTCGTACAATAGCTCGCCAAACCGATATGCCTTATGGGACTGTCAAGAAAATCTTACGGAAAATGCTGCAATTCTATGTATATAAAATCAGTCGTGTGCAAGAACTAAAACCTACACATTATGATAAGCGCCTGATTTTCGTGCTAACATTTCTTGCCCAAATGGATATCAACAAAGATTGGCCTTGGAACATATTGTGGGGAGATAAGGCTCATTTTTATCTGAATGGGTCAGTCAACAATCAAAACTGCCGAATCTGGGCATGTGAACGTCTCTCAGTGATTCATCAGGTGCCACTGCATTCTCCAAAAGTAACTGTGTGGTGTGGATTCACGGCAGAATTTATATTAGGACCATACTTTTTTGAGACTATGACCTACCATTAATGGTTACCTGTACCATTAATGGAGAGAGATATCTGCAAATGCTGCAAACGTTTGTCATTCCTGAATTGCAACGAAGACAATGCTCACTCTCGACATGTTATATGCAAGATGGAGCACGACCACATATTGTTCGTGCAGTACAGAACCTGTTATGTCAGCATTTCGGGAATGAGAGGGTTATAAGTCAATATTTTCCGATGGAATGGCCGCCCCCGTTCCCCGGACATGACCCCATGTGATTTTTGGTTGGGGGGGGGGGTACCTGAAATCCATTGTGTATACTGTTGGCGTGACAAACCTGCATTCGTTGAAAGATAACATACGACGGGCTGTTACAAACATCCAAACTGACACTTTACGCGCAGCAGTAGAGAACGATTCGTGTTTACAACCATTAATTACAGTTGACTTCATTCAAAACTTGATTTTATCATTGCCTCAATGACGTGTTGCTATCAAGGCTAGAGGTAGTTAAAAAATTATTCCATCTGGTGTTTTTTTTTTCCATTTTCTTTTGAGTTTGACGTGATAACCTGAGCAATTTTCTGCCTTAATTTTTGGAATTAAGCATACTGTTAATAATGTTTTTTTTTTTTACAATTTTACACTTGAAGGGAAACTGTCAAAATAATTATTTAGTTTTATTTTATATTTTACCATCAAAAACTTATTTAAATAACTTTTTTTTTTTACATTTCTGTGTTTTTTTCATTAATGTAACTTGTAAAAGGCAAAACTATGAAATTGTTAGGTGTCTTTGTTAGGTGCTGCAGTGTCTTTTTACACTACTGTATAAATTAAATTTACTGTGAGGCAGGATAAAATTGATTAAAATGTCCGGAATTGGGGATACAGCCTTAGATACAGTTTATGCTAACTTATAAGACAACAATAATTTTTTCAGATTAAAAACTAGTTTTGAGTTACTGGCGTTTAGAGGGGCGAGGGCCGAAGATTTGGAATATTAATTGATCGTTAAGGTGAAAACAAGATCTTTCGCAGTTACACAGAAATCACTTAGGGCCACTCGGATGATAAAACTTTAAAAGTGAAGTATTAAAGACCAAATTCACTGTGAAGGTGATAATGAAAAGATTTACTTCGTCTAAAACACATTTACTAGACCTATTGAAAAAACTTCTTCGCAAAGAAATGTAATTTTTTATAGTTTATGCTATTATTTGAAACAAGATGCATTGATACTCACCTTTAAGTAAGATGCATTAATAATAATTCATTCCTAATATTCCCGTGATTTTTTCTAACTCTAGATGAAGTGTGGAAGGTATGAAATCCAATGCACGCTGTTGTTCCAGAATCCCCATTAAGAAACGAATACCATCAATGAATTCATTGCTGTGGAAACAATTTGTTTTAGATTATGGATGTCAGAGATGTTTTTACGAAATACCCTAAAGTTTTTATGTAAATTAAGACAAATATTTGAGTGAATTTTACAGAAATGAAACCCAAGACAGTCTTCAAACCAAATGTAACTTTTTAATTTTTTTTTACAAGAACTTTACATCTTTTTTCTGCGATTATGGATTTTTTTTCCTTCTGTTATTTTACATCGCCTCTATTTTTTCTTGAAAGCCATATTCGTCACATCCTGTTTTAATTTTAAATGTATCAATAGGATTATTGTTTAAAATGAAAAGACAAGCTATGAGCTTCATATTGTTTAATGTGAAGAACTACAAAAATGTCAACGAAAAATTGCAGGGTAAACTATATAAACAATTGCCATCATAACATTAATTATTCAACTGAGAGATTTAGACAAGAAGTTCACGTTACCAACTTCTTCCGCCAGATGACAGTGAGTTACGTTTCCAGATACAATAACGATTAGAATTCTGAAATAAAGTTATTGTATAGTTATTTTAGTTACTATCATTCGAACTCCATAAAGCGGCCAGCATCTCGTAGACATGTATACTGAAGCTCTATAAAACTATTCAAAGTGATAATTCCGCGGCAAAAAAAAAAAAAAAAAAGGATTAAAATAATTTTATTTTAGAGAGCAGAGGAATTTAATATATTCCTTTCAAGCATAAAATTTTCCTTGAGTAGAAAATAATAATAATAGATTATCATCAAGTCGCTGATCATCTTTTAACAATTTTTGGTAAGTCTTAGGAAGCATTACGCTGTATAAATAGAATTGGTGAAGAGAATACCCATAATGCCTTTTAAACAATAAATGTTTTAGTTAATGTAGGTCCTTTTGAAATTAAGCAATATTCCTAATGTCTAACAGATGGATGTTGACGATCACGTTTGCGCAAGAATTACGAAAAACACGAGATCTCGCCATTAGCCTCTTCGGCAGTTCTCAAGAAATTTAGTATTTTTAATGTCTGTCACTAGGAAAATGCTACCTAATGAATTTATTGTTTGTTTATTGACTGTTTTCAATTTATTAAAACTATATTGAAATGTAGTAAAAGTCTCATGCATTTCCCCGTATTATAATTCATTTAAATATTTCAATATTTTGTGAGAAGACATGGATAGAGACTATTCTCGCGTAAATTACGTGAAATCACGGGATCGTCAACATCCATCTGTTAGACAATGTACTTCTAAGGATTTTTTTTTAATTAGTTTAAAATTATAAGAATTGTGATTCCATGTCAAAGCGTATCTGTTACTACCCATTACACCCGACAATTTATTCAAATCTGCCAGCAATGCTTCTCCTATTAAACTACTGTATCATTAACTGTAAAACTTGATTTCAAGGTAATAAAATCAAACTTCCTTGTGAACTATTATATTAAAATAAAACGAAAACATGTTCATTATATGTACAATAGAATTGCTGTAAATAGAAGTGAACTATGAATGAACTGAATTGGGCAACTATCCTCCATTTTAGTTGTAATTCCGATTTATATTTAGTAAAAGCTATTGAAACATATTCATGAACTAGCACACATTTATTTTGTTTAGGTGTGTGCGTCTCAAGATCAAAGAAAGATAAGAAACATTTTCTTTTCTTGAAGCGAAATCCCTACAGAAATTGTTCAACAACAATACCTGTGCTCAATTGAAATGAATTGAAGTTTATCTCGAACTTTATTGCAGTTACGAATCGTTAAGTCTCTGGCGACGCAGAAGTATAAAGCACTGTCCCGTTGCGTCCCATGTTAGCTGTTCCTGACAATTGCCTCTAAAGAGAGCAGCAAACACTGAGTAACATCAATCACCTGATATAGGCAGTGGCGGATTTCCGCATAGGCGCAGGAGGCGCGCGCCTAGGGCCTCATAAATCAAGGGGGCCTCAAATTTTAGCTCTCAAAATAAAAACAAATTATTTTATTTTTTGGTTATAAAAGCAAGATTTCCTTTTTTTTTTGGTTATAAAAGCAAGCCTAGGGGGCCCCACTAGTCGGCCTAGGGGCCCCATCCACCCAAGAAGTATTTCCTTTTTTTTTTTTTTTGGTTGTGGAATAATGGAACTCCCGCCCCGGGCCCCCAAAGGCGTTGGTACGCTACTGTGTAGGGGTAGTAAAAATATTTAGAGGGGGCCTCAAAATTGAATTGCGCCTAGGTCCTCTCAAGTGCTGAATCCGCCACTGGATATAGGTATGATAGAATGTTCCTGCTAGAATGTTAATAATATCCCTGGATCTCATTATTAAGCCTATTTTCTATTTTATTTTGTGGGATGTACAGTTCCCTGAAGCATTTGTGGAGTAGCCAACTACTCAAAGTAACGTGACGTAAATATTTAGCGGCTACAAAGGATCATATTCTGCAATTTTACGGAGCAAAATAAAAAAACAAAAACAAAACAAAAAGCAGGATGTGACGGTTATGAAATCAACCATTGTTTAAACTATCATTCAAAACAGAGAAACATCAAAATTAAAAACACGTTCTCTGCAATTTTAAGACCTTTTTTTTTTTTTAAATTTCGCTGTAATTTGATTTAGTTTGTTGTTTCCGTTGTTTGGCTTGACCTCTCAAAATGACGGAAAAGAAAGACCTGATAATTCAGCGTAGGAGAACCTTTTTCAATATATCAGAGACGGTTCATGCTTCACAATGATTAACAAAATGAATTACAAGAACTTAAAAATTCGATAAATTAATTATATACAGGTACATTTCATTTAAACCTTATTACCTACAGACATTTACAAAAATAATTTACAAACATTTGTCATATCTATACACGTTTTCATATGTGATGAAAGCCTTCGTTGGTAGTAGCACATTCCTTCAAATTCTGTCTCCTCATAATCTGCCCAACGGATTCTCTTATGATGATGATGGGATGTCAATGTAGAATTGATCATGGAAGCTTCTTATTTTTTTTTATATATTGTACAATTATACATACATACAAATATACAGAGATCTAGTTAATGCAGTTTTCAGGGAAAAAAAAAAATTTTGGGTCAGAAATATTCCTCTACAGGTAGGATAAAATAATTGAAATATTACTGAATTTCAAAATCATTAATGAAAACAACTTACAATTTGCATTTCATTCTATACTTAAACGTATCTTCTATTTTATTTGAAATTTTAATATCTTAGCACTGTAACGATGCCTTACATTTAAGCCTATTTTATTAAATAGGCTTCAAAATATTTTTCAGTTACTTTATTTCGTAATTTTTACTTCACTATTTGATTGCAAATCCCAGTAAAGATTATCTCAAAGAAGCTTTGTTTCTTAACAAGCAGAGAACTCAGTTACTATGAAAGTTTTGGGTTTTTTCGTGGTATTTTAAAATGTTTCCTATTTTTTCTCTTTTATATTCTTATCAAAAAGTTTTATTGTTTTAGATTCTATTAACACGTATCTTTTCAAAGCAGATTTTAAAATCAGTTTTTCCTAAGAACTTAAAAGATATTATCGTTTGTTCTGATTTTTTTTTGCTGTGAATATCGCACATCACCATTGGAAATCAATGGTCAACAGCGCACTGATTGGTTGATTCTTGTTCATTGGATACTTGATATTCCAAATCGTTTTCGGTGATGGAATTTGCTAGAGTGGTTCGCACGAAGAGATCTCCGTTGATGACTGTCTCGCAGTACACCGTCGTGGCGTCTGTGGTCTCTGCAGGTACATAAGGCGCTCTTACGGGGTACCTGGGTGACCCCACAAGATGCACGTTCGAAGCGTAGCTGCACATATCGAAGCTCTCCCCTGGTCGAATGGCGGACCGCGTCTCTTCCTTCTGGATAAGACCCAATTTGGTGAGGAGTTCTTCTAGGATGCGGTGGAAGGCAAGACGAAATTCCGAATTTCGATATCCATACATCCAGGGGTTGGCAGCACTGTTGGCCAATGCAAAGAAGGCCAAGTAAATGCGAGGCCAGCCCTGAAGGATGGTGGTGTTCGAGAAGGCATCAGACAGCATACATACCTGGAATGGTAGCCACAGACCGAGGAAGAGGCCGACGGTGAGCGCCAGCGTTCGCCCGTATCTCGGATGGGACGGGTGACCGGTGCTCTGTCGAAAGGAGAGTTCCACGGAGTAGATGGCGTGGGCGTGATACCTAGCGATCACGTAAACGTAGCCGTAGCAGAGCACAACCACTACGGCACAAGGAAGATACAGAATGAAGAAGAGAGATACCAGCACACTATGAGACACCATGGAGAAAGAGCACACTGGTGGATGTAAGATAAAATGCGAATGTGGAGTCTTGTCGCCTGTGTAGAACTGGACAGAAATCAAAGGAGAAGAGCCTAAGATGAGCGAGTACATCCAGAAGATGGCGACCGTGCGATTTATGGATGTCTTAGTAATGAGATTATTGTAGCGCAGAGGCTGCGACAAAGAAGTATAGCGATCGACAGCTATAGCAGTCATGCTTATCAGCGAAACACTACACACAGTGATGATAAAGCAGTAAGGAAGGACGCATACACTAGGACAAGTAATACTGCTCTTGGTCAGTTCGAAGTAGACGCCGAAAGGTAAGAACAGGCCGACAGTAACATCGGCTGTGGCCAGAGACATCACCAGGCAGTTGCTCGGCGTCTGCAGCCGTTTGTAGCGGTTTACTGCGGTCAGCAGCAAAACATTGCCACAGATGATGAGCGGCGATAAGACAAAGACTATCAAGATGGACAGGGACACATTGAGAGGAGATTCGGTGATGGCAGCGGCGCTCAGGACGGCCGGCGACAGCGTAGATGTCCGACCGACCGCCTCCTCACGCGTCGAATTCTCCTCGGTGACCATGAGGATCTGCAATGACGATCATCGGTGCACTGAGCAAGACAATCACCAGAAAAACTTGATATTTCACGGCACATGGAGGATCTGCAATGACAAAGACACAAAGATAAGAAATGGTAGAGAAATAAACAAGAATTTAACAATAAGAAGTTTAGTTCAAAAAGAAATATTGCAAGACAAATAAGTCAATATGAAGGAACTAATAGAAAAGTGCAGGAATGATAAAGACACTGCCAGAAAGAGAAATAATGAAACGTTAGACAGTAAAGATTTCATTAGAAATAACCTTGGCAGTTTATTAAGTAGTCAAAGATAAATAGTGAAACTAAATCATTGGAATAAGTAAGTCTTAAATTTTTGATGCTTTTAAAAACATTTAATTTTTGTAACTAATTCCAATATTAGGATTCTACAAAATTTATAATGACTTCGTGCTTCTACAATTTTCTATCAAAATTTCCGTTGACGCTGGAGTCAATAAGTATTGAATAAGCAGTCGTATATTATAAGCATTTGCCCAACATAGTAACCATTGAAAGGCGGCAGCTTTTGAAAAAAAAGTATCATAACAGAAAAAAAAAATAGAATACCGACTTTTGACAAAAAATTATAAAAACGTAGCAACTGAGTAAGCTTAGAATGGAAATGGAAAAAAGGACTGCTAGTAAATGGTAGGTTTGGGATCGGTGATGAATATTAACGATATGGGCTATAATTTTAACTGTGGATTTGTTGACATACAGCCAGGGTTTGCAACCCTGCAAGAAACACTGATTTTTGTGGCATAAAGATAAGCTAAGTGATTTTCTCGTATCGACGATTGATGGCACAAGAGAAGCTTCTTCAGAATGAAAAACTGTAAATAATCTAAGAAGCCGTGATTCGCAGAAAAATCATAAGCAAGTCATTCGACTACGACTTTATTTGTATATTAGTATTCTTTATGAATGATTGGAATTGATTTGATCGATCCAGAAGTTTTCAATTCTTTATAATAATGGTTTCTCTGGAAATGCATAAAGAAAAGATCTGTTACAGTTGTATTACTAATAGTTTTAGCAGTCATCATGGACCTGAGTGTTAAAGGAGACTTGAAAATATCAGTAGTTTAATATGGAAAAGATACTTTCAACTTTTATGAAGAACACCAATCAGAACATGAAACATTACACATTTCTAAATTTTAATTATATAACTTAATAATATTGATAGCTGTAGCAAACAGGTTATAAAAAGCTCTATCCAAAATGTTTCTTTGTTATTTCGTTGTTTTGGTAAAGAAATTACCAGAAATCAACCGATAACTCTGTCGATGCCATTCAGTAGTATAATGCTATGGAACGAGTTGAAGAAAGAATTTGTTAAGTGAGTGTCTTAATCTCCGTAATTTTCTTTTGAGTTTAACAAAATGCATTTCTACGACATTTTTGAAATATTAAAAAGAAATTTGCCTAAACAATGATTTTTGTACTCTAAACGCGGATTCCAATTAATAAGCAGAAAGATCTCTTCCTCTGAGACATCGCCGCACTTTTATTGATGAAACGTGGCTGTCTTAGATTATAATATAAATGCGGCGATTTCAGAAGATAACTATATTCATCTTATACTTAATTTTTGCTGTGAATCCAGAGGCAGAAAATATATTAGATCCGGGGATGAAGAAAAACAACAGGTGATTGTGAAATTCTTATCCTTTTAGGGTAGAAATTTTTGTTCTGCATCTTAGAATTTGCTGAGTAAACTTAAAGCACTATTTTATCGCCAGAAATAATCTTGAGTTCATTTCAACGGCATTGATATCGCTGATCTATAAAACTAGCTACGAAATGGCGATGACTTCCTTAGATTACACTCAAGTCATTCTTATAATTCTTATCTTTTTCTCCTAGGATCACCTCCAGTAAATCCTGACCAACTATCTCCGTCCACTTTACTTTCATCTTTCTTTTCTCATTCCACCCCTGTCTTCAAACCTCCAGTAGGCTGGTGTTTTGCAACTGTTCCTTTCTATCATTTATTCATTTTCTTTCCCAACCGTGTCTGTTGTTGTTTCTCTTTTACCTCTTTCATCTCCTTATTAGCCTTTACAGAGCCCCGATTTCAGACTCTACAATGGAATTGAGGTCATGTTTTTCTATAGCACACCACTGATAGTGCAATGAACTTCTCTCAGCATCCCCTTAAGATTTCTGAAGAGAATCTCTTTCTCTAAGGCTGTGAAGTCCTCTCAGGTTCGCGTTACCCGCATACAAATCTCAATCCTAGCTTAAAAGAAGAGTTTCGAAATGCAGACGGACAGAAGAAAAAAAAGACAATCGGCATGATTGAAACAAGAACCGCGAGACATATGATGAATCGCAATGCCAAACACTAGCCTCTGTCAGAAATTTTATGAAATGTTTAATTAATAAGAAAATGTTATATAAAAAATTTATTAGCGTGCCTGCTTTTATAATAAAATATTTATTTTATTATTAAACATTTTTTTTATTAACCTGTTGTATTTTTTATTAACCTGTACTTTTTATAATATTAAAATTTTATCTATAATTTTCAGTTATTGTATTTCTGTTATTTTTTTAAGCTCGCAGGTGGTCTTTGTAGGAAATGCAAGAGAACGTAACAGCTGAGATGTGAAATAAATCTACACAATCCAGCAGCAATGTATAAAATTTCATCAAAAATCTAAGAAAATATGAGTGCAATTGTTAACGGATCTCATAAACCTATGCTAGTTAAAATACTAGTTAAAAAGTTATAAAATCTTTTAGAATACCTATGGACAGTAAAGTAATGGGAATCAAATTAATCCAAGCAAACAATTGAAACAGGAAATATCATTAATTTGGCTTTTTATTTGTATCTTTTCCTTTTATGTTACGCGTTTTCTTCTTCATCTTGACGTTCTGTTAAACAAATACAAAGATTACATTAAAATTTAAATAACATTTGAAAATCCCAAATCTCAATGTCGCGATAAAAAGTTTGGACGATTTGTTGAAATTATTCTCTTCTTGGCGCTAATTTTGGTCGTCTGATCTCAGCTCTTTTTCTCGTCGTTATTTTCTGCTGATCTGTCGATTGCCTTGACTTGGAACTTTTCTAAAGATAAGAAGGAGGTCTAATTGTTCCTTTGTGCACTTTTGGAGCAGCGATTGTGAAGTAACGCTGCCTTCAATGTTTCTGCTGTAGATTGCTAAGTTTTATTGATTTCGAATATCAATATTCACATCAGCAAAGCAACAGTGGATTACTTTTCTTCTTTCTATCCATTTCGTTTTGATTAGTTTTCTCGAAAGATCTATTCGATACTTTTACAATGTAAAAACAATGGAATTTTCAAGTTAATATTCAATAGCTAAAGCAGTTGGAATACCCTCTGCAAAGCATTGTAATATAGCATATAATAAATAAAAAATAAATAAAAAAATAAACCAAAACAAAACAAAAAACAACAAGATCACATCATCCAACCAAAAAAAAATTACCAACTAACTGTCCAATCAAAAAAACAAAAGAAAAACAAACAAAACAAAACAGCACAATCTAAAGAGGAATTCTAAAATGGCTATCTGCAGAACTACCATAGATAAGATGAAGTACCCAAGCCGTTTAGATGTAGTCAAGTAGTTTTGCTGCCTCGTCTGCTAATTCTGCTGAATAAACCTGCTTGCATTACCGGGAGTTATTTGGATTTCAGAAAATTGCGAACAGTGTCCATTAAAGAGTCTGATATGTCTAAAAGGATCTAATGTGGAATGAATAACTCAATAGAGATGATCCGAATAGTTTGTTTGGACTTTTAAGCGTTTCCAGGAATTCAAGATATTTAGGATTTTTAAGTTGCCCGTTATATTTTCCATCCATCGTTACATTATTATGCCTACAGTAATAAATTAGAGCAAATGTGATTGGTGATGTTATTAACTTTTGTGAGTCCGATAAATCTTCATGTGGTTTTCCAATTTTCGGAATTCTAAGAAAACAAATTTTAGTGGGACAGGTTCAAAAGGTACCATCACAGATACGACTGTAATTGTTCAAGTAGGGAATCTTATAGAAAAGTTAACACTGACATGTGACATATAAGTACGTTTACGTAGATGGATAAATCTTTTATAGTTAATTTCGACTTGAAATGTGTTTATTTCGAAGGTCTCTATAACACAAGCACGAAGGAACGGAAAAACATCAGTGTTATACTATATATATACTGTATTTGTACAATAGTGTATTTAAATATATGTATATAAATGTGTCTAATAAAATAACTAAACAAGTGAAAAGTCACATTACATTTCTGGGGTTTCCTGACAATCTACAATTTCTTTCTTTTAATTCACAACAAACAACCAAATTACATAAGCAGCCTTAGGAAAACTTACCAATATTGAGCTTCAAGAGAGGTTTAGTGATAAATTATACGAAAAAAAAAAACTTTCTAATTTCTATCTTAATGCCGTATCACCAATGTAATATAGCGCCTGATGATGTCTGTTCGCTCTTAATTGATGCTTTGGGCTACAATCGTTATGTTGTTGTTAGTCCCTACAAAAATGTCAAAGACCAATGAAAATCGATAAATTTACTGAATTCAGTTATAAGTTTCTGAAAAAAAAATCGATATTTTCCACTTGCTAAAAGCTGTCGAGTTTGAAGACTGAAATTTAATACCGTAATCGCCATCTCTTATTTTTCAATTGCTTTCAAGTAGTTTTGAAGAAGCGCAAATGGAAATAACCTCAATGGCAGCAGCGCAACTAATTTCTGATTTGGAAGTGTAAAAAGAGATAATCTTAGAAAGGAAAGCATCGGAATTTTCGTCGCGGAAGAAATTTCCTAGATAGTAGACGGTGAAAGTACCTAACGCTGACCGAGAGATTTTGGAATTTCATTAATTCGCTTAGAAAGAAAAAAAAAAATGAAAAAAAAAATGTGTTTTTTTGCATTATGGTTCCGCAAAGAATTCAAAATATTCAGTAAGAATATGAAAAGTAAACTCTTTTGGGGGAGAAAAAAATGTCACTCCAAAAGTTGAATACGCAGTTCATTTCGATTCTGTTACTCAGGATTCAAACTTAAAAAAAAATAAAGTTTTAGCTTAGTAGCTATTTTTATTTTATTTATTCTTATTCTGAAATTTACTATTCTGGTGTCTCAAACAGATAATTATTTCTTTATATCTAAGATGTCAGAAACTTAAAGGCAAATACAAATTTTGAGGCTTATTGCAAAAACTGATTTATCACACAATGCTTAATAATACATTCTTAGTAATAGTTGCTTAGTAATAATTAATACGACAAAAATCATCATTACATAAAATTCTCTATTTCGAATTGGTTGGTGGAAATTTCCAGCAATCGCATTTTCACACAATGGCCCAGAAGCAAGAAATGATTGCTGATCATTATATCATTATAAAATATACAAAAATCTCACAGGACATTATTGACTACATCCTCTAATTGAAAATAGAGAAGGAATAACCACCAAATCCCAAACTCCAAGTGTTTTACATAAAATATATATTTTAAATTGATTAAGATTTGTAAGGTCCATTTATATGATTTCAAGATATACACAGTGTATTCCGAAAATCAATCCTTTTTTACGAATTTAAGATCAATAGCAGAAATAGATCCAAACGTAAATATTCAAATTCTTAAATTCTTTCTAGAAAATCTAGTTTATTTTTGCATCAATTTTATAGAGTAAACAATTTATAGGCTTACATTGTATATTTTAAAGTTTCTTAGACAATGTACATCAAAATATTCAAATTCTGCAAAGATTGTGTGTTTTCACCACTACCTACAACATCTGTACCAAACTGCCAATTTCGTATATTTTATGCAATTTATGCATATTAATATACATTTAATTTTCACTACAGTCTATTGATATTTCTGTGTACCATTGGAGCATTGATGCATTGAAGTATGCTTTACTTCTGTTACATAACCGTAATAATGAATTTTAATTAGTGTTATTATTTTTCGATGGAGAAAGCAAACGTTAATGTTGTTGTTAGCCATTAAACAATGTTCTAACTTTAAATTTAACAGTGGTTAACTTTACATTATCACAGGTATTTAGCGCTGTATGCACGTAACTACATGGAAACTGCAGCCGATGGCAACTTTGTTTGCTTAATTACGGACCTGCTCAAGCCGGACCTTGTTCGAATTTAGAATTGACAGAATTTGCCCCTGTTGTTAGCCCTACAATTGTCTTTACCTCAATGGAAACACTTTAATTCTTATATGAGTGGAGAGAGTGAGAGCAGCTCAGGGTGCAGCTTCCTGATATTGTAATATTTTATACAGAATGGCTACAAAACCAAGGCGTATCCAGGAGTTTGGAATAAGCTAACATGGTCGTAGTCGTTCAACCCAAAAAAAAGTCGTGTCTTTTCCGGATGGGGGAGGGGATTACGAACCAATGAACTTTCCAACAAAAAAAAAAAAAAA
>JAFIDM010004315.1:28107001-28131242 GCA_023159025.1 Thereuonema tuberculata
TAATCAATAGCCCATTCTCCCCAATCCCATTTCTCTATCTTTCCGATATGGATCTCCCTTCGGTGGTCGTTTACTTTTCTTCCAATGTCAGTAATTCGCAGTTTAAATAAGGGAAATGGAAAACTGATTAAGAGGAAAGCCACCTAACGGATGAAGTGCGAAGCAATTAAGGATGATATTTATTTTATTATTTCAACGTAAAAAGTGATTACTCTTTTGTAATTTTCTGCAAAATCTATATATGAAATCAAACATTGATAAAGCTAATCTATATAATTCGTTATTACAGGATATTATTTTGCTGAGAAATATAAAACACCGTAGAAATTCAAAAAATGGAAAAATTATGAAATAAAAAGAAAATTATAAAATAAACAACAACAAATTATAAACTTTTCGCTGTTATTGTATTTCATAGTATATAAGCTAAATGTTTGTAAGAAAAAGGTTGACGATAACACAACATTTTCATTTTTTTGTTTTTTAAAGTTTGGTGGCATTTAAGTAATATCAAAATCGTCTTTTGTTCACACCTTGTCAGTTCGTATGTCTGCTTGAAACAACTCGATTCTTAGTTTTCATGGAACTTGGTTTATATTGAGGTCAATATTTTAAATGATCACTCCCAATCTAGATGAAAATTAAGAGCTCGAAATTTACTTTTTCCATAAACTGTCACAGCTTTTGATCACGTAAAACATGACTCCATCTAATGACTGCTTTAGAAATTTTTACTTCCTCGACGGCCCATGGATTGTTAAGCCTCTCTTAACTAAATAAAGCTCAACAATAAAACGCGACTGTGCTTCATAAATGCTACGTTTATCATTTATGTTCTTTCTTTTTGTTTTGTTCTTGTTAAATAATTTTTTTTAGATCCTCAACAACATCAGTCGTTTTTTAAAATAACAGATTAAAAATGAAATTTTTTGTTGCTGCTTTGCTTTAAGAATCGTTAGTAAATTGTTCTGAACAACAGAATACCTGAGCCATATATCTATTTAGTAATAATAAAAAGTCAGTATTTTTCTTTTGTTTTAGAAAAATAAGTGATGTTGTTGATATTTGAAATGTGCTATTCGTAAAAATTTCTCTATTATTTTTTTTATTCAAGTTAAACAAGAAAATCTGTTTTTCTTAGAATCATTGTTTTAATGACTATGGCTGTTTATAAAAGCCAGTGTTTCTGAGAGGGTAGGGGAAACCAGAATGGACTCCAATTTACACTTTTGATGTCAACTCTTAATTTGAGTACAGTTAGAGACACAGAAAAACGCTGACAGGTATGAAAGAAGACGGCATCCATCTTACAACTTTCCACAGGCCACGTCGCTTGTAATGCACTAGGATTTTATACAGGGTGTTTAAGAAATACCATTCCATACTTTGGGGCGGTTTCCTAACACTAAAAGCCCATACAAACATATGTCCTACAATCCTACGGTTTTCAGTGATTAAAGAAAGAACATACTGACACATATGTTAGACATTGTCAGGTTATTAGCAAGTGTTGAAACTTTCAGAAACTCAGAAATTCATAAGAAATGTTCAAAATGTCCTCCTCGTGCTTCCACACACGCATGCACTCGTCGGATCATGGACTGTCGCACCCTTTCAAATACTCCCACACGGTGTCGAACGGTTTTGCAGGCTTCCACGACACGTTGATAAAGTGTCTCTGCATTAGGAATGTCTGCTGCATAAACCAATTGTCTGAGGTGCCCCCACAGATAAAAATCCAAAGGATTGAAGTCGGGGGAACGTGCAGGCCATGGAACTGGTCCTCCCCTACCTATCCATCTGTCATGTTAGATATCAGCCAGTGCATCTCGAACAATGTGGCTAAAATGTGCTGAAGCCCCATCATGCATAAACCATGTTTCATTATTTGCAAGGGCACATCCTGTAGCAAAGGTGGCAGAGTGTTCTGAATCATGTCCCGGTAGACAGCGCCTGTCAGACGCGCTGGGAGAACATATGGACCTCTAGACAATCATCTACAATTCCAGCCCACACATTAATCTTCAACTGATGCCACGGGATTTTCATACGCCCACAAATGTTGGTTGTGAAAATTTGTTAGTCCATCTCGTCCAAATGTTGCCTCATCTGTAAACAAGACCGAAGAGACAAACAACCGATTGGCAGTTTGTGCAACAAACCAACGGCAAAAGTTCTCCCGTGGTGGGTAATCGGCAGGCGAAAGACCCTGCACACGTTGCAGATGATACAGATACAGGAGCATCTCGTGAAGTACCCTCCATGCGATAGTAGGAGATGCATCACATACTCGGGCCACTGTCGTGTGCTGATACCTGGATCTTCTGCAAGAACCTGTTAGGTGTACGAGCGACTCTTGATCTTCCTCGATCCATAGTTGTGGTGCTACGGATCCTGTCTCAGCAACACGACGATAAACAGCAGCAAATGTTGGATGACTTGGCTGATTGCGGTCTGGAAACGTAATCTATACAACCGTGCAAGCTCGCATCCATTAGCATTCGCGTTACCATACATAAAAATCATATCTGCCTGCTCACGAAATGGGTATCCTGCCATGATTCAATGGAACACGTTTCAGTTAACGCACTACTACACAACTGACATGATGAAGACAGACTAACTACACAAATGCTCACCAATGACACATGGAAATAAATCTCCTTGGTAAAACACAGCGCTATCTAGAAGACAATCAGTGCAACAGCAAACATGAGTTGTTGGATTGTATCTTGAAACGCATTGACCGTAAACTTTCATTAAGAACTGAAAACCGTAGGGATTTTCGGCCATATGTTTATATGGACTTTTGTTCCTGTTTGCGTGTTAGGAACTCGCCTCCAAATTATGTAAAAGTATTTCTGAAATACCCTGTATAGAAACTGATAAAATAATCTAATAAAAGAAATAAATATTTACAAAAATATTAAAAACTTATAAAATTATAAAACTGATTGTGTGAATAATATAAGTACGTATTTAGTGTTCTGGTTATATATAGATATATACTGTATGTGTTTTTTAATTGCAAATTCTAATGTTTAATCCCATACCTTAATAGATTGCTATTCAAAACGAAGATGAGATTTGATAGTTGCGCAATAAAGAGATGAGTTAAAAAGCTGTAGGTAATTCATTGAGATCAAATATCCCATTTTTCAGCTCACCTCATTCAGTGGACGACGCGACGCTACAAATAGTGAAGTCTGTGGAAATTCAATAGATAATATTTGAATGATATTAAAATGAGTGTGAAGACATTTCTGAAGAAAGTGATGCAACAGAATATTGTATGTTTGATTTGGCAGAGAAAAATATGCCACATGACAAAAAGCCGACAGCATCAGAGAATACTATACTACCGACAGCACTTCGTTCGTGAATGATATTGACAAGAACAATGCAGTTCGTTCAAATGCAGTCTTTTCTCAAATCATAACTTTGAAATTCCAAGTAAGATTCCACATGATAATCATGCTTTCATGATAGAAATTCTACTCCATGCTAAAACTTATAGCAGAGACTGGTATGTCATGTTGGAATACAGTAAATCCATCTGTATACTGTGTACCATGTTTCATTGTCAATAAAGGTTCCACAAATACTATATTGCTCATCAACAATAATAGGTTGAAGCATCTACAGAGACTGGAGACAGTTGAAAGATAGAAAACTATCATATAAAGTTGAACACAATATGGCATGGAAGTTAGCTTCATCGGCTGATAAGTCACTAGAAACTTTTCTCTTGGCTAATTTCACTACAGAGGTCATTCGTGGAAGGAAAGTCTTCAGGGCATTCTAGATATTATTCTTTTTATTTCTGAGTGGAACTGGCGTTCTTTGGTTCTAGTAATCGTATAGGTTAGATTAGGTTAGAAAGCAATGGAAGCTTTCCAGGCATAATTGAACTGTTTAGTAAATATAATGCATTTCTCTTTGAACATATTGAAAGGGTTCGAGTCACAAAGGAATTAAAAGACTATGCAAGTACATTATCTCCACACATTTACAAAATTAATTCATTAACATTTATGGATCATTTGTACAAAAATATATTCTTAAAAAAGATCCAAATTGCCAAATATGTTTCAATAATTGTCGATGTTACCCCAAATAGTTCTAACAAGAAACAAACAACTATCATTATTCAATGTGTAAAGATTTTCAATAACAGTTTCAGAAACCAAAGACTATGTTTTTGTATTTTGACAAAAAAAAATGGAAAGGAAATTGCTGCTCGAATTCTAGAGGAGTTGAGATTAGATTTTTCAATATTGAATCAGTTAAGGTTATGATAATAGATAAGGTGACCAGACGTCCCGATTTTGGCGGGACAGTCCCGATTTTTAATAATTTGTCCCGCGTCCCGCGGCGTTTTAAAAAAGTCCTGATTTTTTTTTTTTGAATGTTGAACTGGAGATTCCGTTTTTTTTTTTATTATTTGGTTGTTGAATTGGAGATTCCGTTTTTTTTTTTTTTTTATTTGGTTGTTGAATTGGAGATTCAGTTTTTTTTTTTTTATTTGGTTGTTGAATTGGAGATTTAGTTTGCCCCCCCCCCCCGGTCAATGGTGTCCCGCTTTACCAATATTAAAATCTGGTCACCTTATAATAGATCGAACATGGCGGGAAATATACTGTGTACAATCAATTTTCCTTCAACATAATCCTAGATGAATTTTCTCTAGCTGTGAAAACCACACATTAAACTTTGTAAGTGTTGATTGTGCTGAGTCGTGTGAAGAGGCCATGGAAAAATGCAGCTCATTTACAATTTATCCAGTAGTATTCCTGAATAGTGGGAAATATTAATGCAACATCATCCTGTTTCACTATATTGGATGTCAAAAACTAAATGGCAGCAAATATTAATGGAATACGACCAATTGCTTATCATATGGATAAGAGAAGAAAAGCTTTGAGTAATCTGGAAAAATAACTAAATCTCATTTCACAGGCTCTAAACGAAGTTCCTTCTATCCAGAAATGCTTGTAGAAATTGAATTTGTCATAACACTATCACTGTGGTTTAATTCACTTGATCCACCAAACTAAGAACTGGTGATTAAAGCACCAATGTTACGTGTGATGTTGAGACGGGTTACACTGAAAGCCTCACTGCTGATATTTATCAGGTTCGTGAATAGTTGGATGCGATCTGGAATAAGGCCGAATTGGTAGCCAGAATATTGATAGATCATCTAAGTTTCTCTGCAGCGGCAAATTTTGTAATGATTTTGATGTTGAGGACATCATAGAAACAATGCCTTTTTTGTTATTGCTGACTCAATAATATCAGGACTTAGAAGGCAGTTGAGCCATTCAGTGTAATTTTGTACCTGCTGAGTTTCTCTGGAAATTTAAGACTTCAGTATTGAAGATCTACGTTCATCAGTAGAAAAATTCTAAAGGAAGTATGGAAAAGAAATATCACTGGATCTGATAGATTTGATAAGAAAATTTTCTTTAAACGAATACATTCTAATAACTTTAAACTGAATTGTAAGCACAATGAATTGCTTCAAGAAGTATTCCAATTTGGACTTCCTGATGTGTTTTTAATTGTGCTAAATCACGCTTTTCTGAGTTTCAGTAGCTTCGGGTGAACGGTCATTCAATGTGCTGAAAAATTTAATTTTCTTGCAATGTTACAGTTTATGTTAATTGTGAAATTGCACACACACAAAAAAAAAGCTAGAAAATTACATAGTAAATAAGAAACGGGAATATTAATTACAAAGTTTTACATTGTTATTTTCATGTTTTAAAAGCGTTAATGTAAACATTTAAAATATATCATTATTTTTGCATCATTGATTTCGCACTTCATTTTTTAATTTACTTGGGAGGGGGTTCAAAAACGGAAGTGGCGCGGCCCTCTGTCAACCTGTGAGAGAGCCTGCCAACAGCTATTACAATTGGCACTGCCTTTATTCCAAACGCTTTTCAGGTAGTGACGGATATTTAATTTGATTCAAAACATAAAGTGAAATATCGGAAAGGAAATGAAGTCAACCAGGAAATTTGCTTACCAACTGATCCTCAGCGTTGGTGGAAATTTGGTGAAAGTAATCACAAAAGGTGAAGCCAGTAAATCGGCGATGATCAAAGGCATTTCCACTATAAATAAACCCAACAGATTCCGGAAAAAGTTTTTTAAAAAATGCATTCCTTTAGTAAGACAAATTGAATCATTTAAAGGTATGACAAAAACAAAAAAAACAAAAAAAAAAAAAAAGAACAAAAAAAACAGAAAATAGGAAAAATAAAGTAAATATTTTATTTACGTATGAAATTCTCTCCTAACTTAAGATGGTGAACATGGAGTAAGAACTTTCTACCTTCGTAACAAGCGGCTCGGAAATGTAAACAAATAATAAAAAAAAGAAATTGGACATTCACTGAAGCAAACATTAATATCAATTTAGATATTCGAAATAAGTTATATGAGTGATGTACAAAAATATAACATCTGTTATGACATACAAAAGGAGAATTATGATTCAAGAGTTTATTAAGAGTTTAACCCTAAATGGCCCACGGATAAATTTTTAATTTTGGGTTGTACAAAATTAGGAAAAACAAGAAACTTGAATCATGTAGTGCGCGCATGGAAACATCCTGAATCAACAGATTAAATACCCCGTGTATTGGCTATAGAGTTCTCTAAATGCAATTAGCTATCTTTCCAATTTGGACCTGAAAAAAAGTAACTTATAATTGGAGATTTGTGGGTATACAACAGTCTAGCGAAAATAGAATTAAACTATCGAATTTCCATTTAGTTTGTGCATGTTATGGGTAAGTCCTGCTTAATGAACTTATTTTAGAAAAATTACGTGTTATATAGACGTAATTCGATAAAAATTACGTGTTATATAGACGTATTAATGAATATTATTGCTAAGAGAGCTCAGCTCATCTTGCACTGTTATAATGTTAATGTGCACATTTAATAAGAAGCCCATGCATTTTAAATTATTTTAAATTTTTGTATTCTTCAATGAATCCATTGTTATTTAAAATGTACTCTTGGTGTGCATTTTTAATAGGATATCCAAGTATCTCAACGCATATCATTAAAATAATCTAGTTATTCGATAAAAATTGTGGTTTAGCTGTTATATATATGCGAATAATATTATTGCGTGAACTATTCTATAAACCGTTATCGATATTTATAAGAGCTTTATATCTTATAGTGTTAATCTTTGTTGCACGTTTAATAAGAAGCAAACGCATTTTAAATTTATTTATTTTGTTTAAATGTATTTGTTTGGCATTATTCAATTGGTAAATTAGTACGGAGTATTATACTCTTGTTGTGCATGTTGAATTAAATACTTGCTGCAAGCCCAGCAAGTATTTAATTCAACACATAACTTTTAAAAATACTTTAAGTGTCGGATAATTACAAAGTATGATTTAAAACTCCGACCTCGTTGACCCAACTTATGAATATTATTTATTCTATGCTTGATGACGGTTCTATGAAACCATTGCAATTTTACTGTAGCCTATTAAAGCCTAACCTTAATATAGAAAGCGCAAATATTTCTAATTTAAAAAAAAAATATTTAATTACAGATTATTAAAAAAGATTTTAATTTTTATATTCATGATAAAGTATTCTGACAACTTCTTTGAAGGTTGTGTTCGAACTTTCACACAGGAATATTAAATCATTAAGTAGTCATTTTATTCGACAAAACAAATTGATACGCCCATATACCTGTTCTCTGACCCTTCTTAACCAAACATGCGCACTATATGATTCAAGTTTCTTGTTTTTCCTAATTTTGTTTAGCCTACACCCCAAATAAAAACTTTATCCGTGGGCCTTTTAAGGGTTTTAAACTCTTAATAACTTGAATCTTAATTCTCGTTTTTTTTATGACACCAGCTGTGACGTTTTTGTAAATACTAATTGGTTGCAACTTTTTTTGGCTTTGAGATAAGTCAAATATGAAAAATAAGATTCCTGAAAATAAATTCCTCATTAGTATATTATACTGTTTATATATTTCATATAATACTGTTTTTTTTGTTAATAGTCGGGTTATTAGTCGATTTAGACTAAGTGCTTAATGTAACATATATGATATTCGAAATTCTTAAAATAATAAAAAAGTATTTAGATACCCTACCCCAGTTATAGTTAAATACAGCCAAACAGTGTCGACTCAACACAAAAAGCGTTTTTTCGCGTGAAATACTGCTTTAAGGGACCCTAAAAGTCAAATCAACTTACAAACATTATTTTCAGTGTCTCTCACTTTTTTGACAGCACTTTTTTTTTTAAATGTATCCCAGTATAGCTTAGCGAAATGACAGCATCAGTATGAAGCAGTAGTCATTCTAGCGTATACTCATGCAAATATTAATTATCTAGCACATTTGATAATACGGTGGGTATTTTTTTTTTTTCATTTTATAACTGACCTAAAATATATAATTTAGTAAACCGCTTATTTATGGAAGGTCCTGTGGCTTAGTAGTTAGATTCCCCGACTGCTGCTGACAAGTGAGATATCCCAGGTTCAAATCCCGTAATTTGCTTTTTTTTTTTAAACAAATTATTATCCAAATCATTTTTAGCTACTTTCTAAGAAAATTTTCTTTCTAATATATTTTAATCTAACCACTATTCCTTCCTTTTATCGAATTTGGCCAACTAGGGACCACGTAACTAGCTCAACCTGACAACGTCAGGGCGAGGCTAGTGAAATTCAAGAAAAGGGGGACGAGAATTATATCCCGTCCAGGATAACCCTGAGATAGTAAGTCCCAGGTGGGAAACGGACGAAACACAGAAGAAGAAAGAAACAGCCATGCCACCACCGGGATTCGAACCCAGGTACTGGCGCATCGGCCACAACGGCAGCCCGCCGGCTAAACCGCACGGCCACGCCAGCACGGCAATCTAACCACTATTATTATTATTAGAAATAAAAACTAAAAATCAGCACTGTGTTTGTCCTACACTTAAGCTTGTGGGCTGTCCTGGTACCACATTTTTGGGAATACCTCGGAAACCAGAGATATGAAAAAATACACAGGACGAGGGGCCCTATGCGACAACAAAGCAAATCTAATGATATATCAACCGTAATTCTAATTGCGGTCAAGTAAATGGTTACAAGACCAACAAGACGTGAACAGTGGCAAAATTCGTAAGGTCCAGATTTGTGTTTGGTTAGTCCGATTTTTAATTATTTTTGATACATTTTAGATTATTAAGGTTTGAACTAGTTTCCAAAATTTTAATCAAAAATATGTAACAGGGCCCGAGATATCAGATGCCAAAATTTCAGTTTAGCATGGCAAAAAGGCACTTGAATCGTATTAGAGGCCAGCGCCTCTAATGATTCATAATACCGATGAAAGGAAAGTCTGCAATTTCTTTGAGTTTCTAAGTCTTGTTTGAATAATTCTGTCACAAACACACATTTGTGCATTTCTCATTTTCTTCTTAAAGTAACAGGCAAAGCGTAAATTTGCTCTCATTTCCTTTTTTTCTTCACAATTGTATAATTTATCATGTATTAATATAAACAAAAGCAGGGAAAAATTATTATACAGTCGGACCTCTATTTAACGAACCTCTATTTTGCGAATTTCTTTATTTTGCGAACTTTTCTTTGGAACCAAGAACATTTTGCTAATTTCTTCGTAAAATAACCTCCAAATAGCGAAGTGCATTTTCTATTTAACGAAGTTTTTCGTGGTATCTATTTTTTTTTCTCCTTAAAATGTTTTTATTATTCATATTTCCTTAGAGGAAATGAAAGAAATGTGGATACACCTGAGGGAAAAAGAAGAAATTAACGATGATGTGCTGATTGATGATTATCTTTCACTTGATTTTGAAGTTGAGACCTCGGAAACACTAACTGAATCGGATATTTTGGACAGTGTGACAAATAAAAACAATACAGCTATGAAGATTATGAAAATGGAAATGATCCTGATGCAGAAATAAAAACCTTCTTATGATGAAATGCTAAAATCATTTGGAACAATCCAAGGCGGATTACAATTTGAAGAAAATATGAAGGGGTTTTTGATGCATTGCAAAGATGCGAGACATACTATGAGGAAAAACACTTTCTCAAAAAAAAAAAAAAAAATTCAGACAAAATTAACAGACTTTATTAGTAAAATTTAAGTGCGCATGTGGTAATGTAGGCTGTCTGTCATTAAAATTATTACTTTTTTAATAATATTTATTGTATTTTAAATCTGTTTTATGTAGTTTAAAGTAATTTAAGGTGAATCTCTATTTAACGAATTTTCCATATAACGAACTTTTTTTGGCGATTTAGCGACTTCGTTAAATAGAGGTCCGACTGTAATTAAAAGCGCTTCGATAACATCATTATGAGGAATAAAAAATCAACGCTGATACATTAGATTATAGAATGACTGACGTTAAGGGAACGTGATGAGGTAGATGATGATCTGGTAGGGCTGTAATCCCGCTCCACTGCATTTGAAAATGGAAGACATCCATGATTTTTGACCCTTTTCTTTTTGGTTTGGCGAGCTTTTGTGTGTAACTTCACCCCATCAGAAAATGACATATTTTTTTTTGGTGAAGGGCGAGGATCATCCTACACACTGCCCCCAACCAAAGTCTTTACTGACCGATGCTACTAAAATATGAAACTAATAGTCTAAAGTATTTTTTTTTAAAAAAAAGGATTTGCCATATATGGTCATTACGTAACGATCGATTTTTGTCTGGAACAAGCGTCACCAGTCAGGACGTCATCAACTTGATCTCCGAGCAGTCAGTCCAAGATGGCGTCGTTCTGTGATCGCATAAGCGTGACCAAGAAAGGACAAACTTTGCATAGCCAAGCAAGGGGAATAGTGAGGAACGTTTGTAATTATTTCAATTTTAATTATTATTATATATTGTAACAGTAGAAAATACAGAAACCAGAATATTTTCGTAATGTTTATAAGATTCAGTTACAGATTTTAGCAATAGATGGCGCTGTTACGTCCTGGAAACATCAATCTATAAGGAAATTACGTCATCAAAAACTCTTCTTTCATGAACTGAACTGTAAAACTGATGTAGTTATAAAAGCGCAACAAACTTAGCTGGAAAAAACAAAAAAAACAAACAAACACTTTATTGGATTTAATTTTAGATAGATTAAAGAAAAATAAATCAACTTATAGCCATTTAAAATAAATATTTTTTTACAGAATCTGCAAAGAAATAATTTATTAATTAATTTAAAAATCCGTGATAAATTTTTCTAAAATTTAAGAATAAAAACATTATGGAAACATCTAAACTTTATGTGAGTATTGGAAACAAAGGTCTTGTAGATCGCAGGGCCCCTCGTACGCCATTACTCTAGACCAGTGATTCTCAAAGAGAGTACCGCGAGAAAAAAACAACAAAAAGTATTTTTATTAAAACGGGAAAAATAAGAGAAAATATAAAATAGATATTAAATATTTTCAACAATGTTATTTATTAACACACGAGGAACAAGTAAATTGTAAGTAATACAAATTGGAGTGGTTAAAATTAATGAGTAAATAATTACATGATTTTTTTTAATAATTCAATGAGAAGTATGGCCTTGTTTACATTTGCACCATTGCTTAATTCGGGGTCGAATACGTAGTGAAAGCAACGAGTTTGGAGAGCCATGGGATGTTAGGAAGAACGGTTAGTGTGCCGACGGATATTTCCAAATACCAAAAGGTGCCGGGAAGCAAAAAAGATTGAGAAACTCTGCTCTAGACAAAATACTCAATTGCAGGGAATGGGTGAATCCCCTGCGACCCTTCTAAGGATTCTATCACATCTTCCACCCTGTAAACATTTACCTACATTTCTTAAGTTATAGGACAACATTAGCAAGAATCAAACCCGGATTTCGTGTTTTATAGGTTTCAATCAACGAGTGTTATTTACTCACGGGTTACTGTATCTGTAGACCACAAACTTTCTGAAAGTTAAAAATTATAGACTACTTACATCTTTTTGTTGTTCTTGTTGCTAAATTCTAATTAACTAAATAGAAAAATTCTTAATTAGTCGTTGCAATTTCTCTTTCACTCAACTGTTAACTAATTTATTTTGTTAAAAGCTTTCGTTAATGACTTGTCGTCCAGATCCTGACTGTGGAGACAGATTTAAGAACATCTCAAGATAAACACAATGAGAAAATCATTTGAAACACAGTCATTAAGAGAAAACGGGGAACAGAAATATACTATTGTTTACATTACTTTGCCAACAACTTTGGAAACTAATCTACTGGAATAATTAAACTGGAGGGAAAGTACTGATAAAGACTGTAAGCAAAGACATCGACGAAGAACAGGTGATTACGATGGGGTTTTATTCAAAAAGTTGATCAACTTGAAACCGATGAAAACTATTCATGGACAACTACCTTGTTTCTTTTGAAAATAAAATCCTTCGTAAACTAACAAGTATTTCGTAAAAATAACTTCACTACTTTGTGAAGTTGCCATAATAATATTTAGACATCGTAAGCGATTTATCATTCCATAGTTTATTTGTGATTTACAAAATCTTCTACAGAACTTCTAAAAATATCTGCAGAAATGGATTTTTACGTTATGAACTTCCATTTTACTGCACTTTATTTCTTGGAACCAACATCACAAACTGCATAACAATATGCCAATTAGGTTTTCAAAAGAATCTTACACAAGAATTTTGGAATAGCCAAACTTGAGCAATCTGATTTCCACATGCACCCTTCGCAGAACATTTAACTTCCGCTTTTTTTTATTCACATAATCACTGAAGATTTATGACATAACCAATATTCAACTTCATTCAGAAAGCTCTTGTAATAAGAAAATAAACGTAGTCTATATTTGGTACATTATATTCAGTGGATAACTAAAAATTAAGTTCTTTTATATTTAGCGTCAATAATGCTAAGTTTTAATTCGTGCTGCTGATAAACGATCTCCGTTACTTTCAGACCTTTTCTGATGAAGGATTTCCTGCAGGGATGTGATTTGTCTCTTTCTGTTTGTCTGTCTTTAGTAATGACTTCTTACTAATTAGATCTGAGTCTGTTGACAGAACGTCACTAACGTTTAAAGAATTTACCCTGCAGAGATGTTTTTGGAAGAGTTGCTCAACTGAAAAGAAGAATGCATTTAAATGCTCAGCCATTCAATTCTTTTAGTTGTTGAAATTGAAGTGAGGATTAACTGAAAAATGAATTTTCGTTGAATGGTTTCATGGATTTCAGAAATTGTTTAACAAATCAAAGAAAACATGAAGATTAGACCCGACTATATAGTTAAAGAAAACGTTCAAAAAAAAAATAAAAATAAAAAAAAATCTGCTTATGTAAAATGCATTTTGTACTTGACAACTTTTTTTAACGAGATTATAACATACCGATTCGATGCCTAGGCCAAAAATCGAATCATTTGGAAAGAGTTCTTAATATCTCAACTTTGATGTGCTAATACTTGTTGATTTTAATTTATTCTGAAGCTAGCAGAGTATAACTTTTCGGATGTTATCAGAGAGGTTTGTCGCTTGTCGATATATTTTTTTTTCTTTTACTCGTACAGATTTGCTAGAATGGTATTAATTAAATGCCATTGCTTTTAATGATACAGAGACTATAAGAAATACTTTTTTTTAGCTGTTGTCTTCCAATTGATCACCTTAACACCAATTTAGTTCAAAATCTCCACAGTTCATTTATTTAAAGCTAAATCTGCTTTGAGTTTCGTTCTGATACGTTTCCCGACCGTTTTGGATTTTCTAAGGAAGCGTTAGTCAAAACAATTTCTCAAAATTTCAATAAGAGGATTTTTTTTTTTATATTGGTATTCTTAGATGATATTTCAAATTGAACAAGCATTTTTACTGCGAAAGCAAAAAAATCAATTCTTTGAATATTTGGGATGTTCAGAACATCAGTAACGTAATTCCAATTTATAGACTTATCTCCATTTTCATCAAAGTCAAACTTAAGAACCACGGAACCTAGAAAAAAAAAAACTTTGCTATTCTCGTTAGTCTTTATATCCATTATAGTAGCTGCCCTTTACGTCACTGACGATTTTTGCACATGCACAGATATGCACTCAGATACCGTATGGAAAAACAAATAACAGTTATTAAAACTTCAACTGTTCTTTTTCCATAGTTTTAAAAAAGACTAATAAAGATTTGAAATTGCATTGAATCTTCAAACAATAAGCAATGTAAAATTATTTTAAAGTTTACGATCACTGAAATAGAGAAAGCAGGATGGCAGTTCTAGTGAAATACTCTTCCTGTGCACCGCAGAACAAAGATATATTTCGTCCATTCATCTCTAAGTTGATCTGATCAACAAGTATTGGTAATCAAAGTTTTGTTATTAAATTTAAAGGGAAAATAACAAGTACGATTATCATTTTTAAACAAATTATCAAGCAGTTACTTCCGTCCGTGGATACGCATAAGCACGTTTTTATACAAAGCATGTATTTATACGAGTATGTAAGTATAATTATGTAAAAAAGCATTTGCATTTCCAAGAAATTCTTAAAGCATTTATACATCATACTGATGTTTCTCAGATGTGAAGTTAGGCCATCGTGCTCTGAACCCTTCATATTGACTGATCGCAAACAAAAAAAAAATCACTTACAATATTCGAAGCAAGCTTTGATATCATCTTCGATCACTGTTGTATCTGTGTTTATTTCCCTCTGTAACTTCAGTTATCTTTTCTTTTTAACTAGTAGTATTTTTAACTTTCAAAACACATTTTAAAACTAAAGTTAGTCTTTAGTTTGCTTCGAATCTTCCATTGCAATGACATGCTGTGAGTGTTTATAGCAAAAAGAAGTAATACAAAAGAAAAAGAAAAGTTGCAAAGCACATTACTACAATATTTGCCAAGATTTTCTCGTCTAAGTGGTTTGCAATGGTTGTTTACTTTTTGTAGGCTTTTAGACTTCATTCACTGTCCTGTTTTTATTTTATAGATATATGTGAGGGAAGCATATTCAACTAAGGTTAAAATACAGTATAACTTAATATACGTTGCAGAACAAACTTCTTCCATTTAAAATAAGAGAGAGACCAACTTCACAGACTCTTAAAGCTTTCTAACGTTATTTATTACAAAAACGAGAACACAGCATATGCATTATCGTATGCTTTTAGTTTTGCTTTAAAAATGGTTCAGGGGTTGAAAGTTTAATTCGCAAGTTTGATCCTTGATTTTAATTTAAAAATTGACTGTCTGAATGAATATATATATGAAAAATCAACTGTTTTACTTTGTCAATGCTGAGTACAAGTTTCACCATTTTTTTGTTTTGTTTAAGCAATAGAGATCCTGGCAGACTTAATTAATAACCTGTAAGGATTTAGTTGAATGCTCTTTTGTTTAAATGTAATTCCTCATTGAAAATCTAGACTAGAATTAACAACAAATGTAATTATTTCAGATCATTTCCTAACTTGCTTCCAGCCAATTTCAACAATATAAAGAGTCAAATTAGCAAAGAATAAAAAATCTCACTAGTTGAAATGAAGCCTTATTAGCTTTATAAAGCTTCTGAATTAAATCACGTTTATTGTCAGAAATCAACGAACCAGAAATAACATTTGAATGATAAAGCCTAGTGAACGGAAACAAAATGGGTGATGATGACTTTATTAAAATATTTAAATGAGCAGATTATCAATTTCAATGAAAACGGCAGGTTGACGTCACGGATAGGAACATCTCGCTTAAATAACTAGAATATGTCTGTCAAAAATGATGAGATAATAAGAGTATTTTATGAAATGGTACTCAAAATCACATTTTTTACTTAAAGCTTAGTTTCACGGCTATTTCAGAAATGAAAAAAATTTAGAAATTTAAAAAAAAAAAAAAAAAATCAAGAGTATAACAATAGTAGTTTTCGAACTCCGCCAGACGGCGCCACATTCAGGGTTCCATACTGACAGTACTGGGATTTTATTTGAATGGAACAATCATCTGATAAAAACGTTAATATGATTGTTTAATTTCAGATTTTTTCCTTAAAAATTTTTTTTTTCAAAATGTGTTTTAATTGAGATTATAATATTAAAGATAAACTAATTTAATTTAAATTAAAAAATATTAATATTGATATTAAAATATTAATATTAATAAAATGTTAATTTTGACAATTTAAAAATAACAAACAAACCATACACATCAAAAATAAAATTGAAATTAATAGAGAAGCATAAATATTTTTAAATATCTACACAAATATCTATGGAAATAATGAAATACTGAATATAAAAGCATCAGAATAACAATAATAAATGGCGAAAACAAATTAAAAGAGAAAGAGAAAATTCCAAAGTGCCACGTGACTCGTTTCTGATTTAAGTCCTGATTTTCTGCTAATTAAAGCATCTGGGATTGAAGCCCGGAAAATAACTTATAATTATTGTGCATGTGTTCTCCTTAAATCCTTTCAATTACTGAAAAACATTAACCCTTTACGGTTCATTGCAATAATTCTTATCTCGAATACTGAACACTAACTTCAGCTCCCTTTACATGCTTCTGCCTACCGTTCTATGCTAATGTTATAAGAAACACTATGGCTGCAAAGATGTTTAATCGCTTTAGTACTAAAATTTTTCTAAAAATACAATTTTTAATTTTTTAATTTTTTTTTCCTGAAAATCGAATCGGATATTTGACGTTCGGATAATTGGGGTCCTACTGTATTAAAAAAAAAGCTATTCTTAAGTAAGTACTACAAGAATTGTTTTATAACTAAAAGTTATTACATTATAATAAATTGAATATTAAAAATTCAACAAGATGTTTTATAACAGAATATATTACTTTAAAATGGCCATACGTTTTCTCACAGAAGAAACATTCTATTTGCTTTTTTCATCAGATCCATTTATTAATTACTAAATTCTGAAACGCAGCTTCTGTTGACATACTTATTTATTTAAGCAATATTTACCTTCTTAAAAGCTTTCTTTAACTATTTACTGACCTTTAAAATCTCAAAGAATGTAATTTTGAAGAAAGAAATCCGTGAGAAAATTTACAGCTTTAAAATGTTTATTTGCAAACTGAAAATGTTCGAATATTTTAAAACCTTTGCAATTTAAAGGAAAGATTCTTAAATTAGCCTTTAAATTTTTAGAATTACTTTCTTGAGTGAAAATAGTAATTATAATAATATTAACAAACGTTTTAGTCTGTACATTTTAAGACTCATTAATATCTGCCTTGTTATTTTCAGTTAGAGGGAAAAAAAAGCGTTTGTCGATTTTATCAATTACTACCTCTTAAACTACCCGGCGTACTTGGGATGGGATGGTGAAGGGGTGAGACGTCCTGGTTCTCACTTCTCCATAACCCTATCACATCAAACCTTCCCCAATTTTTCCAAATTTTGCAGAACAATAGTTGTGTAGTTCCCATTGTCGCCACCAGGTGCGTTTGCGGCGCTATTTCAGCGATTTCACCCCCAGTAGGGTGTTTAACCTATATTCCACGGTAGCCTATATTTTCCGCAGGGTAGGATACAGTACCTTCCCAAAATTTGATTCCAATCAGTCAAACGGTGTAAAATTGTATAGACTACATATAAACATACAAACTTTGACACTTCTTGCATTCATCTAGAAGGAATATGCAATTGTAACTGTGTTGGGAGCGATGAATGGCCAATATTTTACGGGTATCGAAATTTCATGAATTCTGAGTAGATTCACTTTATTTTAACCAACATAAGCATAGGATTCTTAGACAACATACGATAATATAATATTTATAAATTTAGGCTACTAGAAAATATCAAAACAGAGACAATCTTTATCTCTAGAACATCTTCCGAACCTTCAAAATACAAGATGTTGTCAAGACAATTGACATTTTGAATTTTATAATCATTAACATGACATCAATTAGAATTTATATACATTGTTTCATCTATGCGGATGTTTGAATTCATTGTTTGAATTCATTCTATGAATCAACCTCATGGTAAATCATTTATTTTTTGAAGCATCAATGTCGTAACCACTAAAGCAGTCTCAATTTCAACACTTATACTCAATGTATTTCTAGATAATGATGGAAGAGTATTCGAGTCAATTTCGTTCATCATTTAAGGAGATTATCACTGAAAAGTTTTTAACTCAAGCATTCGCTGTATTCAGATTTCCTGTACTTATAAAGTAAGGATGTACTATATCACAGCATCTTTACTTTCTTTTCTTCGTAAATGTTTATTTTTGTCTGCTTTTGTAAAGTGTATAGGCAATTGTAGATCAGTTTTTTTTCTTTGCTGACGAAGACAAATAATGATAAAAGAAAAAGTAACTAGAATTGATTAGAGGAGCAAATAAATGGCAAAAAAATCGCTTTAGATATATTTGGAAAATCTTCAGGATCTTCTCTACAAGTAATTTTTTTTTTTTTTATGTTTTAATACTTTTTACAAGTCAGTGTATTTCTGTAGACATCTGCTTATGTAACCAGTTTCCTGTGTAGTCAGTGAAGTAGCAAAGCCGAATTTCTTTCGCATCAATTCGTTTGCAGCAAAACGAGGCTGCAAGTTGTGATATATTGCTTTGAATTCTCTTCGAAAAACAAAAGAATCCGTTCGACTTCTGTTGTCGCCATCTGATCCTGACATCCACAATTCATCATTTAATAAACAACCTCCAAACATCTCTTCTACAATTACCATGCATATGCTAATGACAAAGGTTGAAAAAATGAACAAAGAATTCACTAATCAATAAGTTAATTCCGCGACAAGGATTTTTAGATATTTAAAATAAGTTCTTTACAGTCAAGTAATTTATCACAACTTTGAATTAATCATATGTTTAGAAATTCCGCAGCTTTCCATGAATTTCTTTAAACAATACATACTGAAAAATGTTTAATGTTTTTAATTAATCATAATACTTCTTCTATTTGCCAGTTTATTTGAAAATCATTATTAATGTTTATTAATTTATGCGCTTAAGAAAAGATATTTTTGAAAAGCAGCAATTCCTCGTACAACTCCATTCCTACTTTTTGAAACTTGATGACCAAAACATGCATTAAACGCAGAGAGTTTTGCCATTAAATATTTAATTTCCCTTTAAAAGTAAAGGAAATATTACCTTCACAAAAGGATATTTTTCTGTGTTTTCTTTTAATATTTACATTTAAGTTTGTAGAATTACATGTTATGAAACTGAAACGTTTGTATGTACTTAAAAGGTATACTAATCTTCGAAGGATTATTGCTTCGTAGAATACAATGAACATTATTTATTAAGCCTATATATCTTTCCTCACATTTAACAACACTTCATAAACAATTGAAATCTAGCTTAAAGTGATTATTGAATACAATATCAAAATTAAAGATAGTTGAAAGAAAAAAAAAGGGTTACCATCAGCTTGGCAATCACTCTCCTATTTCTACCAGTTTTGGGATAGTTTTACCATCACCGTAACAAGCACTGTCCTGAAACGAAACAAACAAGCAAAGTTTCTTCAGTTTTAAGAATGATTTGGCATAATGAAAAATTGAAAACAATTCTTTAAGAAAAATTAAGTAAAAAAACAACAACAACAACATCAAAAAAAACCACAAAAAAAACAACACACACACACAGAAACAAACTGTCAGTTCGAAACCTCACTATGCAGGATAGAATAAAAACAAAAACAAAATATAGCTACGCACACAAAAGAGTAGTCGAATTTAAAATATCAATACTGTAGCCAACATTAATTTTCTCAGCTGTCAATGTATTCTCTCTCTTTCGTTGAGAAAAAAGCAATTAGAGAATGGATAACTCTGACTGATGAGTGTTACATGAATGAGAAACGGCCTTTCGAGATACCATTGTTTAATAACAATGGTTACGAAGCTCGAAGTAAATTAACATACATTGTGAAATAGTCTAAACTTCTATTTGTGTAGTAAAGCACATAAAGACACATATTCTTGTTTCTTAACTTCTTTATTGTCAATATTTCGATCTCTTTTGCAGAGATCTTCTGCAGGATCTATGAGGACAGGATCCTGAAGAAGTTCTCTGCAAAAGAGATCGAAATATGGACAATAAAGAAGCTAAGAAAGAAGAATATGTGTTTTTACATTTGGAAGAAATAACATACGTTCTTGGAGAGAACAAATGAAGATTTTCTAAAGTAAATTTAAATACGTAGATGATTGCTGCTTAATTTCTAAATACTTCGTCTTTTCGAGAACATTTAGTTGCCTGAGAACATAATCCATTGATCAGATCAGCGAAAAGCAAGGATAATTAAAGGCAGCGATGTTTCTGTCGTTTTTTGAAGACAAACAAATATCTGCTGCTGACAACCATCAACACTCATTAGAAATCATGCATCTGTTGACTCCAAATAAATCCCCCTCGAAGACAATTTCACTTGCAAAATAGGCAAAATTCGTTTAGACGAACTTCCTATTTCTGTACAGTCTTAAGAATTTAATCAGTTAATATTGGATACAAAAATAGTCTCGAGTTCTGAAAAACTCTACTGCACAATTTTAGGTGTTAATCCAAAATCTTCCTAAAAAAGTTAAAGTTTTAATTTGAAAAATAATATAGTCAAAATCAGAAAAATAGTGATGTACAGAAAAAAAGGAAGTGAACTATATTATTGTGAAAAGCTGTAGAGAGATTTTGTAAGCATTGTTGGCAATTATTTTATCAAGTAATAAAAGTAGCAATATCTGCCTACACAATATTTTTTACTATCATTGGCTTAAAATACATTTCTACAAATTTATTCCAATTATGCATTAGTTAAATGATCATTTTTCTGAAAAATGAACAAATATTCAAAATAAGTTGTGAAAGAATCTTAAAAAATGAGAAATTTCGATTAAGTTTTGCATTTGATGGAATAGAATAAATTTATAGGTATGGTAGAAAACAAGTGTCTATAATGTAGCAACTTAGTGTACTTCTCTCTGCACTTCTAACACTGTATTTCAAATCTTTTAAGCATCCAAAGTTGTTTCGAGGATTCGCCTCTCGTCATCTCGAACAGTGTGAAGGTTTGAAAATCAAAGAGGAGAAGCATAAAGAAATTTCATTCATAAAGGAAATGAAAGGATAAAATGACTAGATAATAATGGTAATAATAATAGAAAATATCATTGGCAATAACCATAAGATTACGGACAGGAGAGATTACAATACATCTTCATTACATAAATTTGCCTATGAATTACTTAATATAAAAATTATTGTCTATTTTCAAGAAATACTGTCTATTATGCATAATTTTTTAGCTGCTTTTTAAATTCTTTGTGGCTTTAAATTGAAGGCGATTTCGACCTTATTTCGATGTTTTAATCTGGTAGGACCTTTCCTGAGTAACATCTTGCCGTAATAATTTTGTAATTTAAGTCGAAGCTGAGCTCTAGCAAGGTTATCTCGAGTGCGGATGACCTATGAGGCAATGTGGGCGGTTTCTTTTATCATCTCGTCTGACCGAGTGCTCCCATATGTCGCTGCGAACGGCAGTTTCCCCAAGACGATCAAAGAAGAAGAAGAAAAAAAAAAAGATAGTTGTTTCAGAATTGTTCAACGAACAAAAAGATAAGTTTCTTAAAGAACTTAAATCCTACTTCCCTTAAAATACTGTGGTTATTTTCTTCCTCGTTTTTAATTCCTGAAAACAAGTTTCGGGAACTGTAAGTTAATACACCTGTCGAATACAAATCTTTTCTTTTAATGTATCTGTTAAACACTTGGTGATTATCAATTACAGGGATTTTTTTACCTGCTTTTAAATGTAATTAAATTCTACTCAATTCAATGCACTTTCATCCTTCTTTTTCTCAAAATGAAGCTTTTTAATATTTTGCCAATTAGAGATTTCATTTTTTATCTACTAAATCACCATCAAAATACAAAATTGAAAGTTTTCGTTCAAAACAAAAGGAATAAAGTTAATAAGCAATTACAAAAGATGTGACACGATTGGATTAAATGTTGAAAGTTCAAAATAATAGAAAATCGGTAGGAAAGGAACCAAGAAAGGAATATAAAAAACGAAGAAATAAACTATAGATTATTTAAAATATAGAAAAAATATACAAACTTAAGTTATTTTATACTAAACTTTCGTTAACCAATATTTTATTTAGAGGGGAGCTGGAATTTCTTTTAACTTTTTTGCTAATATTTTTCCAGAATTACATGTTTTGTTTTGTTTTTTTATTTCTTGATATATCGGATTAGGCCTCGAAATAAAAAATATTATTTTTATTAATATTTTTAACAGCTAAAGGTAGAAGATGGAAAAGAGGACTTTCCATAAAGATAGATTAGGCGGAGGAAAGCGTTCATGGTTATTCTAAACTTCTAATAAAAACATCTGGCATCAAGGCCTAATTCGCGATGGAGAGGTGTTGAATATGAGAAATATTCATATACAGGAAGCAAGTAAAGTTGCCCAATATAAAGGTCACATGATGAACTTGTATCAAGTTAAGTCGCGGATGAAGATGGCAATTAAACTGTTTCAATATTACAACAGCATAGGCTTTAATTATATTCAAATTTATTTTTATTCAAAATTTTATGTATGTGCCAAAATTTATTATATCCAAAGAAATGCATATTTTTTTATCTGCAAATATAAATAATATCCTATTCTAAAAATGTACGTAGAATTTCAAACTATTTTTTTTTCTTTTATTTATTTATTTTTTTTGCCTTCCTTTATGCTTCTGTTTCTTTATTTTTATTTCGTTTTTTAGTCTTCTGATCAAGATCAGAAGACTGAAGCCCCACGAACACCATGCAATTTTTCAGCAATTTAGTCGTCCGATTTTGACGTCACGAGCTGATATAATAAATAAACGGGCTCAAAATTGCTGGTGACATCAAAATCGGACGACTAAATTGCTGAAAAATTGCATGGTGTTCGCGGGGCTTTATGTCTGTCCTGTGGACAAGTATCATTAAAATCTCATTAAATTATCATTAAGGACAACAATCACAACAATCGCAACAATTGCGTCGTTTATAGTGATTGTTGTGATTGTTGTAGAGCTGCATTATAAATGTGATTGTCAAAAGGCGCAATTGTTGCGTTAATGGAATAAACACAAGGAAATTAAAGCAATATCAATGATCAGAAGACGTTGCGAAGCATTGTGATTGGTTTACTAATCGCTTTCCCTATCTTGTTTTTCTAAGGCAGAAATAAAAATACAATTAAAAATATAATATTTAAAAATATTAAAAATATAAACCTCCTAATATTTTTAATTAAATTTAATTTTAAGTTAGAAAAATAAAACCTACCATATTTACGCATTTAACTTTTTTTTGTTATTGTTAATATCGGAAGTAAATGAAAGATAGAGATAATAATTCTAAGGTTATTATTTAAAATTTACAGTTAATATAAATAATTTTGCACATATCAATGATTCTTTTCATTATCAGGATACAAACGACAGGAGGGAGGGGAAAACCGAATGGATGCTGGAAGGTATTAAGATAGTGGTGCTTTGATGTTTAGAACAAAAAGACCGAAAGAAAACAGCCAGGAACTGAGAGACATGGGAGGAGAGATTAATCGGAAATTGTCTAAATAATCATCTAAATCGAGATCTTAGTAAACTTCTGATTAAAGAAGGTTTTTATTTTGTTTTGTTTTTAATTTATATGAAATTTTTAAACAATTCTGTTTAAGCTGTTCTTTGGTTTATCTGTGGTTTCTTTTATCCTCAGCCCTTTATTCTGCGAACTAACTCTTTGAAGAATTAGTAGCCATTATTTTGAAGTCTAAGAAAGCAGAGGTGGTGGGAGGGTGAGACATTCCCAGGCGGTCTAATGCTGACTCTTGCCATAAACAGGCGTCGGTCTCGTGGTAATTGCTTCGAGAGCTGAGAATGCTTTCCATTGCTCTCACGAAATCTTTGGTCGATTCCAAGTTTCGCTCAGGTGATCATTTTCGAGTCAGCTGTAGAAATTCCTCACTCACCGAGACAGAATCGATAATCAATGGAAAACCCGAGGAAAAACCTCCCATCTCGTATATTGGTAAAGCCACAAAGTGATTGCTATCGAATACCAATGACGAGGGTGTGTTATGTAAGCTGTCAGCAAAGGAATCTATCTCGTTGCTGTTTAGGTTCCCGGAGTTCGAAGGTATTTCAGAAGATATGAATAAGAATTCCTAATTATC
>JAFIDM010004315.1:28131252-28149534 GCA_023159025.1 Thereuonema tuberculata
AAATTAAGTTCATGAATAAATTGATACTTAATGACGATGTCGGCAAAAGAACATTTCAGTCTATTTTTAAATTCAAATCAAAAGTAATCAAGTGGAAGTTCGTAAAGTTAAGGAAAGACATTCCATCCACTCTCCCTATTCGTCCCTATTTACTTAGAAAAAGTTAAGTAGGTTCACGTGTAATCTTCAAATTCACTCCGACTGCAGTGTAGGAGTTTTCGTAAGTTAGATAAAGGCGTCACTGAGGTAAAGATAAGAATCTTGTTATTGATTTGGCTTGTATTTAAATGCAGATTTAAGTCGCTGCATTGTTTTAACTCTACCACTTTTCTTCTCTACATGGAATTTTTATGACAGTAAAACAGGCCACTCAGAGATAATTCTCCAAATTCTAGTGTTCGAAGGTGCTAAGCAGCTAATATCCAGAATGTTTGAATCCTATTTTATTAAATTTCCCTAATTTGTAATGAAATGTGTGACTTTTTTGCTATATGATAACAAATGTACTGATGCTCAAGACAAACCTCCACATTCCCAGATTTACATCGTGATTCGAAGTCACTTTTTTGAAGTAAGAGTGAGATAAGGAAAAAATAATCAAGCTAGTTTCATTTTCAATTCTTCTGCGTTTGAGCCTGTCTTAAACAAGAATTCGTACTAAATATTAAAAAAAAAAAAATAAAAAAAAATAGTTGAAGCAGCAAAACGGAACATTGTTCAGAAAAAATGTTTTTGTTTCTAATCATAGTATTTAAACAAAGTCGTGTTCATTGTTTTTATCCTCTGTAATTTCAAAATTCTAGCCATTTAACTGAGTTTAATTTTATTCAGTATTATGATTTAGACGTATTTTCAAAAGACAAAAAAAACGATAATTTGTACATTATAGGCTATTATTTAATTTCTTATGTTTTTGTTTTGTATTCAGTGATCTTTATATTTCCTTTTAGGCTTCTATACAGAGCTTAGCTAATAGCAGGAGAAGCCTTATATTCCCACTCTATCTGTCCGTCGGTTGCTAGAAATTCATCTCTCAGGAACGACATATGCTAGAGACATGATCTATACCTCGTTAAAAAATCTTGCCAATTTTTTTTTTATTAAAATCTCGTATATTATAAGAATTTATTTCTTCATTTTTTACATTGATTCAAGTAGAATTATTACATGAATTAGTTATATGAAGCCAATTTTCTTTTTCTCTTTTTGAAATAAATCTTATAATGATTGTTCAATGTTTATTATAATGAGATCTCCCAAATCTACGGAGAGCTTCTATTTTTTTTCTGTCGGTTTTTGAAGTTGTAATTTTATGTTAAATTTTCATTTATATATATATATATATATATATATATATATATATATATATATATATATATATATATATATATATATATTCTGTGATTGTTATCATTTTTAAAGATATCCTTATTGATTGAATATTTTCTTTGTTTGAAAGCTAAAAGCTAATTTTCCTTTTCTCTTATTGAAGTAGATCTTACCATTTAAAAATGAAGATAAAGACACACTGAACTAAAAGATTAAAAAATATATATTACACATTAAAAGGACCGGTTTCGTTAAATATACAATAGCATTCTCAACTAAAGTAACAAGAACAATTTAGTGCTTAAATACATTTTCAAATCGGCGAAGGAATTAACCAATCAGAATTTATAATCTGCACACGTTAAAATTTAATTCTCATAGATCTTATAATGATTGGTATAGTTTTATTATTAATACGATCTCCCGAATCAATAGAGAGCTTTTAATTTTTTCTGTAGGATTTAGAAGCTGTAAAGTTTCCGTATTTTTAACATTCTCTCTATATAGAAGCCGTGGGGCATTATGTGAACGCTACTAGGATTGCTGCTCCTACCTTGTTTTTAATTTTCTTTTTTTGAAGTTTTGAGGCTTTACTTTGAATTCATCCTTTGTCTGTTTTTGCGTCATGTAGCCAATCAAAAACATAAAGATATTTTTAAAAGTAGGCTTCGTGAATATATGTTTTCTGACTGGGATTCTCTTAAAGAATTTTGTTCTTCATTTAAAGCTTTAGTGTTATCTGGCTGTAAATCTACTCCTTCAGTCATGTTGACAAGAATGGGATACAATTTAGACAAGGAATGTCGTAAAAGACATCTGAAGTATCCTAACTGAGTAAAGAGCTGAGACTAACACTATTGCAAATCATATGTAGTTGATTCAACTCTTCACGAGATCTTTAAAGACCCAACTTTCGAGGTCGAACTCAAGGAGAGGAAAGAGGCAAAGGATGGTTCACTTTAAGTGTATCACGCATCGTAAAAGCGAAAGAACTGACTCCAGTTTGGGAAGAAAACAAAGTTACGATCCTGTATATACAGTGCTTGAATCTTAACATGACAGAACATGTTGAAGTAAGGTTTGACAATCCCACTTCACTTTTATGATCTCTAACTATCAAATATACAATAGACTCCCGATTATCCGCGGAATTGGCTGGCGGGGCAATCGCGGATAATCCGAAAAAGGACGAAAATCAACACAAAAATGCTTTTAACATGTTTTATTTACATTAAAGTGGCAGTACAAACATTATAAACAATTACTTTAATTTCTTACTTTTTAACAAAAAAAAAATCGGCTAATTGTCTGTTTTTTTGTGTCGAAACACGAAAACCCCCTACTTGGACGTCGCTAAATGTGCCTCTTTTATTGTTTATCTTATTCTAGTTTTAAAATTTTTTTGTTAATTCCGTAATTTATTGTGTAGTAAAAAAAAAAAAATGGAAACCGGAGAGGTCCGCGGATAATCCGCAAAGCGGATAATCTGCCCGTGAATGATCGGGAGTTTACTGTATTAAAATCGAAGTTAAGCTACAAGCACTCGTGAGTACTATTGTCTACAGTAAGTTGTTACGATTTGTTATGATCGAAGAACTACTAAGATTATGTGGACTTATGCCAAATCGAAGGGAGCTGATTGAGATTAAATCACACTTATTACTATTGGTAATGATTACTGGTGAATATTGATTAAAGATTTGATAAAATTAATTGGATAAATTTAAGCTAACTGATGATTCGTGGACTTAAACAATTTTCAGCAAACTGAAAATTTGAAGATATTGAGTTTTAGCCGAATACAATCTATTACAATTTATAAATACAGTAAAACCTCATTATAACGGACCCTATTATAACGGACGTCGCTTATAACAGACTGTTTTAAAAAAAAATTGTAATAATAATAAAGGATGCTAATTTTTATCTGACGAGTTTTACATTTCCAAGCAAGCGATTAAACATCGATCGAACAAACCCAGTGAAAATAAAGTATTTTTTTCAAATCAATGAATGTAAGCAATCAACATGAACCAGGACCTTCTTGTTCTAAAGATTAAGGCAGTGTATAGGCCTACGTATTTTTCATCTTTTTCAATTCAACCTATTACGTTGAATGCTGTTTTTTTATTTGATGTATAATAAACACTTTTTATAGCTAACTATTGTACTGTCATTGATGTACACCCTGCTCATTACACCCCTGTAAGAATTATTTGTTATAAACCGGACTTTCATTAAAACGGACAACCTTCAGTCCCTATTAGTCCGTCGTAATGAGGTTCTACTGTACATGAACTTTTCCTGTATTTTGTTTCCACGGGAACTTAGAAAAGCAAAGGAAATTAAAAATAAAAGTTTTATTGTAAGGAAAGTAAACTAAGTTCTTTAGGAACTTATGTTATTTTATCAAAACAAAACCAACAATATTTTTTATTTTTGTGTCACGAAACACCAATTATCCTGAGTTTTCACAGGATTTTAAGGAGTAATTAATTACCATTATTTCAGGGTAGCAATATTTTCAGGGTATAGAAAATATTTTGTCGATATTTCACTGAGAATTTTGACAAGAAAAAGCAATAAAAATAATCAACTAAATTTAACAAAAATTGCTAACTAAAATTAAAAACAAAACAAAAAAAGTTGCAGAGGTAAAATTGTGAGTCGAGTCAATCAAAATTTTTATTTAATTTTCTTGATGCTACAGGTCGTAGATATGAGATGACATTTAACTGAATATTCAGATAATTAAAATTCTACCTGTTGTGACGAAAGGACAGTGTTACACTTTATTACTGAAAATTCTTTGTAATGATGTCGCTTGAGACTGTCTTTTCGTAGGCACTGAAGAAGTGTTTCTATCTTTCATTCACTTCCATGTATGGAAAGAAAAAAAAATCCAAGGAAAAGAAAAGACAGGAACGTAATCTTCTAACGAGAAAAAAAAAAAATCTCAAGAGAAAAAAAAAAAGAAAAGATTCTTAGATTTCGTCTGGCAAATGGAAGGTGGGGTTGGCGAAATTCTTAATCTGTTCGAAACGAGGGAAGCGATCGAAAACCAATATCCGCCCAATCAGATCAGATAGAATCATTCTATTTGCAATATTCCGCTATTTTGAGCAGCAACAGATTTTCATCCCCGAGGCAAAAAGACACCTAATGAAACGCCCAGATTAAAAGGATCAAAATTTTTAACTTAAATAAAAAACAGGACTTTTCTCAAGCTAAAAATTGCTACTTTTGTGATCTAAAAATCCTGACGAAGAGTCAACTCGAAGAAGAAAAAAAGTAAAGCATAATTTTGTAAAACAACAAATAACTAAAAGCAGTTGATTTAATTGCGGAAGAAATATAAACAATATCAATACTAAGAAAATATATTTTAGATCATTTAATCAGCTATTTACAAAATTTTAGAGCGCTTGGCTGCGGGTTGGAGGTGACGGGTTCGATTCCCGGCCTAGGTGGAGGACGGGAATTTTTCCACGCTTCTTTCTCCTCCAAACGGGCCCTAGGGTCTACCAGCCCTCTATAGAATGGGTACCGGGTTTCTTTCCCGGGAGTTAAAGGCGGGCGAGCGATGGGCCGACCCCCCGTCCTCAACTTTGTCCCGTAGGTTTCTGAACACTGGAGCAGCCTCCAGCTGCATTGCGCGGTCCTCTGGGCCTGATCGCAACTTTAACTTTAACTTTAATTTACAAAATTTTAAATTAATTTTTTTAAGGACAAGAATTGTGAATATTACTTTGACAGAACAGTGTTGGTCTGTTTTAAAATTTTAGTTTCTTAAGTTTTTAAATTACCAATATAATACGAAAAAAGATGAATAAAATTCACGTTGGAATTATAATTTTTCGATAAAACATTGTTTGTGATCCATGTAAACAAAACTGTAAGTAAACAGAATAAAAAAAATCCATCAGCAAATATAAAATGAATTTGAAAATGTAGGAAATTTGAATGTAGGAATTTCATACAAACTATAGGAATTTTTTAGTAAGCCTACAATTCTAGTCTATTGAAGGGGCGTAAGATCTTACGCTTGTCTGTTTTGCAGCCCGATCCCTTTTTTCCGATGTGAGCATATTTAGTTATCACTTAGGTAGTTATTCTCAACTAGAGTTACGAGGAAGAGTCTTTGGAGTATTAATAATGATAGACAGATATAATTTTTTGAAAGGAAAAATGTATTTTTTTAAATTTCTGAATAATTTTCCCTTAATCAAGCAAGTCAATGTATTGTGATAGCTTCGTATCTATGGATCTTCGCTATTAGCTGTGGTCATTACTTTAATTGTCTTTCCTCGCAAATCAAATGCAGCAAGGTGTTTCTAAAGGATATCAATGATGAGGAAATTAATAATGACATTATTTGTGGAGTTCGATTTGGGGAGGTGGCTTGGATATTTCTCTTTTTGTGTCTGCCTTCTCGAGGTCTTTATGGGACAATATTCCCTCCATAAAATAGGATATCATTAATATGGTAGACAAACCAAGAAACAGCACTGGATAAAAACAATGAATTAATCGATAATCCTGAAGTTTACAATTCAGTAAATAAAAAGGAAAAAAATACATGATAATTTCTTTTTTTATTTACTATTTTATTTGGGAACTGATGAATTGTTGAGCTTCTCTTAATTCTTCACTAGGAATAAATTCAGGTATCCTTGGGATAGTGAAGACAGAGCAAACAGCGATGGAGGAAAGAGGAAATTATCATCAATTACGAAGGATGGCCAGAGACCACAATGACCGTTTGGACCATGAATAAACAAATTTTATCATGATGACGAACAAAGAAGGAAAATATTCAAGTTGACTAGTGAATCATCGTATGCTCAGTCAATAAAGAAGAACAAGATTTTTTTCACGTGTCTCCTAAGGGGCTTTTAACAGATGAATTAAAATAAAATTTTGTTTAAACGATGAGCTTTTTTAAATGCTAAACTTAGAAAAATAAAACGCAATTAAGAATACAAGCAATTAATAGGAAAGCCACATGATACACATTGTAACTGATTTGTCGAATTACAACTTATTTTGGAACTTAAAAATTCGGCTAAATAGAAAACTGTGAGATTGAAACAAACTAAGTAGTTAGTTTATCTTTAAGAAATGTTGTAACTATATATTAATTAAGGCTTTGCAAATGACGTCAGAACAAATGATTTACGTGACTGCGTCCTCAGCTTAAAACCATAGGGGTCATTAAAGAAAGAAAAAAAATATAGAATTTTTTTTTCTTTGAAATTAGAGATTCATTTTTAATTCTGGATTACGCTTATGTCGACATACATACACTGTCCGGCCACTTTATTAAGTACACCCCTGCTGTGCGCACAAATGGTGCGGGCAGTGGGGGCAGTGTCACGGTGTGGGAAGGATGTTTTCCTGGCACACGTTAGATCCATTGATATCTCTGGAGGCACGTCACTAGATACTAGAGGATACTAGAGCGTACCTCAACATCGTAGCTGACCAAGTGCAACCGTACATGTTAACAGTTTATCCTCATGCAGATTCCTACTTCCAGCAGGATAATGCGCCGGTGCACAAAGCCCGCATCACTATGGGATGGTTTGAGGAACATGACGATGACTTCTCCTTGCTGCAGTGGCCCGCTCATTTCCCGGATCTCAGCCCGATTGAAAATTTATGGGATGAGCTGGAACGGGCAGTTCGCTCCAGGTCTACACCTCCATCAAATCTTCAGAAACTGCGTGACACACTCATATCTGCATAGTACACAATATTTTCAGCATCTTGTGGAATCCTTGCCTCGACGAATTCAGGCTGTTTTGAGGACTAAAGGAGGCCCAACACGCTACTAGATAGGTGTACCTAATAAAGTGGCCGGACTGTGTATATATACATGTAAATGCTAAACTATATTCCTCTAAGGCATTACAAATTTTTAATCCTTTAAGAGAATGCTTTCAAATGATTACAATAAAAATACAAAATTTCCATAACAATCTTCATTAAATAGTAGAAATACACTTCTGTTAAAACTTTGTTTTAATTTCTTTATCTTATAAAGAAATAATTACAACTTTCCTAATGGCAAAGCAAATACAAAGAAACAAGTATTCCTGTGGTGAAACCAGGTTAAAGGAGCAGGAGACCATTGGAACGCACTGATCATCCTGGATTAGAAGAAGCAGCACTCAAGATTAGCAGAGCGCTGACTGAATCTAAATTAACAGCTAAATATAGGGTCAACGCCATTACGAAGCAACAAATAACAAAGTTTTGCAGCTGATAAAACGAGGAGGAGGAAATGGAATGATAAGCACTCGTCGGATTTCTACTTTGCTGCCATTCCATCTCTTTCGTTTCAATTTTGGAAACAAACGGTTCTCTAGTTTTCTTTTTTATTACAGCTGTTATTTGAAATGTTGCTGATATCTTCATTGAAAGCAGAGTTTAATCTGAAGGTTCACAACATAAAAATAAAAAGTTCACATATTAACAAAAAAAGAAATTCTCCAAAGGTCCATCTTTAACGATTTATAGTCGATTACAACTAAGATCACCGATGACTCTTCCATTATCGGAAGTACTTAACTGAAAGTCTTTTGATATTATTGTTAAATAAATTGCAAAGATAATAACTTTCCGTCTTTTAGCTCCACTCTTCTAATAACTGAATCACTGAATAGATCTTCTTGAAACTTGGTATACGTAGCTTTGGACGAGATACAATTTAACTTTTATATTTGAAAATTTGTTCCTTTTCAAGAAATTAATGTATGAACTTGATAAAAATTCAGAAAAGTATTTGATTTGATTATCGAAACATAACTAATGAGAATTTAATTATTTCTTTCAGAAAGTGGATGATCTGTTCTGTTTATATTCATAATGTATTAAAACTAATAAATAGTATAAATGTTACTATTTTCGGGAGTTTAAAAAAAAAAACAAGAAAAATAAAAAGATAAAAAAAAGCCTCCAACATTTTAAAAGAATTTGCTTCAAATTCTTTCAGGAAATTCTTGTTTATAAAACTAAAAACTTCTTGCTTATAATTGTTTGTATTTAAAACCCCCCACATCATACTGGTTATATTGTCCTCAAAATGAAAGATGACCGGCGGAAGTTTGAACTGCACAGCCCTTCCGGTAGCTGATCAATTACGTTTTCCTGTCACAATGGACGCCCGTCGTCTGTTTTCACTGAGAAAGACATGTTGATAACGCCAAATTAAAACTTCTCTCGACTATTTACCGTTATTTCAATACCAGTTGCTAACAATAAGTATTTATATAAATAAATAAATATATATTATTTATAAATACAATGCTCTTTTGCAAAGTAACAAGCCTTTACCGTAATGGCGACGTCCTGTGATAAACTCATACGGAAGTGCCTGACCAGAGTAATCGATGATACATGCGTAGATCTCACAAAAACAGGGCGGCCATCATTCACTGGGAGGACAGTGTGCCTTGTTATTATTAATACAGTGAAGTCTCACTTATACGAAACATTCAATTATACAAAGAATTTCTCTTTCCCCGGCAAAACCCCGTAAGTCCTGTATGTAATTCACTTACACGAAATATTCACTTATACGAATAATTTTTGGTTCCCCCTTATATTCGTATAAGTGAGACTTCACTGTATACATATATAGAGACAAAACACAAGTTATACTGTAGATCTGAGCTTTATAACTATTGCGTGACAGATGATTTGTTAGATTTTCATCATTTCATAAAATACATTTCAAACAACTTCGCTTTTTCTTTTGACTTTTTTTGATGAAAACTGTAAAATCTGAACAAAGTTATCTGTACTGAATCCGTTTTAACAGTTGCACCTTCTAGCTTAAAGCACCTTGATTCTATCTGGGCTCAGTCTAAATCCTCTCCATCTGCTGGAAGTGATTAACAGAGGTCAATTAGAATCATGTGCATTTTTCACGATTAGTGCGATTCGTTGAGTCAACAGTTGACTGAAGAAGCCCAGGATTAATGTGGCTGTCAAACACAATCCTGGCTGTCACACAGGAACGAGAAAACAGGATGAAAAGCAAACGCGCTTTCTTTTCCAGATAGTAAATTTCTTTAACGAATTTGAAGGAAAACAAGATACTTTTTATCATCCAGACTTCCCATACCCTAATAGTTATCAAATAGTTTTCAATTTTAAATGAAATTAGTTGTTCACTGGTAATCGTGCTTTAAGAAAACTCATTTATTGATAGTTTGAGTCTTCTCTGGAACCACTTTTTACCAAAAATAATAGAGAATTCACATTCAATAACATTCACATACCATCAGGGACGTGTGTAACTTACATTTTATTTCGTGATAGACAAAGTTAGCATGCAGAACTCCAATAGTCACAAAAACAAAAACAAAAAATAAAAACATAAGTCTTTAAAATTTCGGTGGGAATCGGGGCAAGGTTCTATCAACCGACCATCCAATCAAAAACAAAAAAATAAAGAAAATAGGGCTTATTTTATATATTTCGAGATTTCGGAAGCAACAGGGTCCCCTCGAATGTCGACCATTAAAATTATAGTTATGCAAAAATAGTTTTTTAGATTGTGACTGAGCGGCTACAAATTTCGGCACTGTTTCAATCTTAGCTTCTTACATATTTGCCTGATTTGTTCTAAAATCAATAAGTTTTTTCTTTTAGTATTCTAAATCTATTTGTAAAATTCCTAGATTTCTTGCTTGATTAGCCAAATATTTTTTAGAAAAAAAAATCAATTCAACTTTTCTTACTTCATCTTGAATCACTTCTTTAAGACTTCTTAAATAACTCCATACATTACTCCGATGATATTTCGTAGGCTTAATCGACCCACTTTTTCAAGCCTTTTTTGGAAAGAGAGAACCATTTCCCTCCTTCGAAACATCAAAAATAACAAATAACTAATAACAATCAAGAATTCCAAAAAACGCATAATAACAAACAAAAACGTGAATTCCAAAACGTGAATCAAATTAACAAACAAAAACTAATAAATCACTGTCTTTAATTTTTAAATTTAAATCTTAAAATTTAAAATTATCTTCTTTCAAATTAAGTGTCTAATCATCAAACTGTCTTCTTTTTAAAAAATTTAAATTACTATCTTTAAAAACTGTCCAATCGTAAAGTTGTCTTTCTTTTTAAATTGCTGTCTTCAATTTTTTATACGTAAAATGTCCAATCGTTCTCTTTAAAATTCTTGACCGCATATAGTCCTCTTCACCTTAATGACTTCATCATTAATAAATGAACAAACTTTTCTTACTTCACCTTGCATAACTTCTTTAATACTTCTTAAATAACTCTCTCTCTATATATATGGATATATATATAAGCATCACGTTTTTTGGAATACAAGAAATACATTCTACTCGACGCAAACACACATGACGATAATGCAGGAAATGCCACACTACGCATGAGACGATCGACCACATAATATCAGGCTGTCCCCTTCTCTCCCAAACAGATTACCTCCACCGACACAATAGGTAGCGTTCATCAACAGTTAGCACACAAACACTCAGTTATTAAGAATACGGTCCCATACTACAAGTACACACCACAAAGCGTACTAGAGTCACCCTCACATAAGCTGTACTGGGACCGTCCCATTCACACAGACAAAACTATGCATCACAACAGACCTCACATTACACTTGTTGATAAGGTCAACAAACAGACCTATCTCATTGATATTGCAGTGCCTATCAGCAAGAACATGCAGAAAACTCACGCAGATAAGATCAGTAAATACACCGATCTAGCACATGAGCTCCAGAAGCAGTGGAGGCAGGACCGAGTACGTGTTGTCCGCCACTGGTCTGGTGCCTCACACATTGCACCACAGCCTCAGCACACTAGGACTTCACAAAAACACTCATGCACAACTGCAGAAGGCTGTGGTACTCAACACAAGACGGACACAACCACACATTAGGAAATTTACGGACACAACCACACATCCCTAACCATTCTTGCACACTTTTTACACTTGGCAATATGTGCTTTGGTCCTTGACCCGCCATATTGTCTCTGCTGGGGAAACCCAAGGTTTGAATCTTTTACAGAATAATAATAATACCCTACTAATGTGATAATAAGTTCTGTGCTCTTTCTTTTAATTCAAACAAACAGAACAGAATATGCATAATTATTTCGTTTCGACTGCAATCGCCTTTCTCTTCGCTGCAGGCTCACCTGGACTTTCGCTTTGGAGTCATAAGCGTAAACACAAGACTCACAAGATCGAATAAAAAAGTTAAGATGTAAGTGATGCGTTGCTTAAGCGACCATGTAGACAAGGAAACTAACCACTAGCATAAAGATAATGCGCCAACGAATCGCTTATGCCGTACGAGTTTGTTTATATGTTCGAGTTTGTTTATATAGTGAAGAAACTAGTTCTCGAATTATTAATTTAACTACTTAATTATAAATTATCCTTATGAGGGGAGCCGTAGGAGCCCATTCATACGTACGGAACGCCATAAATCGGGTCGTCCATAACCGGGGACGGCCTGTACATAGTTTGTTAATATTAACTTCGATTACTGCAATTGAATGTTACCATTATTTATTATAGTCAGAGAATTTGTCAAAAAATATAAGACATAAAAACATTGAATCATTCCGAAATCGTTATATTTTTAATATTATTTTTTTTTATAGAATTGACCATAATTTTTAAAAGAATCATAATTCAATTAGGAAAAGAGTTTCAAAGTTGTATCTTATTAAAGCTAACTTAATGGTTAGATTTAATTTTAATGTAAAAGTATTTACTTTATAACAATAACTTACAAGGAGAGGCCACGGTCTGTATGTCAAGAAAATCAATGCCCTTTTGTTAGATGAAAGTACTCATGGGCTACTTCAACAATATATATATGGGTTGAGGGAGCCAACTCTCAAGTGTTTTCGAGATATTTGACATTGTTTTCATCGGTTTTCGAGTATTAGCTTATTAACTGCCTGTTCGTTTTCTTTGCAAGTGTGGTGCAGTGGGTTCTATTATTGGCCTGAAGATGTAAGAATCGTACGTTCGTTTCTTGTAGGGACAATTGTTTTTTTTTTTTTCATTTTTAATGATTATTTTTATTTATTTATTTAATTTCTTTTTTGTTTTTCATTATTTTTCAATTTTTTTCCCTTTTGCTTTCTTTTTTCTTTAATACTAGCCTGGTACCGTCGCTTCGCTCCGGAACCCTTGCGTATATAGCATTAAAAAAAAAAAAAACTTTATTTATTTAGCAAATTAATATTGAGATCGGAGAATATACGACTTTCCAGCCCGTTGTACCCTTCTCCACTTAACTCAGGCGTATTGCGGGTTGGCGCCACACACCTGGGGTTGCCGCCATACACTTCCTCGTCAGTTTGCCAGATTATTCCCTATCCCGAATTTCGAAAAATCCGGCCTTATTCCTTGTCTACATCATAAAGGAAACCTCTGTGCAAAATTTCAGCTTTTTAGATCCAAGGGTTTGGGGTGGGCGTTGATGAGTCAGTGAGTGAGTGAGTCAGGACTATTCTTTTTATATATGTAGATTTTCATGAATTTTGTTTTGTTAACATCATTGATTAGTTCTTTATAGATTATATTTGGATGTGTTATTTTCTCATTTTCAATTGTTATCCGATTCGTTCTTTACATATTATTCCTGGTGTTTTGATATCATGTTTATTTATGAAAATATGATCTACATTTGTTTGCGTATTTCCATGAATTGTACAGTTTCTTGTTGTTCCGTAAACACGATTTTTGAAACCATTATTGCACATAAGTTTTACGTATTTCTGTACTACATTGTTTTTATTCATTTTGAAAATATCTATATTTACGTCGCCAATCAGTATAGTTGGACAGTTGTTTAATATATTTCATTTTTTATGAATAGATTCTCTATTTCAGTAACATTTTAGTAATTTGTAATTTAGCATTTTGCTTACAGAATGACAGACAGAATAACGTTTTATAATATACGTTTTTATAATATATAATAATAATAGCCGGGTACCGTCGCTTCGCTCCGGAACCCTTGCATGTATAGCATTAAAAAAAAAAACTTTATTTATTTAGCAAATTAATGTTGCGATCGTCGGAGAATATATAACTTCCCAGCCCGTTGTGGCTTCTCCGAATAACTCGGATGTATTGCGGGTCGGCGTCACACACCGAAAATTCACATTTTTGCATGTATCTTGCAAACGCTGAAGCGTTTGTGAATAAGTGATATATCGTTCGATAGAACTTTCAAATACCAACATTTTCTCAATATAATGTTCTCTTCCATCTTTTATACTTTTCGTTTAAATTGAGAAAAAGTCAAAATTTGACCCTTTAAAAGGCGCCATCTTGGAAACCAAAAGCTTTTTTCGAAAGATTTTTGTAGCATTTTGTTTGTCTTAAAAAGATCTACATTTTATCCATTTACATGACCACTCTATCTCTTATAGTTTGGTCACAAAATTGGAAAAACGTAAAGTCTTATGACAGACAAAATAACGCTTTTATAATATATAATTATAGTTTTTTCCCTTTTTTTCGCTGATTATATTAGTAATATTAGGTGGAAAAGTAATACGCGATTAGAAATGAATAAATAAATAATATTCTTCCTAACTTATTTTTTAAAGCAGGAACTATTTTTTTTTTTTTAATGAACTTATTTTTTATTAGAAATATTTTTATTTATTAAATATAAAATAAGACAAATTTAAAAATGTGCAACTTAACTATTTTTTTTTTAGCTTGTCTTTTTTTCTTTCCTATGTTACCGGCAATGTGTGAAATCCGGCATTCTATAGAATGCCTAGGAAATGTATAGAATACCTAAAATGGACCGTCAAAGTATGAAATGATTGCTACTTTATACATTGCCGTGCGGCAAAGTATGTAACTGGCCTGCGGGGGCGCTTGGGTTGTTGTTTGATGATGGCGATCGGAGTTTAAGTCTTCTCACGACGTCAGTGCATGTGTATTATCCGGCTGAGGTTCCACAGACTCTCTCCCGTGACGTTTCCCCGTGGATTGTTGTGTGATCATGTCGGAAGGGAGTGTAGTGCCAGGACAGGAATCACGCCAATCACGGGACAGAATGTTGAAAGAACTTTCATCCAAATACAAGAACGTTACCCGTCGTGATATTGAACTGTACATTAACCTTTGTGAGCCTTGCCAGAAAAACAAAAAGATGTCAAAAAAGGTGTTGTGGTGAAGCCAATGGTTTTTTCTGAATTCAACTCCTGCTGTCAGGTCGATCTCATCGACTTTCAATCCCATCCTAATGGGGAATACAAGTTTGTAATGGTGTACCAAGATCATCTCACCAGGTTCGTGGTTCTCAGGGCCCTGAAAACAAAGAGAGCAGAAGAAGTAGCATACAAGCTCGTAGACATATTAACGTTGCTTGGTGCTCCAACGATTCTACAGTTCGATAACGGCAGGGAATTTGCAAACAATGTGGTAAGCAGCCTAAAGGAGTACTGACCCACCTTGAAGATTGTCCATGGTAAGCCGTGCCACTCACAAAGCCAGGGGAGCGTCGAAAGAGCTAACCAGGACATCGAAAATATGCTGTGTGCTTGGATGCAAGATCAAAAAACTGGCTGCTAGAGTGAAAGGTTACGATTCGTCCAACTTATGAAGAGCAGAGCTTTTCATTCTGGGATTAAAAGATCACCATACGAAGCTCTCTTTGGCTGCAAAGCTAAAGTACGCCTCACAACATCGTCCCTATCTGACGATGTTTTACAAGACGTGGAAACAGAGGAAGAGATCGAAAAAATAATAGAGAGTGTACAAACAACACAAGAGCAGGAAGACAGAGATGAAGAAATGCAAGAGACAGCGCCTTCTGCAGAAGACATGCATGAGAATGCAATCCATGATGTCGGAAACAAAAGCAGTGGTGAATCCATGGTTATCGAAGAGCCTTCCACTTCAGTAGTTACCGAAGACCCTTCTTCTTCCACTACCTGCTGCGTCTGCTTAAAAGAAACCTGCGATGCTCATACATGTCGAAAGTGTAGCCGAAACGTTCATGCCCACCTGTGGGCATCCCCCTAAAGACGATGCTGACGACAACGAAGTAGAAGGTTATGGGGTTAGCATTTTGTGCACTGTTTGCTTCAATATTGAGAAAGCGATAAAAAAAAATGGAATCGAAATCGAACCTCGAAATGCAGGCCAAAAAAATGAAAAGGGATTCTAACAAAAAATTTCCTCCTGCGCTTTTGGGAGCCACTGTGCGAGTTCCCATTCCCGATGTTGACAAAGGGCGGGGAGACTCGCAAAATTTGTTGGCAGTTGTTATGAGCATGACAGAAGATGGCTTTTACCGGGTTCGAACTGCTCAAAGAATCTTGAAGCAGCTCTATGCCAGATCAGAATTCACCGTATGTCTAAAGGATTTAATCAAAGCGGAAGACGTTCCTGATCATGAAATTGCTCTCCGGTCTGCTGCCACTTCTCAGTCGACAGGAAGCGGCCAAGGATTCGTCAGGTGTATATGCAAGACGAAATGCCAAACTATGAGGTGTCTTTGTGTGAAAAAGAAAATTAAGTGCAATTCAAAATGTCATTCTAGTCTTCCCTACTGCAACAAGTAGCTCATTCCAGTTGTTTTCTACTTGTTTTCACTGGTATCAACATCCTGTCCTTTTTATTTAGCAATTCTTCACTAATTCGTGAAATATGAATGTGCAAGACCTTAATGCCAAAATATGAAGTGTTTTTGTGTGAAAGAAGAAAATTAAATACAATTCTAAGTGCCATTCCAGTGTTACCTACTGTAACTAGTACTTCAATCTCAGTTCTGCTGTAATGATCAATAAACGCTTTTGTTGTGCTCTTCTGTCACTTTGCCTAAGTGATACTGTCATTCTATATAATACCTAGGAATTGTATAGAATGCCTAGGAAATGTATGCAAAATCTTTACAAAAACTGATATTTCATACTTTGCCTAAAGCCATCAGGCATTCTATACATTTCCTAGGCATTCTATAGAATGCCGGGATTTCACACATTGCCGATAACACCTACACTAATGCGCTTTTCTCCTGATATTTTCTTAATATTGTTAATACTCATTAAAATGTCAAGAGAAAAGCGTATCGGAAAGAAGGAAGACAAGATTAAAAAAAATATTTAGTTATACAGTGTAACCTCCTTTAAGGGACACTCCGAATAGCGGACACCTCTAATTAGCGGACATTATTGCGGGTCCTAGTCCCTTAAAATAGGACATTCCATGTTATCCACTCCGAATAGCGGACACTCTGAATAGCGGACAGTTATTTTAACTGTAATTTTTTTTTTAATTAACATATCGACAAACACATCATGGTTGTATTTACATCGGTGTCCCATACATTGATACATTGTATCTGTGTCTCATGATTCAATGCACGAATCTGAGACCCTTTTTTTCACTGCAGTTGCTTTGTAAATATCAATCCCTCGTAAAGCTATCCTATAAAAGTGTTGATTAAATTTAGTGCGAATTAAAATGGCGTCAAAAAGGAAGAGATTGGCACTGAAAGAAAAAATTGATGTTCTTGAAGTTGCTGAAAAAGAAAAGCTGAGTGTGCGTTGTCTTGCTGAAAGTTTTAAAGTTGGAAAAACTCATATAAGTGAACTTTTAAAGGTCAAAGATGAGATTAGAAAAATATTGATGGTGAAGTCAAACGAAAATTTGAAGAATTTGAAGTTTTGTAAAACTGAAACTAAAAGCAAAATCGACGAAATGGTGATAAAATGGTTCCGCTTTGCTCGTGCAAAGAACATTCCTATAAGCGGTGTTTTTCTTCAAGAAAAAGCCAGAGAAGTCGGTCAAACTTTAGGATTGGACACGTTAAGGCATCAAATGGATGACTAGAAATTAATTTTGTACTGTAATTAATTTTATCATTATTTTAAGTAAGACAAACGGATTAGCACTCATTTAAAAAGGAATGTAGTAAATAATTTGCAATTGTTCATATTCTCTCATATCGCAATGATAATTGTAGAAATTTAATTAAGATTGTACGTGCTAAATTAAATGACATGCTATAAGCTAAAATATATATATAAAAAAAAAACAGTCCTCCCCAATAGCTGACACCTCCCAATAACGGACAAAACTTACGGTCCCGTGACTGTCCGTTATTTGGAGGTAATACTGTATTATTTATTTTTATATTTATACCGGGTGGCCATAATTAAACAGGTGGTTTAAAGCGTGATAAGCAAAAAACTGTTGGGCCAAAAAAGGCCAAATTTGGTATATACTATATACTATTCAGACCATGGGATTAAGATTTCGCACAAAAAAAAGTTTAGTTCCGAATGTCGCAACCAGGGGGAAACTGGCGCTGTATATTGACAGCCGTCCATTATTATTCTTACCCGCGAATATGCCACAACGGACCACGCGCTAGCCCAACCTGACAACGTCAGGAGAAGCTAGAATTCACCTCTCATCGAGAAGAACCCTGAGAGAGTGAGTCCCAGGGAAGAACGGACGAAACACAGAAGAAGAAACAGCCCCGTCACTACCAGGATTCGAACCCAGGTGCCGGCACACTGACCACATGGCAGACCACCCTCTAGACCGCTCGACCAAGCCGGCACAGTATGCAGAGATATTTTATATTTAATAATTTAAAGTATTTTTAAGGATTTCTAATGAAAAGTAAGTTAAGAAGAATATTAGTTATTTCGAATTGTATATTACTTTTCCACCTAACATTCCTAATGTAATCAGGAAAAAAAAAAGCAAATGATGGAAAAAATTGAAAATAAAAAAGAAAGTAAAAATGAATTAAATAAATAAATAAATAAAAGGATAAATTTTTATTCAATAACAAAAAATGAAATTATGTTAATAAATAATAATAATAATAATAATAATAATAATACGGTCCCGTACTACAAGTACATACCACAAAGCGTATTAGAGTCACC
>JAFIDM010004315.1:28159534-28179224 GCA_023159025.1 Thereuonema tuberculata
TAAGTCTTAATCAAATTGTAGCAAAGATCGTTCAATTGCATCAACTATTCCATTACAAGAAACTCAAACTCATAATCGTGACTCTCTGCTAACCATCTGTGACGTGAATTCTTTTTATGTCCACACAGCAAAAATATCGCAGACTTTCCTGCCATTTCAGAAGGGTTAATCGAATTCTTGAGAAGCTGTTAGAGGGTGGACTGTGATAGAAGGTCCTTCTAATTGGCGTTAGGGTCAGTGACGAGTGGAATCCAGCGAGGGAGGAATTCCAGACTCAACCTATTACAATTAAGCAGTGCACAGCTACTCGTCCAATATCTTTGATGGGAAACGTCTTTGTTAGAAAACATTCCTTAAGTGGTGAAGGCTTATTACTTGGGAACTAACTTTCACGCAGAATAAGCTTCAGCACAAAAGGAAACACGAAAACAGCAGCTTTGTAGTCAGTGCAAGTGGACTCAGAAATATAGTTGATGTGTTATAATAATTGCATATTTTTTTAATCCTTGAATGAAAGGAGAGTGGAATGAAAACTACCTTTGCTGTTTTATTCTTTATCATTTCATTTGACTTCAGAATTGTGCGTATGTTATGTTATGTTATGTTATATTATGTTATGTTATATTATGTTATGTTATGTTACGTTATGTGGTGAATGTGGGTGGCAGGGAAGCCAAGCACTGCGACCAAGGCCTATTAGAATTGTACGTAAGAAAATGTAGTTCTTGTTATACACAAAATATGTTTCTCAGAGAGAATTAAGAATACTTTTGTAAAAATGAAAGCCAAATTAGTAACTAATTCTAACAATAACAAAAAAATATATATATATCCGTAGTCTTAAATTAGCCTTTACTTAGGAATATTAAATAAAGCTTTTCTTTACCATCAGGCTCCTTTCAACATGGTCGCGATTTAGTGGAGATCACGAAATCAGATGATGCTAATTTGCATTTAACATGAGAAAGAAATCCCTCACCATTTTACAAGGCAATCGCCTTGGATAAACCCTTGTTTTTAGGAGGAATGGGTATCGAACAAGAGACCACAGATTCTTTTTAGTCAGCAGACTAGTATCACTACTCAACCCAAATTATACAAAAGTAAATGACTTGAAACATGAAAATTTATGGAATGCGAGATTTGTAATCAATGTTTACCGATGGTTTTTCAACCTTACCGAACGGTCCAAAAATTCTTGATAAATATTCAGGCTGTTCAATGTTGATTTTGAAACACATTATATTAAAAAATCTTGACTGTTGAATAGATAAATAAAAAAAACACTTTACTGTCTATACGTGCTTTTAATGTGATATTCCAAAACACACTAATCATTTCATTTCTATTTATATATTTTAACTAGCTGAAATATTCCTTCTTCGTACGGATTACAAAAAAGAGATGTCCTGATGAGACAGAAATGGAAATTCTCATCGTGGATGTGAAAGAAATTCAAATTGTGAGATTACTTCGAAACTTTCCCAGTTGGTAAAAAAAAAACTAAAAAAAAAAAACACGTAAGTACAAAGTAATGTTATATTCTTATTTTGAAACTCGAAATCCCTAGATATGAAATTCATACTGAGATCGGTGAATGTAAGACTTCCTACCCCTTTCTGCCCTTCTCCACGCCCCTATCACTTCAAAACTTTGCCAGTTGGTAAACAATCACGTGATCATTACAAATTAATGTTACATTCTTATTTTGCAACCCGAAAACCCCGTAGCAGTATCCTTCAACAAATCTATCCTATCCCCTCCCCCCACGTTTACACCCCTTAGGGTTTCGATATAGAAAATTCGATCAAATAGCATCTGTTCGATTTCGACAAAGACCACTCATGTCAAATTTTGTGTTCCATCCCAAGCAGTTTCAGAGATACGCATTTAAGAAAGGTTGGCCCTCCTGTTTATACTCCTTAGGGCCCTAAAAAGTCGTCGAGTAAGTATCTTTCGATTTTGATAAAGAACACTCGTGAAATTTCTTGAAATATCAGTTTAAGCGTTTAGCAGTTATTATCATCAAAATGTGTGAACGGGATGAAATTAGGTGAGGGTAGTGTGCTCAGGTTCCACGTAGTTTATATTTTCTGCAGGATAGAAGAGAGTACCTATGCAAAATTTGTATAGACTACACTTGTACAGACCAGCTATACAAAATTTGTTTAGAAAATTTGTATTGTATAGACGTTTTTCACATATAAAATCTGTCATCACGCACAGTCTAACAAGAATCGTCCCTAAACACTAAATTAGTAATGAATTACGCATGACTGTTACTAAATGTATACTAAAGCAATAACATTACTGAGCAGTCAACATTCGACAGTACCACGTGAATCAAAATCTTGAGTTAATCCTTCATAAAAGAACACTACCGAACTTTCTAGAACTCTTCATCAATATTTTTATTGTATCTACTATGGATACTTATTAATTCTTAGACCTCCTGTCGATCGAGCGGCAATCAATAGACTGTTATATAGTCAGGTCAAAATATAAAAAAAAGAGAGCCAACCTTGAAAAAATTGCAACAAAAGCAAATCCTTCGTAGTTAGTCTCAATAATATGTGCTACAACATACATCCAAAATCCGCCAGATTCCATCCACGGGAGATTAATTAAAATTTACTTTAAGTATTGCGAAAAGTGAATATGACATATGTTTCTGATGAATGACGACAAATCTGTAATAGCTGAACTTTCAATTTTATTTTGCAAAATGACAAAAAGGAGAAAACACAAGAAATGAGCAATAAAGAAATATGATGTAAAGTCTGAAATATAAATACTAATTCATCAATATCGGAGTGTTCTGAATCAACCTCATATTGGTTGTGTACAAAGGTAACACAACTAGATTCTTGGCATTGTCCACAAGCATCTGTACAAAGTAGATCTTTTTTTTTTCTGCAGCTACATCGCATTGTTCCACATTCCTTTGTACACTTGAGGCGGATAATAGTTAGAAGTTCCCGTGGAGCTGGAGGTAAATCACTTAATTTTCGAAAATACTCATTGTTCTGCACAAACCATCCCCAAGAGTATCAACCAGCTCTTTCTTTCCTATCCACTCCAATATTTGGTAGTAGCATCGGAATGAATAGTATTTCACTGCTGATGCAGTAAATAGCAGTCTCTCTGGTTCAACGAAACAATTTGATGAAAGCAATTTGATGACGCGATCTTTTCTTTGAAGATGTAATGACGTAGCACGTCTGTTTCATTTTTCTTTCCTCCAAAAGTAATGGCATTGATTTCTTACCAGCTTCTTCAATTTCGTTCATAGACTTGTTCTCTGAGCAGAAGATCTCTGCTAATTGTCGTAGGTCATTTCTAGTAAGAAGTTTTTAAATGCAGTGGTCTTGCCAATTCCCCGTATATGTGATGTGCTGTCACAGCCTGTAAAAGCATGTAGGAAAAGCAAATACTTGTACATATCAGCTCCTAAAATATGTCTTATAGCATGAATGTCATATACTGGCGAAAATGAAGTGGATACTTGAATTTCACTTCGAAAATTTAAGGAGAAACCACTGTCCAAAGAATGGTACAACAGCAGTATGAGCAAATCAGTATCTACTCCCAACACAACGGTATTCATACATTTAGACGGTGCAACAGCTTCCCGCACAATGTCGACATCGGCATCGCCATTAGCATTAATTAATATGGCATCCTTTGCTGCTGAGATTATCACCAATGAGATGTATTATCTTGGTCTTGTTCACAGCATTCTGCAGAAATTGTTCTTTCTTGCCAATAAAAGGGGTGTCCGGAGAGAAGTTCACTATGGGTGATAGTGTGGATTTCATACCTCGTCTCCTATGTGCGCAATCTTTTATGGATGGGGTATTAGCGCTGTATCCATCAAAAACAACTGTGACTGAGTCATACCATTTCACTGTGATATCTGCATAAGAACTTGCGATACAGCCGTATGTAACTTCAGTCTCCCAAGGCATTCGATGAAGTAATAACCCTCCATCTAAGAAAAATTAGTTGTCCCTTGTGGTGTTTCTGTAGGGGTACTTGACATCTGGTGACTCTTGTGATCCATTAGCAATGTTCGCAATAAGTTTGTTAATGCAATGTGCAAGTTTTGACTTTTCACCCTTTCTGAGAATTGTTGGAGACTCGAAAAGAGATGGTGGATATGCACAATGTTCGTATTGCAATGCGTATGTAAGGTTAACATGACCATTGCTTACAACAACAATTAGATCTATCTTGCTGATGATGGGGAACAAATGACTTCCTTGAAACCGTCCTAGGATGTATTGTATAATTTTTATCTAATAACTCAAAATCAAACACAAACTCCATCAACATAACTTCAATATTTCGTCCTTTATTTCGAGGACTTTCTCAAGATCTCATATCTTTAAAAACTTAAATAACGAAAACACAAAAACATAAATGGAAGGAGGAAAATCTTATTTTTGTGTTTTCGTTATTTAAGTTTTTAAAGATATGGGATCTTGAGAAAGTCCTCGAAATAAAGGACGAAATATTGAAGTTATGTTGATGGAGTTTGTGTTTGATTTCGAGTTTTTAGATGATAATGAAGATATAGAGATGGTTATTGTATAATTTTTAAATTATTTTTACTAAATTATTTTTTAACTAAATTAGTTTTATCGGGAATTTTTTTTAAATAATTATTATTTTAATTGTAAATATTAATTGTAAATATTAATTATAAATACTAATTGGAAATATCAATTATAAATATTAATTGTAAATACTAATTGAAAATATTAATTATCAATACTAATTGGAAATATTAATTATAAATATTAATTGTAAATAATTGTGTGTCTTAATTGTATATATTTACTAAAAATATCTATTTCCTTTGTATTATCAGAAAGGTTTCTTCATTTGTTTTAATTCCCAAACAACCTTCCATTGCCATCAAACTGTCCAATCATTCATTGAACTTAACATTTTTTCTTAACATTTTAGACCATTTATGTCATAAAATATTATTGTGCATTCTTTTATATATGTTGTAGTAATTTTAGAAGTCTGCTGAACAGAAGGAACGAAATATTCTGTTGCTAGATGCTGGTGAAACAAAAATTCGACTTAGTAAGAGAATACCAATGAAACAAGTGGCGAAATTTGGTTCAGTTCCGTCAAAGCATGAATTTGTATAGAGAACATACATACAAACAAACGTACACACTTTGACGTTTATGTACACTATATATAGATTGTAGGCTTACACAATGCATAATCTAAGAAGTACTTTTATTTTCACAAAAAGTCAGTTAAAACCAAAGAAAAGGAACAAGAGAAGTTCACCCAAAAAAAAGAATATTAATTGCTATGGCAATGTTAATTTAAAGGTTACGTTCGCATCCATCATCAATAGCAGTCAACTGAACTAATTTAAGACTGGAGGGTTCGAAAAGTGATTTAAGACGTTAAATTCTCCATAATGTTAAAAAAAAATAAAATTGGAAAGTAATCGTGTGATAATATACAATTTATCCACTAACAACTTTAGAAATAAAATGCTTTTCTTGTTTGTTTGCACAATAACATTTATTCCTAGATCAAAATTATTTTTTAATGAATAAAATAATATTGCTTTAACTCAAAACATAAATATCATTTCAGTAAAAATAAACTACATCTTCGGAAAAATTAATTATTAGTTTAAAAAACAGAGTTTTCTTTTCTTTTTGTTATTTTGAATTCCGTTCATCACTTATAAATGATTTAGCATTTTAAACTTCGGTCGTGATTTCATATTTATAAGCTTAATTCAAAAGGCCAGTGGAAATGCTGGTATTTGGAAAGAAACACTCGTAAATCTTCTTATCCTCAAACAAATAAATTAGAAGTCTTCAAAACAACTCAGCGATTTGTCAAACCTTCTACATCACTATTACTGTTTCATTCGAATAAAATACACAGGCAGATTCACTATAAATCTTAAAAAAAAGAGAAGAAGAAGGAAATCGGCAATAACAACAAAATTGGGCTTCTAATCAATCTTCCCTTATAATAATAAACTGATTCAATCTATTTCAAGTTCTATTTAAATCTCTCTGCTTACAAATGCAGCAAATATGCAATGATTACAACATAGAATTACTTTTGAAAAGAATCACTTTCCAGCTTAGTTTTGTCGTATTAACAAACATTAAAAACAAAAGCACTTATGTTTTGTCCTGTCTGTACATCTGTACGTCTTAGGTTATCTGCATAAAAATATTAAATTTTTATTTTTGTGTTTGAATCCAATTTTTGATGTAAAATGAAATCGTACGAGTTTTGAGAGCTATAAAGGATTCACTGTTAGACAAGAAGTCCTGTTAGGAATAAGTTATTTATACAATGAGGCTGATGATGCTTTGTTTATATATCTTAATTAATTCTTTCTTCGTGATATTATAAATTGTTATGAAAAAAACTAAAAATAATGTCATTTTTAGAAATATTTTTATTATCCAACAATGTATTTCAGTCATTTCTAAATAACAAAATTACAGTGACCTGAATTTTGATCAAACTACTACTTCTTTTTCACATAGAAAGATGATGTTTATATGAATACATATTCGAATTTTAATTTATGTGAATATCTTCTTTTTTTTATTTGATTTTGTTTTCAGTTTAGATACTTCAAGTAGAATATTACATTCACATTGTCTAATTTCATGTACATAAAATTGCATTTTTAACTTTTACTTTACTTGTAAATTTATCAAAGACAGTAATTGTAATAAACACTTCCGTTAAAAGGAGCAACTTCTAATATGGAAGTATTGTATCTGTGGTCAGTCAGCTGTTTTTCGCTGCTGTGACGTCACTGCTCTTCCTCAGAATAGAAAGAGAGGGATGATGAAGGAAGAACATTAAGGATATCAGGAGAAATAGGCTAAAAGTAATTTTAACCTCAAGATTAGTCAGAGCTAAAATTAAGAAATGACAGTGTTTTGTTTTTTTTTCCATCTGGGATGAGAAATAAATCACTTTGCTAAGAAGATACCATCATCAGCCAAGAAAGTTCTGGTCCAAGTCAAACATAAGGAAACTAACATTAATTCAAACCTTTTAATACCAGCAGAGCTACCAATATTACAATAACATCATTTGGTATTAATACAGGGTTCTCAATATACATACAACGGAGATAAAATAAGATTAGAATAAAAATAAAAAATGCAATATTTTAAGTCGAAATACGATTTCTGTCTTTGACCAAGATAAGCAAATTATTTACTTAGGAAGCTGAAATTTTAGTGATAGATTCAGTTATGAGAAGAAAAATCCCTTTTGATTTTGGTACAAATCGAAGTAAAATAGATATGGACTCAAAAAGTACTGTAATAGTTCTTTTAAATGCAATAATAACTATCTGAATTAAAAACTTGAATTTAATAGTTAATAGTTGTTATTGAATATTAGTAACCTATTGGTTTTAATACAAAATAGGTCCACAGATGAGGTAAGAGTCACTAAAACACCATTTCCTTAAATTATATTGAAAACTGAAGTTGACTATGTATCAAATATACATTAAATAATTATTTTCGGTTTTACAACAATGCGAAAGTTGGTATGCCAACTGTAATTTCTGCGTTTATATTTTTCTCTCTGACTCACGAACTTTAATAATAATACAATCGATAAATAATAACAAAATATTTTATTTTTGTAATTCTCTTGCTAGTTCTCAATCTATACTGTAAATTTACTTCTCCGCGAAGCATTTCTGAATATCAACAGATTTTTACAAAAAGATGACTTTTTTCAGAATATCCTACACATAATGATAAGTTTTCTATTCACAATATTATACTACTGCAATGATTATTTCATATTTAAGAGAATAGTAATAACTGATTTTGATTTACGTAATTCGACTTAAAAAACAATTTTAAGAATATTTAACGTAATAATATCATTATGAATTGCTTGAAACTATAAAGTATGAAGAAGTCTTACAATAACAGTAATTTTTTTTGTGTATAATTAATGTTAGAGATTAATAGCATTTACATTTATAAAAAGGAATGGTTTTTAGAATAACGGTGATAATAAAACGTTTAGACGTTTTTCACAAAGCATGTTCATGAAAGCAAATTTTATAACAAAAGTTCCTAAACACTAAATTAGTAATGAATTAAGCACGACTGTTACTAAATGTATACTGAAGCAATAACATTCCTGAGCAGTCAACATTCGGTAGTACCACGTGAATCAAAATCTTAAATTAACCCTTCATAAAAGAGCACTATCGAACTTTCTAGAACTCTTTTATCAATTGTATCTACTGTGGATACTTATTAATTCTTAGGCCTTCTGTCGATTGAGCGGCAAATCAATAGCTGTGAGCTGACAAAGTTAATCTCACAAACCATCTGCTCTTAGGTTTAATACAGAAATAGAGACAATCAACCAGAGATAAATAGAAGCTAAAAATCGAAGTAGAAACGATCAAATATTTTTCCTAAATCAATAATTATATCGAGAGCATTTGAATATTGAGGGTTTGTGTTTCAAGGAGATATGAAAAGCTTTGTTGAGGAATTAAATAGACCTTTCTCTGAGATTCAAGAGCTTTTAGATTTGATTTAAAATTTAACTTTATTTGAGAAAAAAAAATGAAAAATATAATTGGAAAAAGAGGTTCTATGTAAGTATTTATTGAAAATTTCTTAACTACGATCAAATTCATGAATATAAGATATAGTTTAAAACTGGAAAAACAAAACAATAAACATTTGCATGAATGAAGATGTTGTCACTCGAAATCAATGTCGTTACAGTTTTCGTTAGCGCCACCATCAGCATTGAAAAATTATTATTATAATTATTGATCTCGTCAAATGAAGTCTATCCTACGATAGATTTTTGTTTTCTTAAAAAATTCAAAATCTTGTTGTTTAGATATGATCAAATCACTCCAAAACTTATTAAAACTTTTCTCGAGTCAATCTATTACAGAATTTTTAATTCACGTGCAAGTGTAACTTCTAAATGACTCATAATCTCTAATATTTGAAGTAAATTACCAGTGGAATGATTGTTTGTTCCTCAAGGATCCGCAAAGGTGTTTGATAGTAAAATTGGCGCCAATCCAGACCTTGATGAAAAGCGAGACTAATTGTTAGCGAAGCCGACAACAGATGTAGAGAGAGCAAGAGGGAGGTTTGCTGTTGTTGTCGTCGTAGTCATCTGTTTATTTAGGCCATTAAGTTGTTTGGTTTCCACTGGCTTTTCGTCTATAAAGTTCTTAATATCTCTGCAGTTTACAGGTTTTGGCAAAATAAAGAGATACAAAAGAATTGAAAGATGTTCAAATTAGATAATAAACATATTAGAAAAAAAATTCAAATGCAACTGAAGTGAAACTCATGTCTTTTGAGTTAGGAAACTTACAAAAATCAAACGCAACTAAAAGAAAACTACCATGTTAATCATTCACATCTCCAAAGATAAATTTGTTACAGAATGCTTGTATTATGCTTCCCTTCATTAAAATAAAAATACTAAAATTTATCCTGATGTTTGAAACTGCCAGAAATTCATTTAATGTACCCTATTAAAATCATCCAGTCACTGCAAGATACTTTCTATTTTCTAATGTTAAAAATGTCTTTGTACTTTCTCATGCCGTTTAATACCCAAGTTAAACTTTATTGTATTTTCACATTTTTGTAAAGTAATGCAACTAACATAATCTCTATTATTTATTTTCTGTTTTTTTTTTCCTTTAGATTTTAGTCTCCATACGATAGTAATGATATTTTATTATGTGCAATCTTCATTCGAATTCTCGATTTCGGTTTCTAGATTATATTTACACTATTTCTATGTAAGTCTGTTTAAGGATAGATGCTCTTTAGAATCGTAAAGGCATGATAGTTCAAAAAGTATTAAACCATTCTTCTTATATAGATTGATTAGATTTCTAATTAAAGGAACATTTTATGTATCATTTTACATAAAGAAAAAACAAGCAATCAAAAAAAAAAAGTAGTAGATGATGACATTATAGTTATTTTGTGGTAATGATTAAATCGATTAAGAGTTTAGTTTCGTTTGCCTTTTTGATAATTTTTCTGTTTCCTTTCTAGCTCTTGTCTAGGTCCCCTGATCTACACTCTAACTAATATTAACACTAATAATAATTAGGCAATACATAATCAGAAAATGATAGAAGGTTTAGTAAAGCACTGAAAAAGAGTGGACTCTATAATCTGTCCAAAGACTGGTGGCATCTGAAGAAATTCTCCCCCTTCGCACCGCCACGCCCACAAGCAATCAGTCGATCGCTAATCCTCGCTAATCCTACCATCGGCATGTCTTCTTCCTTTTTTATCTACTAGGCCTTTTTCTACAAAACTACGTTTTTTTAAACTGTTACTTTGACTTAATTTTTATTACAATTATTAAATTCTATATGTCAATCCGTGCAAAAAGAGTCCAAACACGGAGCAATTGTGATAATTCTAAGCATTTTAATGGACAGTGGGTTAAAATATAATTATATAAATATATCGTTTATATTTTTTAACCCACTGACCATTAAAATGCTTAGAATTATCACAATTGCTCCGTGTTTGGACTCTTTTTGCACGGATTACCTTTTGAATTTAGTAATTGTAATAAAAATTAAGTAAAGGTAACAGTTTAAAAAAACGTAGTTTTGTAGAAAAAGGCCCAGTAGATAAAAAAGAAGACATGTCGATGGTAGGATTAGCGAGGAATAGCGGTCGACTGATTGCTTGTGGGCGTGGCGGTGCGAAGGGGGAGAATTTCTTCAGGTGACACCAATCTTTGGACAGATTATAGATAGACAAGATAGAAAATCGTTTCCTCTTATATATTCGTGTTGGAATACAGGATCTATGTTACATAATGCAGAATACTATCTATTGAAATAATGCTACTTTATTTTATATTCGTAAATTGATTGAAAAGAAATTCCTAAAAGAAACTTACAGTCCACTTTCCTCAGAGTAACGCAAGCTGATTAGAATCATATTAAACTCTTTTTGTTTTGTTTTTTAATTTTTGTGATGATCTGCCGAAGCCTTTTCCCACGATCACAAACTTGCTGTCAAATTTCATTTTCTTATCTGTTGATGATACATAACAAATAAAAATATGATTACATCCTAATGTCGAGAGAGAGAGAGAGAGAGAGAGAGTTCGAATACTTAACAAAGATAATAAATTTCTGAAAGCTATTTCACGAAGAAGGTTTGCCACAGTTACGAAAAAAAATAATATTCACTTTTAAAGAAAAAAAAAATGGATATTATTTTTTTTTTTGAGAATTCTAAATGAAATTCTAATTTTTTTTTCTAAATTCACAAACCCTAGGACAGAAAAGTCTTTTTAGAATAGTTAAGAAATTAACAGCTGGAAAGATGGGTGTTGAAATTTCAGTAACCCGTCTGCAAATAAAGTAAAATAAAATCTAATAAAAAAGGTGAAAAAAAATGTATACAAATAGTTATATGCTGAAAAAAATGAGTATATCAGTTTTCAAGATCTTTTTCTTCTATCTCTAATGAGGCAATTCATCAGGATTAGTCAAATCTTAAGATTTCTTTTGAATGCTATTAATATTTTTTTTTGCATGCTTTTATCTTCTAATTTTTAAGTTTCCTTTAATCTGCAAATAGCTTTCATGTTCTTTTTAAATAAATCTACGCTAATGAGGACTCATTAATAAACTAATTTTTAATAATTGTTATCTTTTTGCTTCTTCTAGTGAAAGCAGTCTTTCCGAAACTGATACATATTCAACGAGCAAATTTCTGGCTTCAATTCTAGGTTCTTTTCATTGGGCACTTTTTGTGATGAAAGCCAAAGAGTTTTCTTATCTCGTTATTGTGTTTAATGATAAGAGAGGTGAAGCAGTTTTAGACCAGACTCAGAAAACTCAGATAAGGTAAAACATGGAATCGGCCTAAAGCAATAAAGAAATTTAACTTCATCAGTGGATAAATATTTAAACAAGGAAAGTCAAACCAAAAAGTAGAATCAAAGACAAACAAGACGTTTTGGAAGCTCAAAAACCTTTCATACTTCTTAAAGGCCAACGATGTTGCTGTTTATCATTTTCTATAAATAGCATCTAAAGTTTTATTTTCTTACCAGAAAGATAAAAGGCTGAAAGTTTTGCATCAATACGGCTTTTCTGATTCAGAATAAAGGGTTGGAGAATTAAAAAACTGGTAATGAATTTGATGAAAGAGCATTACTTAGCATGGTAATGAAAGCCCCGAAAAGATCTAGCTGTAAAAAAAATATAGTAAACAACATATATTCAGTATCTACAAACTCTAGTAAATCCCTTTTTGTAAATCCTTTGTTTTTACATCGAGCAAACAGAAAAGCTCTTTCAAGATGTATATATTAAACCTTCCACCACTAAATGATCTCTCCAGGGATTTCTGAACAAGTACGCTTACCACTAGTGGTACTTGCAAGAAGAGTTGTGTGATATGTAAATAACAGATGGATGATCTTTTTGAATAATGAATTTATGAAAAATAAAAATACAGAACTTTCCAATTTAATAGATAAATTATTAAAATCACGTTTTCCTCCTCTCCGGGGCAGCTTCCATATAATGGATGATGATATTTTTTAATTTTGACCTTTGTGCTATGTCTCTTTAAAAAGGTTGAAAATCTCTGATTTATCTATTTATTTTTGCTATTTCAAATCATCTTTGGCACTTCAGATTTTATTTAATTTCGCAGTTATCTTCTCCTTCTATGAAAGAAATTTGGTTGAAGCCTTTGTTCATAAAATATAAACGTACAATACCTTTTCAATAGAATTATCATTCGAACATATTTATAAATTTATAAATTTAAATTCTATCAGTTTTAATTTACCACAACACATATGGTGTTATCTATTTCCTTAGTTAATTAAAAGAAAGGTTTCTTCATTTTTTTTTTAAATTTCCAAACACCCTACCATTGCCATCAAACTGTCCAATCATTCATTGAACTTCACTTTTTTTTTTCTAAACATTTCATACCATTTATGTCATAAAGTATTGTAGTACATTCTTTTGTATATGTTGTAGTAATTTTAGAAGTCTGCTGAACAGAAGGAACGTAATATTCTGTTGCTAGGTGCTGGTGAAACAAAAATTCGACTTCGTAAGAAAATTCCAATGAAACAAGTGGCGAAAATCTGTTGAATAATCCAAGTGAAAAATCAACGTTTGATTGCAATGTCAGAAGCAGCTGTTGGTTTTGTGTGGGCGCCAACAATTATTTGCGATTCTGAAGGAAGTAAATGGAAGGAGTTAAAAATGTCTTTGACGCAGTGAAAAGGGTGGACTGAAATAAATACTCAGTTAGTCATTGATGGAATTACATAAAAATAAAACATAAATGTTGAGTTATTGGCGTAGAATAATCTCTGTTGATACATTTCTAAAGTTATTTAGTTTTGTAGCAATTTTCTACAATCTGTATCTTCAGCAAAGGATAAATAGTTTTAGAAACCGGCTAAATGGGTTTATTCACAAGTATTCTAGATCTAAGTATGAATTTATGAATAAATCAGAATAGTAAAATTTAAAGTATGAACATATAAGATTTCAATACTGCATTACATCAACGTTATTTTGGAACTTGTATAGAATGTAAGAATAAATTAATTATTTTCATGCATGTACTTATTACAAAACATAAATTTAGATGTGTTAAGTTGACTGATAAGAAATTTCAAGTGGACGTTTTAGCAAAAGGAAACAGGCTGATTCGCTGATAAATCTGCTTTTGACATCATAAGGCAATTAGACCTATTCGAAGATATTGTAGTTGCAGGCTTGTGATAAAGTTTTACAGATCTGATTTTTCAGTCTCTTCTTAGTCAAGAAAATGGATCTACTTTCAAAAATCAAGTGGCAAGCTTTCAAAATCTGATCGAATGCTGGAACTGCGAAAACTTTATTATACATGAAAGAGAAACTCCTCTTCTAGAATTATTAATGCAAACTGAGCAATCGTGTATCAAGACGAAGGATTTCTTCAAAACAAGGTTCTTCTTGTTTTAAGATAAATTCTACAGTAAAATAGTTGTTTTGGAAAATGGATAAAATTCCGAAAATGCAAATTGGAATTGGGAATGATATCCTACAAGGTTTGACTTCTTCTAGATCGTTTACAGGAATTTGCAAAAATCTATTTTGATTCTGCTTTGAAATTACAGCAGTCGTAACAATTTCTGATGCAGAATCATTAAATTTTATAATTACTATCTTCACTAAAGATATTCATATCTTCCTAAGATAAGTAATGTGCTAATGATATTCAACTCATAACTTTAAGACATTGGTTGATATTCTTGTTCATAGTCTGTGTAACATAGGCATTTGGATTGTCGGTTTTAAATTCAAATTTTCCCTATTTTATTTTTAGAAACGGTTTTGTTTGTTTGTTTTTTTTTAAATTGAATATCTTATGATCATTCCCGTTGCTATTTTAACTTATTTCTTTTGAGTTAGAAAGTCAGTTGTAAGTGAGGTGTAAGTGAGATATTAATTAAAGTAATGAATTAAAAATAAAACAAGAGAATAAACTTTTTGTTGACTAACAGTTCTTGACGAGACTTAAAATTAAGAAACATTAATAAGAACACATTTAACGTTAATTTTTATCTTATTAAGTATTGAAGACTGTTTTCAGACATTCTTTCCCCTTGAACTATGTTAAGTTCGATTAATAGTAACAAATGGAATTAATTTTCAATCCGTTGGGAAATTAGAGACAGAATCAGAGAAGATTAAATTCATCTTGAATGGAACGAACGCGTGGAAGAAATTTTGAAATACTCCATTTCTCATTCAAAATAATTTAATTGGAAGAAATGGTTTGAATTTTTGAGAATATTTTGTTTTGTCTTCGCTTGTGATCTTGCCGAAATGGAACCTTCAACTTAAACGAATAAAAGAAATTTATAGATTTAAAATTCAATCTTTAAAATAATTCTCCAATGAAAAAGGAAACAATTGATTATTTCAAACAAAATGTTTTAACTTTTCTTATTCGTAAACTGGATTGAGAAATAATTAAAAAAAGTCGAAATTGAACAATAGCTAATTTCATTTTCTATATTAATCTTGTCTATAGACCTTCCTTCAGTTAGTGTTATGCTTTTTTTTTTCTAATTTCTCCTTTATCTTGAGTTAAATAAGTTCCTTGCTAATTTATTTGAGGTCATGTCAGCTGAGAAAAGCAAAGATATTTTCTGGTTCTGACTTTAAAGTAGGAAGAAGTTAATAGAAAGAAAACAATTATTAATTAATAATTCTTAACTTATTTATTTTATATCTTAAAAGGATAGAATCCATTTGTATTGAGAGAAGCCAACTGGATTCCGCCCATTAAAGGAAGAAAAGAAAAAGACAGAAATAATACGATCTTCGTAAAAGAAATGAAAATTTATTTTCCATAATTGCTTTTTTTTAAAAAAACTCGTGAAGCAATAGAAAGGAAAAATAGTCTGTCTTTGTACATTATACTAATCGGGAAACAGCTTAACTTCAAATATTCCATTTCTTGAAATGAAATAAATCCGCAGTGCTTCTGTTAAAAGTTGCCTAAACCGAATTAATTTCAGTCAATTCAAAGAATGATTTCTATTCGTTGTAAATTATTACTTAAAAGCAGGGAGGAGATATATATATACATATAAAAATTTTTAGTTCATCTAAAATCAGTCGCTGAAGAAACAATTTGGTCAATATTGGTATCCATCCGAAGTGAAAAATCATTTGGTGAATATCTACTACAATTGAATCCTGGGCTTCAATGCCGACAGTTTTCATAGGCAAAGAGAAACAGTGTTTCTCAAAATGAAGTTAGCGATCCTAGAAAATACAAATACAGGCAGCCCTCGTTTTACGCCGGTATTGGGTAAATCGAATCGACATAAAACGAACCCATTATATAATGTAGACAGGTTCCACGCAACCAAAAATATATTGTTTTTATTTAATTTTAAACCATGCTAATATAAGATTTTACGACTAAAATTAATGTAAAATATTTAAGTACTTTCATAGACCTAGTAAATTAACATAAAATAATAAATAACATCTTAATTCTTACATGCATACAGTGTTTGTCAGGGTATATCCTTGTACCAGACATGGACACGTTTATTTTTAAAAAAACTTTTATCACTATTAATTGTAATATGTATTTAACACAGGCAATCAACGCGGGATGAATGAGTGAAATAAAAGTGAGGAGACACTTAGACCGAATGGGTGGAGCCGAAGTAAAGCTGTTAAAGTTGACTGCGTTCACCGTTTATGGTTGCATTTTCGCTCAAGAAATTTAATTTTTCTTTTTTCACATTTTTTATTTTTTTTAAATATACAGTAGAACCTCATTATAACGGACAAATAGGGGCTGAAGATTGTCCGTTTTAATGAATGTCCGGTTTATAAGAAATAATTCTTATAGGGGTGTAATGCAGCAGTACATCAATGTACATCAATTAAAGTACAATAGTTAGCTATAAAAAGTGTTTATTATATAAAAAATAAAAAAAAACCAGCCTTCAGCATAGTAGGCTGAATTGAAAAAGATGTGTACTTATACACTGCATTAATCTTTTGAACAAGAAGGTACTGGTTCATGTTGAATGCTTACATTCATTAGTTTGAAAAAATAATTTATTTTTTGCTGGGTTTGTTTGCTGCTTATTTCTTCAGTTAATAACCGACGGAGGTGCTGTAAGTGTTCATAATATGCAAACACATTTTCAAACACATATGGTTGGAAATGTAAAACCAGTCAGATAAAAATAAGCATCCTTTATTATTACTACATTTTTTTTTAAAACTGTCCGTTATAAGCGATGTCCGTTATAATAGGGTCCGTTATAATAGGGTCCGTTATAATGAGGTTCTACTGTATTTTCCTCATTTTAGTCAAAATTCTAAACCAGCATATATCTGGCCCGTCGTAAATTGAACCGTCGTAAAACGAGGGCTGCCTGTAGTGGTCCCCCCAAAATTAAAATTCTATATACTGTCATAGGACGAACCGAATCCCAAGGGCAAAAAAAAAATCGATCTTCAGCTGAAAATTTGAGAAACGAAGGTTGTTGATAATACAGAACAATGAAGCGCGAAGACAAGAATAAAAGTGTAAGCTCTTGAATAAAATGCCTGTAAGCTTGTTTTCAATAGGTTTTCTTTTAAAAAGACCTGGTTTGTTATCATTACATTTTTATCACTCTTCGGCAAAATGAAACTTCAAAGACAAAAATTGTAAATTGAATTTCGAAACTTAAAAACAGTCTGCAGAAGAAACAAAATAAGAAAAAATTCAAAATAAAATAAACATAACTAATATTTTGAAATGGTTTTCTTTCGCTTTTTTATGCTTCTGTTGTCAGCTTCGAATCTCTGTTTATATTTAAAATCAGTTTCTGATTTAATATTAGTTTAACTTAGTCGAGAAAGAGGTTTAAAATTAAACTAGCGATTAGAGAATCCTCGCTAACTTACTATTTCTACTTATTAGAAAAACATTATATTTTAATTTTGAGTTATCGGACGAAATTACAGGTAGTTACAATTGTTAAATAAGGTTGGACATTTGTTAAAGAAATTTTAGATATCGCGTCAACTTTCGACTAACGAAAAGATAATAATGATAACATCGACAGTATATAGAATAGATATAGAATATAAATAAATAATGTAAGTTTTGAGATAGTTTGATCACGAAAGGATGAATCGACATGGCAACTGCGATTTGTGCTTGCTGAAGTTGTCTAAAGCTTTTTTCTTTGTTCAGTATTGAATCGGTGTTACAAACGTTAAATCAAGCCTATAATATCCCCTGATAACCATACAAATGCTAAAAAAAAAAAAAGTGACCTAAAAAGAAAAAGTAGAATAAGTTACAACAAAAATGAAATATTCTGGTTGTTACGAATGATCTATAACATCGGTTCCCAACCTGGGGTTAGCGATGTCGACTGAGGGGGGTCCGCAGTACGGTTTAATGATTTTAACGTGGATATATAATCTGTCCAAAATTTGGTGGCATCTGAAGAAATCCTCCCTCATTTCGGACCGCCATGCCCACGCTAATCCTCGCTAATCCTACCGTCGGATGTCTTCTTCCTTTTTTATCTACTAGGTCTCTTTCTACAAAACTACATTTTTTTAAACTATTACCTTTACTTAATTTTTATTACAATTATTAAATTTTAAATGTCAATCCGTGCTAAAAAGAGTCCAAACACGGAGCAATTGTGATAATTCTAAGCATTTTAATGGTCAGTGGGTTAAAAAATATAAACGATACATTTATATAATTATATTTTAACCCACTAACCATTAAAATGCTTAGAATTATCACAATTGCTCCGTGTTTGGACTCTTTTTGCCCGGATTGACATATAGAATTTAATAATTGTAATAAAAATTAAGTAAAGGTAACAGTTAAAAAAAACATAGTTTTGTAGAAAAAGGTCTAGTGGATAAAAAAAGGAAGAAGACATGCCGATGGTAGGATTAGCGAGGATTAGCGGTCGACTGATTGCTTGTGGGCGTGGCGGTCCGAAATGGGGGAGGATTTCTTCAGATGCCACCAAATTTTGCACAGACTATAGAATTTAAATTTGTTTTACTCAAATGTGTGTTTGTATACGTTTCACTTTTAAAATGCCTTTACAACGGTATAACTATCTTCAGTCTTATAGTTGAAGAAAGCAGCAAACAACAACAATATTGTCCTCCCAATGAATGATGGCCGCCCTGTTTTTGAGATCTGTTTTTGAGATCTGCGCATGTATCATCGATTAGTCTGGTCAGGCACGTCCGTCTGATTTAATGAAAGGACGCCGCCATTGTGCTAATCGCTTGTTACTCTGCAAAAGAGCATTGTATTTATAAATAATATATATTTATTTATTTATATAAACACTTATTGTTAGCACTATTGTTAGCGTATTGAAATTACGCTAAATAGTCGACAGAAGTTTTAATTTGGCGTTATCAACATGTCTTTCTCAGTGAAAACAGACTACGTCATCCATTGTGACAGGAAAACATAATTGATCAGCTACCGGAAGGGCTGCGCAGTTCAAACTTCCGCCGGTCATCTTTCATTTTGAGAACAATAATAATATGTATTATATTATATTATATTGTATTATATTATATTATATTATATTATATTATATTATATTATATTATATTATATTAGAAGAGAGAATTATTGCATTATTATTGCAGTGAAGAGAAACGACTAGAAGCATTTGAAATGTGGATATGGAGAAGAATGGAGCGTGTGAAATGGACAGACAAAATAAGAAATGAAGCAGTGCTAGAAAGAGTGGGTGAAGAAAGAATAATGCTGAAACTGATCAGGAAGAGAAAAAGAAACTGGGTGGGTGACTGGCTGAGAAGAAACTCTCTAATGAAGGATGCACTGGAAGGAATGGTGAACGGTAAAAAAGTTCGAGGCAGAAGAAGATTTAAGATGATCGACAACATTATGGTAAATGGATCTTATGTGAAGACAAAGAGGAAGGCAGAAAATAGAAAAGATTGGAGAATGCTTGGTTTGTAGTGAAGGACCTGCCTTTGGCAGAGAACTATGTATATATATATTATATTATATTATATTATATTATATTATATTATATTATATTA
>JAFIDM010004315.1:28179234-28224057 GCA_023159025.1 Thereuonema tuberculata
TATTATATTATATTATATTATATTATATTATATTATATTATATTATAGTTTATTATATTATATTATATTATATTATATTATATTATATTATATTATATTATATTATATAAATATTAAAATAGAAATAAATTAGAACCAGACCTACGACTCAAAATTTCAATCTTGGAGCCAGCTATTCAGAAGCGGTCGCTGCATCATCAACCATCAGACTTAACGAAATTAATTTCATGACGAACTTTAGTAATACATTTTATTATAACTAAACTACTAAATTTCAAATTTTAATAATAATTCTACTTATTTTCTAAAATTTCAAGTTTACATTACTCCGTTAATGTATGCAATTATTTAAAACATGCTTGTGATTAAATTTTATTTCTCATTTTTTTTTGGGGGGGGGGGGGGGCATAAGCGTAGCAAGAGGGGGCCTCGACTTGATATAGGTTGGGAACCACTGATCTACAAACATTTATATCTACAATCGTGTGAATTGCAAAAAATAAATAAAGAATTATTTTGAAAGTAAAAAGAAAAATTTAAAATTAACTTAACAATAAAAATTGGAATTAAATAAATAAAAAAAACAAAACAAAAAGAAAACAACTTTATTGTGAAATTCGAGTTGTTTATACTGGATAAATGAAATAATTTGAAACGCTTGTGGAGCTTAAATTCACTTATTAAATTTAAATGAATTATGCTTTCATAAAAAATTAAATGACTGTTACTAAAAAAAGTCAAATAAATATGTAATTAAACACAGTTTTTTTATTAACGTAATTAGATGAAGATAGGGTAATAAAGAGATGTAATATTAACGGCTTGTATACATCTGGAGGTTAATTTCAATTTTCTCTTAATTAAAAGAAAATAAATTAGTGAAGTGCAATTATATGTTTGTATTAAGATTTATGCGCAAAAAACAGTTTCTAAGGTGTAAATCTTCAAATTATGGTCTTTTAAATTACTGCGCATGCTTATCTCGTTGCTTGTAATAAATCAATTAAAATTTTAATTAGAATTTTAATAATAAAGTTAAAAAGCCCACTTGAATAACTTTTATTTTTCACTACATTTAGTATAAAATGTTGCCTTGAATCTTATGTTCAGAATCAGAAGATAAGTTTTTTTTTAATTTTTGTTTGTGGAAAAAAATTTATTATTTACAAAAATATTAGAAGAACCAATTGGATAACTTTTAAAAATAGAAAAAGAAATATTAATGTCTATTCATTTTTTGTCTATTCATATTCATTAATGGTAACATTGTATGAAGAAAGCATCAAAATACGTAGAGTAGGAATTAGAAGTCAATGGATAGCATACTGAACGCCTATAATGACGGGTTATTATTTTATTGAATAATTAAAAATGTACTTACAGACGTCGCGGCGAATTTTGAAACCGGAAACACATTATCATTCACTAATTTCTCCAGTATCAATGCCATAAGCTCCGCAGGAAATATCAATCTCAATTATCAACAATAGGAAATATCAAAAATCTCACACACATCTTCTTGAAATCGACGAGCAACGTTAAGAATAATTTCCCTACTTGACTTCTGAGAACTTTTCCTCATCGAAATGTTGAATGTAAAGCAGCGACCGCCATTTTCTCTTCTATTTGAATGTGACCGACCGGCCAGGAAAGGAAAATCTATAATCTGCGTTGCATTCTGGGAGTTTCAACTCTGGCCGCATTGATAACAGCGACTTCTGATACCAAATGACTGGATTTCGAACACGAATGGATATAGCTGATTTCGTTTCCAGCAACTAAGCGATGATGTCACTGTGACTAGTGATGTGACTAGCCTACATATCTAATAGATTAACATCGTGGATGCAAGAATGTTAATAATTGTGTAGAAATAACTGGACTACTAAAAAAAACAAGCAAATATAGAAACAAAGTTTATTACCGCCATCTTGACTTTTCGAAAACGGGGCGCTGTGATTGGCCGGCCGCGATTTTAGCTATGTTCGTTTCCAACACCAGTGGATATAGCTGTCTTCGAAAACAATCATGATTTTTAAAGTGGATTTTCGTAGGAAGTTATCTGCATTTGATGCTAAAGGATTTCATAACCGGATTCGACTTTGTTCGAAGAATATAGTGGCATTCATAACTCAGAAACCGATTTACTATGGATTTAGCTGACTTCGATTCTATACACCTCACTTCATGAAGTCAGTAGCGTACCAAGGGAGGGGGAGGACGGGGGGGGGCGATCCGCCCCGGGCCTTCGCTTGGGAGGGGCCCCATCAACCAGCCTAGGGGGGCCCCACCAGCCTTATTTCCTTTTTTTTTGGAAAAGCAAGATTTTTTTTTTTTGGTTGTTGAATAATGGAACTCCCGCCCCGGGCCCCCAAAGGCGTTGGTACCCCACTGCATGAAGTGTTAAATTACCGCATGTAGCTGTGACATATACAAAGGCAAGTCACTTTTAGTAATACTAAGTAAGCTGTAAGAATAGATAAGATAAGGTTACCAGACGTCCCGATTTTGGCGGGACAGTCCCGATTTTTAACAATTTGTCCCGCGTCCCGCGGTGTTTTAAAAAAGTCCCGATATTTTTTTTGGTTATTGAACTGGAGATTCTGGTTTTTTTTTGTTTTCTTTTTGGTTGTTGATTTTCGGAATATCAAGTGCCTAGGAGCCCTGGATGTTTAAGTCCGGCCCTGCCATACAGACCAAATTTTTAATCAAGACTCCCCCCCCCCCCCCCCCGGTCAATGGTGTCCCGCCTTTCAATGTTAAAATCTGGTCACCTTAGATAAGACCAATCATTTCAGTAAGCAGTATTTTAAAACAAATCAACAAATGGTAAATATATTTTGTAACTTAGGATGTAATTAGTTTCTAATAAAAAAAAATCTAATAAAAAAAAATTTAGGCCTACTTTTTTTTTTCTTTCAAGTCGTGAAAACTAAAGAAAGTCAACTGGTATTTGTGATCCTTCGATTTTTTTTTTTTAAATTATTTCAGAAGTAAACATTATTACAGTAAGCCTTATTTACTTAAATTGGCTAAATCCAATTAATTGTAATCATTCAAAGCACGCGCAGTCGGTTTGAATCCGTGTATTTACTTTTTTTTCTTCTCTTTTTCTGAATGTCCGCGTAGTTTCTTATTTTCCTAACGTTTTTTATTTTTTCTAACTTTTTTTAAATTTTTCCTTACATTATTGTACTTCTCTTTTTATTATTATTTTTAATTTTCTTTTGTCATTAAGGGTTGTCCTTAAGTTTATGCTTTAGCACAAAATCAAATTCACTTGTTAATGTATATCTTCATAAATCTTAATAATATAATATTATTATTGTAAACATCTCTTCTTCAATGGTTCTATGTAACAATAATAATATTTTGAAATCCGTGTATAGCGTTGCTATTATTTGAATGGACAACAGATGTTATGTTACATAATTATACTTTCAAATTTGTCAATGTTAACAGTTCTTAATATAAATGTCGCCTAACTAATGTCAGCATATTCATGAAGTTAACGCTACATTTATGTAAATGATGAACTTGTTATTTCGTTTGTAAATATTGATATAATTCATAATATTACACATACAATTATAATAATATTAGATAAACATAAATTCATCCCAGCTGCAATATATCAAATGGTAGAGAATTATTCGCATTAGTGAACTTTAAAGATGATATTACAGTCCAATATTGTACAATGTCAAGTTATTAACTAAATTTTTTCTGTATTTTCGTGTTTTTTTTTCTTATTTATATCTTTCTTATTCCCCGAGAAAATCATCTTCATTAATGCCTTAATTTTTGAATGATAAAAACATTTTAAAAGTGAATATTTTTTATTTTATTTTTTGTATGAAAATTATCTATTCTTGAATCCATACAATAATATTTATTCAACGTACATTTAATCGTATCGTTATACACTGAAAAAGTTTCCATATTGTCATGTTTTTTTAGCTTCTTTTCTAGGAAAGTGAAACATATGAAATCAGTCAGTCTGTTTGTGTGTATGTGTTAATGTGTTTCTAATAACTTTTCAACCACTTGAAACATGGTGTGCAATTTCCTTTGAGATTTACTCATGAGAACTTACCTGCTAAACATTCCCACAGAAAATTATTGATAAATTTCTATCTATGTCTAACATTGCATATTAACCTTTTTGCATTTCTAACATTTAAGCTAACAGCGGAAATCCAATGACAACATTGCCAATTATCTCAAACATGGGGGGAAGGAGGGTTGGCCCTTGAAAATACCCCATTCCCAAGATGTTTGAGCCTCTGAACACGATGGTGAGAACCGTTTGTCCTTCCGTTCGGAAGTTGTTAGGAGTGGACAGACACGGACAGACGGATGGGACAAACGCAATAGCTACCGATTTTGGTCGCTATCACAATAGCTCCCAAATGGATCGCTAAAAACATAATTTTTTTAAAGTAATAGAATGGCTAATACTAATATTTATTAATTAATAATTGGAATTGCTAAATTTTGATTTTTTTTAACAGATATAATTAATACAACGACATCTGGAGATAGTAATAAAGACTGTAGATATTATTATAGATAATAATATACTTTCTACAAGATTCATCAACTAAATACAACCATTAAGATATCGAAGATGCAACATTCAAACATTAAATTTACACGGGATTTTTCTAAGTCATTTGCTCATTTTAGTTTGACACTACTAATTAAACAATTAATGAAAGTAATAACCAGTTTTGAGGAAAATAAAAATCCTTATTTTTTTTTTTTTAATTACTTTTGAAAAGATAAAGAGGAAACTCCTGAGCTAAGCACTTGCTGACATCAAGTGAAAAATGGAGACACGTTTGAAATTAATGGAGCACATCTCGATGAGAGACGGAATTGGAAATCTGGGCAGAGATGGAAACAAATTTCAATGTCAGACAAATTGATTGCCTTTGATGACGTAATACCTTTGGATGTTGTTAGAATTTTAAGGAATAAAATAGAAGAGAATAGTAAAAAGTATTCGTAAGCGGTCCACCTTGGAGCTGTTTTACGTATTATTTGTTACAAATATTTATCGATGTTTAAAAACCAACAATATATTTGAAGTGCGTAATTTCACTTAAATTCTAGCTTTGCATTTTGTTAGTCATCTATTGCAGTTTTTGGAAGATAATTCTTGATTTTTTTCATCGCTCCTTGTGCATCATCGCACACTGTCCGGCCACTTTATTAGGTAAACCTATCTAGTAGCGCATTGGGCCTCCTTTAGCCCTCAGAACAGCCTGCATTCGTCGAGGCATGGATTCCCCAAGATGCTGCAACGTTGTTGAGGAGTTATTGTGTTCCATGCAGACATAAGTGTGTCACGCAGTTCCTGAAGATCTGATGGAGGTGTAGGCCTAGAGAGAACAGCCCGTTCCAGCTCATCCCACAAATTTTCAATCGGGCAGAGATCCGGGGACTGAGTAGGCCACTGCAGAAAGAAAAACTCATCATCATGTTCCTCAAACCATCCCATAGTCTTGCGGGCTTTGTGCACCGGCGCATTATCCTGCTGGAAGTAGCCATCTGCATGAGGATAAACTGTTAACATATACAGTTGCATTTGGTCAGCTACGATGTTTAGGTACGCTCTACCATCCTGACGTGCTTCAGAGGAATCAATGGACCCAACTTGTGCCGGAAAACATATCCACACCATGACACTGCCCCCACTGCCCGTACAATTTGTGCGCACCTAATAAAGTAGCGGACAGTGTATATATTTATTTACATATGCCTGTAACCTCAAGAAAGAAACCCGGGCCCCATTTTGGAGAGGGTTGGGTGAACCCTAGGACTCGTTTGGGAAACACCGAGGGAAACATCCCCGACCTCCGCCGGGAATTGAAACTTGGTCCTCCATCTGGGAGCTCAGCGCCTATACCATTGGACTACCGGATTCAAATACAATATTTGACGACAAAAAACAACGATAACGAAGCACTTGGAAGGAATCATGCAACCGAGATGCCAATTGGTATGTGCAATATACATGTATATGAAAGGAAATCATTACAATTCCAGAGCAGCTACACGAATGGAACAAGTCAGTACGTTACAGCGCCTTCTCTAGCTCGTATAGAAACGGTTACCTGGCGTGGCATAGATGCAAACAAAGTTCACGGATAGTGTCCTGAGGTAAGCTACAGATATTAGATGGTATCCAATTCGGACATCGTCAATTCGGACAACTCTCACCAATCGAATATGTTCGGCGATATTCGGGGATGGACTTAAACTGCGTCCATCGTGACCCAAACATGTTTATGATTGGACGATCGCTCTGGCCATGGAAGGGTGTCGACTTTACAGTGATAGATCTGGGTGAGACGTGCCGTGCATGGTACTACAGGAAAGGTAACACAACGATAGAATGCCGTCGACTTACCGTTGTGATGAGGGTTGTTACAGAGGATTACCAAGAGTGTCCGGCTACCGTAGAAAATGGCTTCCCGGACAGTAACTTACATTGTACAGCCGTATGCTGTTTCACGGTAATGCCATGATCCGTTCACTGGCCGATCCGTCTCCAGACTCGTATCCCATGATCATCACTACGCCACGTTGATCGAGTTAGATACAACCGGTGCCGGTGATGTTCGGTAGTCAGCGGTAGGCGGAGGAGTGGCCTCCTCGAATATAGTTCCAGTGCCGCTAGTCGGCTGGCAATGGTCCGGATGGTCACATGTGCACCTGTAGAATATTTCCACGGCTGATTTAGAGCGACGAAGTCGGTGCTGTTGATGAAGCTCTCGAAATCTCTCGATCCTACCGTTCTGTAGTCTCTCTCGGTTGCCCACTGCTCTCGCACCGTAGTATGTACCCTTCTTGATCCACTGGCACCAACACTATTGAGATTGAGGCGTCGCGTCGCTTAGTCCCAAAATGCTGGTGGTGATCGGGCAATTCTCTTAGGGTGCCTTTTTTTTTTTGTAAAAAAATTTATAATGTATATACATCCAAGTAGATATATCTACATCCGTTAGTCCAGTGATTTCCTAACGAATATGTATATACACTAAAACCTCGTTAAGTCGTCACTCAAGGGACCGAACATTTTTGACGACTTAAGCGGAGTGGGCATTTTTGAAAAAAACAAAACAAAAACAAACACTGAAATACAATATTTTTATGAATTGCTGTAGGATTCAGTGAGAAAAAGAAGATTTTCAGAAATCAACATTCAAATGAATGAGTGGAAAATAATAAAAAAAAAAAACCACACACATTTTATACTTACCACATTTTCTTTTCTTTTACTGGCATTAAAATAATCCAACAATTTTGATTGATGAAGGTGCTGATTACTGGTAACAATTCGAAACACTTTGTATTAAAATGGAACTCAAACTTTTGTGCACATAGTTAATCGTATCTAAAACCGAAACTTCTAGCTTTTCGTTCCTATCCAAGGCTTTTATCATGTCCTTTACAAGCATTTTTTTATACTTTCGTTTAAAGTCAAGAATTATCCCTTGATCTAAAGGCTGAAGAAGTGCAGTTACATTTGGAGGAAGAAAAACAATTTCGATCGCTTTTAAATTTTCGGGGCTTACTCATTATGAAATAAAATCACACTCAGTAGCGGTCAAGAAAAACGTCTACTCTGCGAGAAGTGTGTAATTTCCCAAGTGAATTTCCCACGTGAAAATTCCCCGTAAAGGCTAGGCTTTCTTAGAGTGAAGGGGCGGGGCTGAAAAGATAGCAGGCAAAATTGAGAATAAAGATGCTTTTCGCCATTTTTGAGGGTGACGAGTTATCCGGAGTAGAATTAAATTTGGTGACGAGTAAGAGGGTTATTTTACATTATTGTCTATGAGACCTTGTCGGGACCAAAGGAAAACGACGACTTAAGCGGAGTGACGACTTAACGAGGTTTTACTGTACCTAATGGAGTTAGCGGCAGGAAAGCGTCGGACTGACCAGCCAACCCTCAACTTCATCGTGATACTTGAGAATCATTGGGACCTACTCCTCTGAGGTTCCTCTGAGGCTTTTAATAAATAAACTAAAATGCCTCTGCTTTTTGGTTTTACTATATTCATTTCGAATATCCCCTTAATTTTGTGAGCAGTGTATTTATATCATTCTTTGGTAAAATAGACAGAAATAGGTTTAGCTTTTCTGGGTTTATTCTGTCTTTTCTGCTCAGATTGAAATGTAATCCGATTACTTACGACACAGTCGCGGTTATCATTTTACATCCGAATCAACATCTAATCTGTATTTAAGATAGACATTGAAAAAATGGGAAACCGAAGTTATCAATGCTCAGATAATGCTGATCCGGAACAGAAATGCTTGTATCTAAATGTCTTTTTAAAATTCCTTACGACGTGATTATTTTAAAAAAAAAATCACTTGGTTTGAAGCAATAACCATTTGATTTCCTGATCTAATATAAAGTCAAGCTTGAAATTCCAATAAATGCAATATTTTTTAAATTCGGAAAAAGCTGGATCAGGTAGCATGAAATGCCAATACAGTTAAAGTTCCTTTTGCACTCAGCCGCAAACACCATAACTAGTTATGTTTATATATAAACACGAAAGTCTTGTAACTTTCGAGTTTTGAGTTAAAAGTGGCTGTCATCAATTGAATATCAAATAAATTAATAACTAATGATTTCAATAATTAAGAGTTCTGATTGGAAATAAAATATTTTTCATTTATTCTTAAATTATACACTTGAAATTTCCTCAAAATTTTACCACTGGATATATTGTCTGTATGTAAGTATGTAAGAAAATATACCTTCTCTTTATATTTTTCCTTGTGACTTTTTATGGATAAAATTGAATAACAATTTTTTTACAAGTTACAAGACTTTCGTGTTTATATATAAACATAACTAGTTATGGTGTTTGCGGCTGAGTGCAAAAGGAACTTAAAAAATAATTTTTGATTTCATAGTTGATGTTGAAAGGTTACGTGTATTCTTTGTAATTGTAACTTCTCTGTATGTCATGGACCAATACAAAGAAGTCTACATTTTGAACAAATTACATTAGTAAATATAAAGTAAATTAATTTAGCGTTGCCTAAAAATGAAAATTAAATTCATTATAAATGTAAATAATGAGGTTTGAATTGTTATTGTTTTATTTTGTTTTTTAAACATTGCCCCCCCCCCAAAAAAAAAAAAAAAAAAAAAGAAAGAAAAGCAGAAAAAGTTAAACCTAAATCCAAAAAAAATCAAAATTGTTAACAGAAGCGAAAGAAAAGACTCCTCATTCACGTGAAGCCCCATTTAACAACGAACATGTTTTGATTGAGGAAACTATTGAACAACATAAAGACCCACCGATAAGAAACTAAGATCAAGAATTGGTGATAAAAGATTCCCAAGGTGAGTTTTCTAAGGATTCCGAAAAATCAAACCTATCCATTCCACTGACGCCCCGTGGAAGGTTAAGACACACAGAATCTTCTCCTTTCTTTTCAAATTAATACTTTTCGATCGTGATACTGTTTTCGTATCTGAAAGTAGCATAGAAGTTAAAGGATGAGGGGATACGGTGGAAAAAAGAATGACCAATTTTAATTGTCATTTCTCCTCTTTTTTTTTCAATATCACCATGGACTATTTACTTCTATCGTGCAATTTGTAAGTGTTTCTATACTGTCAAGATAGCTTTGCCGGAAATGAAGATTTTATGTACATTTTCGTTGAAAGAAAAGATCCTAAAATATATATAAACAGTTCTTAAGTTTATATTTTTCACATTATGAAAAAACATATGTTTTTATTATTGTTTATTTGTATTATAAAGTTTCCATCCGTCTAATTCACGATGCTTGAAAAAAAAATAATAACTGTAATTGAGTTGAACTTGATTGTCTTCTAAAATCACACAATATTTAGAGTAATTATTTGGATAGTTGACACGCAAACTTTCTTTCTTATTTAAAGAAAAAGAAAAAAAAATATTTATTTGCAAGATAAATAAGCAACATTTAATGTAATTAATTCTCCTGGCTTTGGCGTGAACCCAGTTTCTATTTTTACTGCTTGTAACCTATTATAGAGCAATCGAAGCGGCGCGATTGAATTGCCAATAGATCAACTGAGAACACGATCAAGTTGAGGGGACTGGACGGCCGTGATTAGGCGCCGGCCTCTGGGGATCAACCGATCCGCTGCTAAATCTTAATCACCGAAATGAGGAACGACAATGGCTCGTTCCCAAAGGGAACAAACAGGCGCCTATGAAAGCAAAGGATAAACGAAGAAAAGAAGACATCAGAAAAGAAATAATCATCTTGAAACATTTGCATTGTCGAATCAGGCCTACTTCAATTACAGAAACAAATTACAGAAACGTCGAAGTTTTCTTTATTATTATTTTTTTAATTATTTGTTAATATCTACGTAGTAAAGCTGTCCTAAAACATTTCATAGATTTTACGTTTTTGATATCGCATATCATATATAAAGTATCATCTATAACAGTGTTCCAAAACTCAGGTTCCAAAAGAAATGACCATTTTTTTTTGTTTATAAATCATATTTATTTCACATTTTACATTCGTATTATTACTATTTACTTTATATCTATCTTTCTTCCAAATACAGTATACTCTCGATATCTCGAACTTCGATATCTCGAACTTCGATATCTCGAACACCTTGATATGTCGAAAAATTATTTTTCCCCTTGATATTACATATTCATCTAATGTTAATTTTAATTCTTATGTCGAGAGTTTTTCACCACAAAACCTTGTTATGTCGAATATTTTTCGAAGTAAAAAAATGAATTTTTCCGGAAAAAATCGCCGTTCAGTTGTGTCGAAGCAATTAGGGGTATTTTTTTAAGAAATTCTAGCAATGTAAGTTCATTGTATTTTACTAATTCTTTTCAATTTAATGCAATTATTTACGACTACTTTTAAAAATTAAAATTATCATTGCTATATTTAGACTTATTGTTAACCATCATTACATATTTATAGTTATTCTCATCTATCAAGACTAATTTTTAGAATATTATTTCGTATCTTGTGTTGTTACGTGAATTTTTATGTTTTGGTTATGACCTTGTTATCTCGAAAACTCACTATCTCGAATTTTTTTTAGCGTCCCTTCGACTTCGAGATATCGAGAGTATTCTGTATTTATTAATTTTATTTTATTTAAAATAAATGATGCCGACACACAAATAAAAGCAAAAAAAGTTTAAACATTTTAAAAAAACGTGGTAGAAGGACCGGTTTTCGCCTTTGTAACAGGGCAACTGAAGAAAATACAGAATTGCAGGCTCTTAAATGCAATTTATGGCCAATCAAAATGACATTGAAATTGTGAATGTTGACGTTGGACCAATGAAAGGCCATAGCAGCAGAACCAATGGTAAAACTGCGTAGAAGGGCTTGGATTGGATGTCCTTTCATTGGTCCAACGTCAACATTCACAATTTCAATGTCATTTTTACTGGCCAAAATTTGTGTTTAAGAGCCTGCAATTCTGTATTTTCTTCAGTTGAGAACGCCCTGTTACAAAGGTGAAACCGGTTTTTGTGCCACATTTTTTAAATGTTAAACTTTTTTTAGCTTTTATTTGTGTCGGCATCATTTGTTTTAAAGCACCAATGCATAAAATAAAATGGTGAATTTTAAGGTATTTACTTTTTTTTTTTTCAGTTTTATAGGTCCGTGAAATTTAAAGTTTTAGATCCACTGATATACACCAACTGAAAAAGCTTTAGAATACCGTTTGAAGCTAAACAGGCATATCCTCCACCCATGCCTCTTGTTAGATTAGGGATAGCTATTAAACCCAAAAAACATGAAATTTTATAAGCTATCAGACCGGGGTCGCACGAAACAAAAAAGCTATATTAACAAATTAAGATCATTACATGTTTCGAGGGTCAAAGAAGCTTTGGATCGAATCTTAGGTAAACAATACTATCTGCTGTAAATAATAATGGATAAATGCGTCTACTCATTCTCTAGTATTAGGACACCGATGTATTTCAATCCAATGATGAAAGTTTATTATGATTCTCCAAACAATAATGGAAAGAATTTCCTTGCCTATTTGATACAAATCATTTCAATCAGTAAGCATTATAGTGTAGGGAAATTAGACAAAAAAGTGGCCGAACCCGGACATTTGAAATATCAAGCTGAAAATTGGTAGAAATGTTGAGAATAGTGTTCTGATTGATATCCCAAAATTCCCAAAAAATCCATCTTGGGGAAAATCCGCCATTTTGAAAAAACCGCCCCCATCGTGGATTTGTCGAGTTTTAAGCATAGCGACTGAACCGAGTGTATGATTGTATTCGTTTTTGCACCAAATTACTTAATTCAGGCTGCGCTCTCATCCAAAACACTAAAATTAATAATTATAGACCAATTTTGGTGCTTAAGAAAAAATAATATTTATTTAAATGCGACAAACGAAAATTGGTCTAAATTTATAATAAATATTATCGTAACATACAAAAAAATGAATCAAAGAAGACTTCATAACACAAGGCGTGAAGTACAGGCAAAAGCAGCAATACAAATACATTATGAAGGGTAAAAGTTAGGTAGCTTATTTCGTGTTGTCACTGGAGCTCGACTGGCTGTTCACTCACTGGCGAAAATCTTTCACTCACTGGTAACATATGATCTGAAAAATTGTAACCTACATTAGCGTCGATTTAATAACAGTAAAAAGTAGTCTTTAAATTTTGCAGTTATTTACCGTTACTATGACAACACGTCGGCCAAAGGTTCAACGTCATCATCGCTATCCGAGTTATCGTAGTCCATACGATGTGTGCAGCCATGTCTTGCGCAGTAGCCGCACATGCTTGTGCAAAGAAAACCGTGTCTTCTTCACCCGCGTCTCTTCTCGCAACCACAGTTACAGTTGCAGGATATGATGTTCGGTATCCGCTCCGGTGCTGGTTCTTCTTTAGTTGGAATGGGTGTCAGCTGACTTGCATGATTCATCCATCCCCACTCTGCTTCCGGCAGGCGATTCCCCATCCAAACCTAGAATTATTAGTTGACGACCGACATTGTCTCCCTTAAACAAGCTTGAACTTCTTGAAAGATCCCTTTGTGCCTTTTCAGAACGGAGCAGAAGTGGTATTACATCCACTGATTTTCCACGTACTTCACATACTGGAGACAGATGTGGCTGAAATTCCCTGGACGCGCCCACACAACCCGGTGCAGGAGGAACTGTAAACTCTGCGTTCACTGGAAAGTTTGTCTTGGACGGCGCTATCTCTTCTAAAACGTTGATCAATCCAGACATAGTGCCTTTCCGCATCAACATCCCGTCAAACACCGCTGGAGGCCTTGCTGCAAGTTCATATGTCAGGTACTTCTCGAGGTCAACATCGTCACGCACACCACAGCAATCGGTGAAAAAGTTGGTTAGGGTTGATTTCGACAACAGTGTCTTTGATCTTGGCCGTTTTAGATGCAATGGCAAAAGTCGTGACTTTGTTGTTTCGTTTTAAGTGGACTTTACTGAATCGCTGACCTGTGATTGATTTCCTTGCTTGCAAACCACGGGAGAGAGCCTCATCCCAGTTAACTGTATCGTCGGCTACTATACCGGTAGACAAAATCTTTCAGTGGCGTCGATTACATGTGCAGATGAAGGCATTGCACAAACCCATCGCGCAATGACGTTATCCGTCAATCCACGTCCATGTGTGAGCCCACCCGCCGTCTTCATGTTTCTCATCAACACTTGCTCTATAGTCATATCGGTCCATATGCCTGACCAGAACTTTGCAGATCTCCTGACAGTGAAGCAGCCATCCTTAACAAATTGCCGGAACTCCAAGGGAGTCATAAACATCCTCGAGTTGAGATGTCCCGCAGAGTGGAAATACGAAATCATTCTTTGGACACACAGCAAGTGAAGAACCCAAACTCCAGAACGTTCAGCTCTGACAAACAGACGCATGATACCAACCATCTTAAAAGAATCGCACCCATAGCTTCACAGTGAGCCGTCCAGATGAAAAGAGGGCTTTCAGCTTTGCTTCGAACAACTCTGCTGGCTGGACGATGTACTCTGACGACAAAACGTCATCCACCGAAGTCGTTCCAGAGTGTGGTCTGAGTGTGTTCGTTTCAAGCGAACGCTGAGAAGAGAGTCTGCGTCTTGTATATCCTGAATATCGCCAACGACAGCTGCATCAGAAGATGTGGTTGGGCAGCTAGAGCGTAGGCATGGCCGTTTACCATCTCGGTCACTGTGTTCTTTGCGTACACCGTCTCCCACAATTCTTCCAAGCAGGAGAACTACGTGATAGCCAAACACTGTGCGAGTTGAGCCATGCGCAAACTCGGCTAATTTAAAACTTGCTCATTGGCGCATCTTTTTTCTTTTTGTTTTAAAACTGCAGTTAGGAGGGTTTTTATCAACAACGACAGCTTTTTAAACAGGCTGTTCAATGTTTAATTTGTTTCATTCTAGGTTCCAGTTTGGATGGGGAATCGCCTACCGGAGGCAGAGTGGGGATGGATGGCTCATGCAGTTCAGCTGACACCCATTCCAACTAAAGAAGAACCAGTACCGGAGCGGGTACTGAATATCATATTCGGCAACTGTAACTGTGGTTGCGAGAAGAGATGCAGGTGCAGAAGAAACGGTTTTCCTTGCGCATGTATGTGCGGCTACTGCCCAGGACAAGGCTGCACAAAACGTATGGACTGCTCTAACTCGGATAGCGATGACGACGTTGAACCTTTGGCAGACATGTTGTCGTAGAAACGTTAAATACCTACAAAATTTAAAGAACACTGTTTTACTTGTCTTAAATTGACGCTAATATAGGTTATATTTCTTCAGATCTTGCATTACCGTCAAAGATTTTGGCCAGGCAGATTAGTGAACAGGCAGTCGAGCTCCAGTGATAACACGAAACAAGCTACCTAACTTTTATCCTTAATAATGTATTTCTATTGCTGCTTATGCCTATATTTCACGCCTTGTGATATGAAGTCTTCTTTGATTATTTTATTTATGTTATAATAACATTTATTATAATTTTAGATCAATTTTCGTTTGTCGTATTTTCATAATTATTATTATTTCTCAAGAACCACAATTGGTCTATAATTATTAATTTTTAGTGTTTCGGAAGGTAATGCAGCCTGAATTACGTAATTTGATGCAAAAACGAATACATTCAGACGCTCGGTTCAGTCGCTATGCTTCAAACTCGAAATATCCACGATGGGGGCGGTTTTTTTAAAATGGCGGATTTTCCCCAAGATGGATTTTTTGGGAATTTTGGGATATCAATCAGAACACTATTCTCAACATTTCTACCAATTTTCAGCTTGATATTTCAAATGTCCGGGTCAATGTCTAATTTCCCTAGACTATTAATCGACGGACTTTTTTTTTTTATGTGCTTGTCTAAAGGCTCTTCATTATTTCAGTTAATCCAAGACTCTTCATTTAACCCAAAATCATTCAAATTAAACAGATTAAGATTTAGATTATTACATGGCGCTGGATAGGATAGAGTTCCATTGTTTGTGTCAATGAGTGAGACTAAGTAGTGTTTGAGTGACGTTCTAGAACAAGTGTTTCACGTTCTCTGGCGATCGTCAGCTAGGAGTAGTCACCAGTAAATAGCGAGGTCTCGGTACAGAGGCTAATAGGAACAATCCTGGGAATCAATGTGGAAGCCCGAAACTAAATCGAAAACCGATTTCACAAACAATTTGAATAAAAATTATAATAGAAGAAGAAAAAAAGTAGTTAAAAATTAAAAAAAAAAAAAAGTTGGAACAACAACAAAAAAGCCTGAAACTTTTGCCACATGGAAGGATTTTTAGTAAATACCTTTCATTAAAAAAAAAACCCTGGTCTTGAAAGATCAATAATTTCAGGAAAAGCCGATTAGGCCTAACCAATGCGGGGAATTCCATCTGAGCTTCCACTAACTCCAACTTAAGTCCCTACACTGTGTTATTGCGTTGGTCGAAATACGTTTCACTTAAAAGCCCTTTAATTTTTTTTTTCCGTTTTCTTTTCTATGTCTCTTGATCTCCGGTCGCTGATTGCGTTATTCTCGCTGCCGCCTGGTCGCCTCCGTTATCCTGGCATTCCTTATTATCGGAGTGACGGCAGCGACGTAGGACTGAGCCGGCCACTCGTCCACCTTATCAGCGCCTTCCCAACACTGTACAATAAATCAAACTAATCGCACGACAACCAGCAGAACTCACTGGGACAAGGGTATATATACAATCGAACGAATTATAGATGAAAATAAAGGTCATAAACCATTAGCGATTTCGATTCGGAGCAGAGCAATATTTCAGGAGATGATATTAAGGACAAACTAGGCTTTTCTTCAAGACCATCCATCGTTTGTTTTTCTTTATCAGTATTTATTTCATTAAATCTAATGTTTTATTGAAAACTATTATTATTTAGGCAAATAAATCAAAAACGTCAATGACTGCTGCTTCATCTTCTTAATTTGATTGCAGGAAAATATTTGGGAGTTTAAATTCCTTTAGTCAAATTTTTACATATTCTTTCCTTGCATTATTTAAGTGTAAATTTACTAATATTCAGTCCAACTGTTTTCTTCGAACATATCCAAAATTTTAATGCGAACTAAATTCGTACATTAACAGTTAATTTTAAACTTGAGATGAATCAAGAAATTTAGTATCTGAAATTATCTGTCATCGCCTGCAGAGTTTAAGCGAACAAAAGTCATAATAAAGCTAAACCAAACAAAAGAAAAATCAACTTATTCATATAAAGCAAGAAACTAAATAAAAAATAATAAATAAAAGCTTAAATTAAAACGCAATCAATAACCAAAAATTCGAAGAAATTGAAAGTAGCGTAGATAAATGAAATGGAACAAAAAAGTCTTACATGTATTAAATTAAACACAAAGTGACTAATTACATAAAAAATAAAACAGTTTAATTATAAATAACGCACCAAAAAGTGAAGTTCTACAGATAAGTCAAGCTAAAAGCTTAACTAATAAAATCAATAATAAAATCAAACATTGAATAAAAAAGGAAAAGTTAAGAGAAATCAGTAAAATTTTCTTCCTTAACTTTTCCTTCTAATGTAATCCAGTGGTTTTATTATTGAACTTGAACCAAAACAAAAATAACCTCAGAAATAAAAATCTCTGAAAAATTGAAAAGAGAATTCAATCACAAAGCCTGAAAAGAAATAAAAACATAAAATCAATTAAATATGTAATTCAATTCTATTCCTCCGCATACCTGAGATGAATATAATATCTTCAAAGAAAACACTCCATCGACTACGAATTTTCGAAAACACTTTATTCGTGTTTTTAAAATAGAAAATTTAATTACCAGAAATGGTAATAAAAACAAGCATGGTGCTAGTTACAAGATTAATTGTGCTATTTGCAATATGTTTTATATTGGAGAGACTTCTAGATTTACCCAGGAGAGGATAAATGACCATATTAGATATTTTAGAAATGGTGATATTAAAAATTCAGAATAGAAAATTGTTGGATAAATACACATTGTTCTCAGAAAGATGTAGAAGTTTAACTATATAAAGAAGATGATTTCTGTAGGAAGATAATAGAAGCTATGTTTATTCAGAATTGTGTTTGTCTTAATAGAAATAAACGAGTAGAAGTGCATAATATTTTTATGTCAGAGAAAGAAATATTTTCCTTAATAAGAAACGCAAAATCATTACATAATAAAGGTATTTGATTGTTTCGCATTTTTTTTTAACATTGGATTTAGTTTATTAATAACTATGCTATATACATTCTCCTAAATCAGAAAGTTGTTCACGTTGTTACGGTCTTTTTAATTTTCCTTATTTTATTTTTCTTCTTCTACTTTTTATGACGCAATTTTGTGTGGTTATTTTACTTGGTTAAGGCAAAGTGACCTTTGCCTTGTTTATTTTTTTCGCAGGATCCGCCATGTTTTTTTATCTCTTCTCCTTCTTTTCTAATTGATCGTGAAATGGCAGGTTTTCCACGTTAAAACTTTTTATTTAGTATTTTTTTTTTATATATTCTTGAACCCTACCACCTTATGTAACCTTTATAATTGTTATCTATAAATGATGATATAGATTATTAAATGTAATTTTGCTTTTATTTTGGAACAATTTTATGCTGGAAAGAAGGTGCAGCCATTTTGTTTTTATACGGGGATTATAGTGATGTCATTTGAGGTTTCAAGTGACTTCTTATTTCTAGATGGGTCATTGGTAGAATGTTGTTTACGTCACCATCCCTATGAGATGCATTCTTGAAACTTCAGAGTCACTTCTCACGATGTAGCTCGAACGAGACAGACGTATTTTTTTATCTTCCGTCTTGGAAGGACGGAGGAGCTGTTAGGAGAAAAACAGCTTTGTTTTTCTTTTCTACCTATACACGATTAATGGCGAGACTTGTATCTCATCCTGTGGTGCGCATATCTCTGGATACTTTTGAGATTTGTGCTTCTTGATGGCGTCAGTTTCTTGGATCTCTGTCAAGTATTAAGATAGGCCATATACCCTCAGGATAATTCGATTACAGTGAACAGCCATTGTTATTAAAGAACGTTCGTGTAGTGTAAAAGAATGTGTTGTGCGCCATTTGTATTTGTGGATACTTTGACATGAACAGTGAATGTTGTCGGAGCTATCCTAGATTTTGTGCCAGTATAAACAAGACAGATCGCCGAAACTGTGAGTAACATTTCTTTTTGGAAAGTTAAATCAAGGATTGAACTCTTCAGACATAATCTCTAATACGAAAGTCTGTTTCATAAACAATTTTCGATCAGACCCTACTCATATAGTGACTCAAATTATTTGTGAGAAAATGTCTTAAGTTTATATTTTTTTGTTAAATTGCATTGATAAGCTTATTGTGAATTACTATTTGATAATTACCAACTTGAATAATTTTGATTTAATTTGTAATCTGTTGGAATTGCCGAATTTATGAACAAAGCATTGTGTGTTATTATTATATATGTATATTTTTTTTATTGATATATAATTTCTATTGCATTTGTCTTGATTTGTTGTGTGTGATTGTATCACATTAATCTTATTTATTAATACATTTTGTTGTGAGACATTCCCGAGTTGTTTATCTTTTCTTTACTTCTCTTTTGGTATTATATTTAACTGATTTTGGCTGTGGAATTAAATTGGGCCCAGCGGTTCCATAAGCTAAGTTTTATTTTCATCACCTATCTTTATGGGTGTAGGCTTCCGATTGCGTTAATAATATACTCTGTTTTGTATATTCTCTCTGAGATACAGGGTGATCCATAACAACGTTTGTATAGATTGTTTTTTTTTTTTATGTCATTTGTGTTTTTATATTATTTATTTATTTATTTCCATTCTCTGCCTGATTAAGAAAAACACGAATAAAGTTTTTTGAAAATTCCTGGTCTTTGAAGTGTTAGATATTTTTTTAAATATGTAATTGTAGTATTTTTTTTTCAGTTAAAGTTTTGATTTAAATTATCAAGCCTGTGTCAATTTCTTGGTATTAAGTGTATTTAATTTATTTTATTTTATGAAATTATTTATTATTATTTTTATATTTTATTTAATGCTTATTCTTTGTTCTTTTTTTAGTGACCCGTCGGGAAGTGCTGTTAGGGTCCCTTTGCCCTTGTGTGTGTAAAAGGTCCTCCACAGCCCGGTAGACGAAGCCTCATGGCCTGGGGTTCAAAGTCACTGTATGGTCTTTGTATTTAAAGACCATACAGTGACTTTATCGGGGTTTGGCAAAAAAAAAAAAAAAAATACTTTCGATCCAGGCTATTTCCTGTTTTAGGTGACCATTGACTGAATCACGGAAATTGTAATAATTGGACAAAATTGGGATCTGAATCAATTCTGATGAGATTGAATACGAGTTGTTTTAGCAAGGGATTTGAAGGTCATTCTTTGATGCGCCAACAGAAGGACAATTAAAAAAAGCCAAATGTTCAAGTTGAATAGTAAACCTTCGCAAGTTCAGTCATTGAAACCTCAACAATGTCCTACCAATTGCATATAATTTTCATTTATCTTTATTAATATTGTTTGAAAAATGATCTGATCTCATGGAAATAAAGCAGAAATGGAGTTTCTTTCTACAAAGAGGAAATGGAATTACTTTTTCTCCTGCGAATTCATAACAATGGATTTATTTAAGTTCTTTTTTTTATTACTTTGCTCAAATATGTGGTAATGTATTAATAGTATTTTTCTTTTACATAAATATAAAATTATATATATATGCCTATATATATATATTACCACATTTTTAATAATTTTTTGTTTTAATAGAGATCTCTGTACCTTGATCAAATTCTTCATTATAAGCTTTTAACTAACACAAAACCATGAAATCTTGAACTAAAACTTTTCAGAAACAAAATTACGTTTCCAACTAAGTTAAGAAAAACCTAAAGATCTGAAATTAATTTTTGCTAAGTTGTTTGCCGTCATCTGTGACAAATCTCGTGTCTTGATTCGAACGATGGCTTCCATCATAAGTTTTCATTAAGATGAACGACCAAAAAATTCCTGGCGTTCGCTGCGTCTCGTAAGAATATTAACGATTATTAACCGGAATTTCCATCTACGAAATATTAAAAGGAAACGATTACTAGCGTCATTAGAGCAAAAAGTCCCGAGGTAAATCTAGGACGGATTATTCTGTTGCTTTGGACTAAAAGAGCACATGACATTAGAAAAATATATAATAAAATTCAGTACAACAAGATTCACGGAACCCTTACTAACTATATCTGTTAGATTATAATCTATTATAGATGTTTGTTATTGGATTGGTTGGAGTATTTTCTTATTCGTACAATCGCATCATCTACGATTTTAGATATCCATTTACAAATTGCCAAAGTTGTATTATTGCGTTGCTTATTGAAATAGCATAAAATGGAATTCCTACAAAGTTATTTTAAAATGGAAGATACTAAGTGCATTTTGACACGATGCTTTAATAAATCCCGAAAGGAAAAAATGCAACAAGAATCAAAGCAAAAAGTCATGTATCAGGTATGAGATAATGCTATAAATGGCAGAATGTGTCAAAGTGGTTTGCGAAATATAAAGCACATTTTTCTTCAAAAAATGCACCACACTCTGCAAGGTCACCTACCGTCGAAGAGGAGCAGACAGAAATTAAATGTTGTTTCACTCACTTACTCTTTTCTTATAATATTTACAGAATGTATGGAAAATGAATAAAATAACAGCAAACAGAAACATAGAAATTTTAAAAATTTCTTGATTAAATATTAAGTATTTATTCACGAAGATTTGAAAATAGCACTGAAGTACTAATGATCTCGATTGACATTGAAAGCTGAATTTGTCATCAAGTATTTCTCCATGGTGTTTAATGACCACAATTACTTCAATGTTCAATATATTATTCCAATCAATTCTTCGCAGTTTAATTGGAAAGTCCCATATTGTATAAGTCTAATAAATAAATAAATAAATAAATAAATAAATAAATAAATAAATAAATAAATAAATAAAAGCAGTACATTATAAAGCAACTGAATAAACGAATATAAAAGTTAAAAAGTTGAATGTCTTAATCTGCCTCCTTGTTTCTTTAAGAGGACCAAAACTAAACAAAAAAAAAAGCATCTTCAACACAGATATCCGCGTGAAAATTGTTCATTTGCTAATTAAATTCTTGACAATAAATTGTTACTTTAATATCGGTCAATGTTATCTAAATGATGGTTTTCTAATGTATTCGATACAAATCCAGTTTCTTATAATTATCCATTGTTTAATATTATAGTTTTCATTTGTTTTCTTTGTCTATCGATCCTATCAAATCCTGTTTAACTTTAATTTTCAGCTTCTCATTAAGATTAATTAGAAAAGTCGTTTCAAACTCTTACCATGTAATCCCCATAAAGTCTTAGTATGCCTAAAAACCTGATAAATCCTGATAAATATTAAAACTGACTACTTTAAGATCTAGTTATTTTACTAGAACAAACATGTTCTGCTGCTTTTGATAAAAGACAAACTGATCTTTCTCTGTCTCGAAAAATTTCATAAAATCAGGAGAAATTTTCACTGAAACTACCAATTTTGAGCAATTTATTAAAAAATTAAGGATTTAGAGTTTATTTGTACCATTAGAAAAAAAAATCTAAAACTAATTTTCTCTTCGATATTTATTTCTGATTTGGTCGGTCTTAAAAAAAAAAATGTTTAAAATAATTTCTTTTGGAATCTTTATTTGACGAGATTTAAGTTACCTGTTTGTTGTTGCTTGCGTACACAACAACTATCGAAAAATCGTCGTCACTTGGCTGAAGTTCATGACAATTTTCCAACACTTGACGTATTAATTTCGGCAGCTATTATCATAACTACGATGTTCTCGTCCAGCTCTTTAATTAATTTGGATGGAAATTATAGCTGTCTTTTCAGCTGCCGTTTGGATGAGACCTTACAAATTTTCTTGGAATGCTGTCAGATGTGATTTCCAACTGATTTAGTCTCGAAGCTTCCAATAACTCTGCACAGAAAATTGGCCAATAATCAGCACGATGGTTTTGGTGTTTTAGAAAATTTGATTATTTTGGCAAAGCCAATTATGGAGTTTATTGGTAATGCCTTATAAAGTACAAGAATAAGAACATTTTAATAAAATAAATTAGTTTTAGATTTTCTTCCTCTTCTTGAGGGGGAGGGATGAGGTGAGAGGGTGGTAATATAAAATAAATTCATAGATTAAATAACGAAAAATATCACAATTTATTTCATAACTTCGATTGAAATGTATAAAAGATTATTCTTAGTTAAACGAGGAAGAAAGGATGAAAATTTCTAATTCTAATTGAAGAAAACTCCTATTTCAATTACTATTCCTACAGACAATAATAACAAACCTATATATTTTACAAAGATAAGTTTAGTAAAAAGTTTTCCTTTTATTTGAGGCTAATACGGTTTCCTATTAAGATGTTTTACAAAATTTAGGGTTTTCTATTTTAAGAGAGTCACCGTGTTTTTCTTTAATTTTCTTTCAATTGCTGGTGATTCAAACTTTTCTTAAGTGAAACAAAGCTCGAGGCTGGAATCGATTTTTCTGTCAGAGATTTTAAAAGTTGCTGATTTGTTTCAAGATATTTCTTACAACATGTTCCAGTGGGAAAAAAATAATCAGAAATTTAAAGACAACTTGATTAGCAATGAAATATCACCATTTGGTAATCATGCCATGAGTATCTTTCCTTAATAAAAGTTATAAGACCTACATCAACGTTGTTTTGTTTAATCCGATCTTTCGATAAAATGTAAAGAGATATGTTTCGTTCCTTTTATTACTAAGTAAACGATCTGAATTTAATCGATTATTTTGACACTGTTTCACTTGTCGATTTGTCACAGTTAAGATCAAAATGAAATGAAATCAAAAAGATAGAAGTTATCAGATTTTGTTTGGCAAATGAAGTGGCAATTTATGTGGAAACGCAGAACTTTCAAATATGTAAAAATGCTTTTCGTGTTTGAGGAACTGATCAGTGAGAGAAATCTTAACCTGAAAAATGAATTGTAGAAAAAGACAAGGAGTAGATCATCTCAAGTTTTCACAATCATTTATATCCGGAATAGGTGTTCTGAGTTTATATGAACACGTATAGAAATTCCCTATCTTGGATCAACTTTGACGTAGCACCATGTGACTTTCATTTCTTCCCGAAGAAAACATCTTATGACAGTTCAGGTGACGAACTTAAATAGAGTAATAGAATTGAAGATCTCTCATTCTATCGTCATTGCTGTTTGTAAGCACCTGAACAATGGTGAATGTGTGTAGACAGCTCAAACAAAAACCATTACTTATTAAGCTTAAAATCAAGAATAATTTGAAATAGTCAGCAACATGACTTGCCTTAAAGTTTAAAAGTTGCAAGACTAAGTTATGTTTTTTTCATCTACTTCGAATTGTAGCCAAAAAAATCAACTGAACGATGTCATCCCAACAAAATATGATCTCATCAGTATTCTGTTGGTCAAATGTCTTCAGATTCTTAGATCGACATCTAAAGCTAAACAAAGTGTACATCAAGACTCGAATTACGAACAGTATCGGTATTGATTTGCTTTTTAAGATTGGAGCCCATCCTCATCGATCAGAGAGAAAGACTGTGTTTAGAATTTTCGAAAAGATGTTTATGTGAAGAACTTTCAGCCTCATAACACACACATTGTACACTTGGGAATGATGTGGAGTAGTGGATTATTTGTGAATGGTTAAATTTAGTAGAAGTAATTTCTGCGCACTATACTCTAATGCAATATCCTTGCAATTTTTAATAGGATGGAAGACCTACTTTTTCCAGGCATCAAACGATTGAATTCTGTTCTCCTTGGACGAGACACTGATTCTTGGGGAAATTTGTTCAACTTCCTGTATTTTTAACATTAAACAACAGCAAGCAACATAATCTAATTATGTACTTCTAACTAAAGTAACAGAGAAAAACTTAAAATTTCCTCAATGTTTTAAACTTTTTTAATAAAACTGTTATAAGGAAAAAAATGCAAATGCAAAAATTTATTGGAAACTATGTGTAATCACCCTCCAAAAGATTATAAGAAAAAATAAGATTTGATATTATCTCTATTGAAGTTTTATGATTTCGAAAGCAAACTTTTGAATTTTGAAAAATTCTACTTCTACAGAATCAATCAGTTTTCAAATAAATGTTCTAATAGAGAAATTCTTTCTACGTAGCAAAACATTTTTTTTTCAAGTTTTCTCTTTTGTGCACCATTTAATTGAACACGTTTCATCTTCGATTGTGAAAAGTATAGAAGCAAATACAAATAGACACAAAAAAGATTATGGATTATATATATTTTATCAGGAAACTTCAAATACCCGTAACTCAGAGCGAAATATTAATCAGAATAATCACTGCCAGCAACAATGGACTTTTGCCAATGAGATACAAGTGTTCTAGGTCGTCATGAAAAAAACTACGGAAAGCGACAAACTCTTAAAATGCGATTTCAACTGATGTTTGAATGAGTAACAGTGAGTAACACCATTAGAAAGGTGTCCAGATGCTTGAAGAAATGATATCTCATAGGCCTTATCCATCAGATCTGTCCCCTATGGACTAAGTTTTCGTAACTCAACCGATGCAACTTCTAGATTTTATTGGATGAAACGTAGGGTCTCGTGGGCCTAAGATGATTGATTAATGCCGGCCGTTTGGTCGACAATTTTCCGTGCATAAAGTTTGTGACAATACGTGTTCGCTATTATTGTTTGGCCCGGCAAGAAAGAAAAGTGAAAAGTGAAGAAAGAAGAAAAAAGAAAAGAAAAGTGAATCACATCAGGTGCGGAACATCAAATACTGATCATTGTCTTCGTATGATGGAGTACTGGTTGTCTGGATATGTTTCATTTTGGTCAAGCCATTGCGCCGAACGTCGCCGATTGTTATTCAGTATCAATTTCTCATAATAAATGCCGATGCGCTTCAAAATGTGATTCGTTTGGTTGCCGAGAACCAGAGAAAAGCAGACATCCAACGTCGTGTTTTGTTCTGTTCTGTCAAATCATGTAGGATCCACTTTACCTATAGCCACCAAACGTAGGGAAACTACAAGTTTCCTAGTGTACTCCAGTATACTCCTAGTTTTTCGGAAAGTTTTCAACTGTTTGATGAGTATCGGATTCGATCAAGTCCTTCAGTGTGACATCATCAACGCTCCTTGTGGTCAACTGGGGTTTGATTTGCAAGATTCATATCGCCGGACCTCAATTTTACAAACCAACGTTGTGTCAGGCGTTCATTCACTGTGTCTTTCCCAACAAATGATGTGTTGATGTTGCGACCTGCCTCTGCTGCCCGATGTCCCAGTTTAAACTCAAATAGGAAAATGACATGAAGTTGACTCGGAGCTATGGTGAACATCCATGGAACGCTTCAAATCACATGACCACTGCTTTATATATAGCAGGTTTGCTGCTTTAAAGTTGCGTATCACAAAGTCATCTAGTAGCGTTTTAATCCCTCAAAATGCATACTGAGTAATAAGATGTTGCAAAACCGACATTTCATCTGCAAAAATCTGATATAGATTAATGATCATTAAAGCAAATGGGTCCGGTAGTGAAATGGTGACTGGAGGAGCCTGGGTTTAATTCCCGGTTATCATCGGGATTTTTTTCCACGATTGTTTCGCCTCCATATGGACCCTTCCGATTTATCCAGCCCTCTGTCAAATGGATACCGGGTTTCTTACTCAGTGTAAAAGACGGGCGGGCGTCAAGCTGACCATTCGACCTCAACGAGTCCCGTTGGTTGAGAATCGCAGTGTGTCTAAATCTGAACCGAAGTGCCTAAATGGTCTACAGAGGTACAGCTTATTTTTTTTAAAGCACTTAAATTCAAGCAGGAAATGTTCGTAAGACTGTCGAAAATACGTAATTCTAAGTACGTATTGAGAAAAAGATTGTCAGAAAGCTTTCTCAGATATCAAATGACGATGTGGGACACAGAGTCTAAACCTTGTTTGTTAGATGTAATAAAATAAAGCACAAATATAAAAAATTGCGTTTCTTAGAATATACCACTAGATCTTTCTAAGAATTTGAAATTCTTTAAGATTCGATGACTACAGCTGTAGTACCGATATTTTGTGATTTCTCTCCCTTGATGCCCACTTCCTCAGTGGGTGCTTATATTGTTAATCCATGGACTTGCGTGTTAGTCAGGAAAGCAGAAAGAAGAGTTGGATCTCAGTTTGTAAGGTTTCAATTTTCATTAGTCCCTGATGCCTTCGACAATGCTTCCTCATCTTTCCCTTCGGGAATTTTGTCCATCAGTTATCTGTGGCAATGATTACTTCCTGCAAGCGTCGATGTGTTGTTACTCTTCAACGATCTACCATAGGAATACCCAGGATTTTGAAATGGAAAGACAAGGTTATGATGGATCGGACCCATTCAACCAATTAAAAAAAAAAGAATAAAAGAGTAGTTTTTTTCGTGATTGGGAAGGGGTAGAGGGAGGTTACAGACAAAGCGATGAACTTTCCAACCCAAAAAGAAGATCCAAAATTCTTAGATTTTTTCCATTTTCGGGTGCAATGAGGGGAAGCGATTACAACCCCTAGCAACCCCCTCCCCCCGATCGGTTCGCCAATGTTTTATCTACAGTACTGTACTACGGTACTACACTTCAGTTGAAATATTTAGAGTTACATTTTAATTTGGGAAATCATACTGGAAAACAAAGACAAGTGTCGCATTATCTACAGCTAGTTTGCAGAGTTTAAGATACTGAAGTCAATCTTACATCATGGTCTTATCGAAGAAAAGAAGAAAACATATCTCATTCAAACCAAGTACTACATATGTTTTCAATCATTGTGGCTGATTGTTGATTTTTTGTCAACTGTGCTTGTGCCTTACACAGTTTTATCTCCTTTACCTCATCCGATGGCAATTTTTACAAATATTTTTCGGCAATGATTTCATGTTAAATCTCTAGCATTCTATTAGGTATGAGCAATGATAACAAAGTTAATTCTGCAGTACTATTCAGAACATTTCGTATCTATTAAAACCAGACGAATTATAAAAGGAGTACGAAAAACGCTTCAAATGAGATACATGAATTCCTATCATGTTCCTGTTATGTTGGCACAGACAATGAAGCTTTTTCAACACTTTTATAATATAAATAAGTCTTCCAAGAAATATTAATCGAATTGTAAATATATGCACAGCTGGAAAGCAGTCATTAACAGATCATTCTACCTCAAAATCGTCATTGCTTTTATCGTCTTTTATAAATTTATCTTTCCTTTTCATATTTCCTTGCTTTTAAATAACAACGATCGTTTACAATTTCATCGGTTAAAGATTTTTTTTCAGTTTATTACTAGTGATTTTTACATGCTGTAATAGAATATTTTTATACGTTCATCTTGCTTTTAACACTAATTTTCTTGTTCTTTATTTTCTTGTTTTATAAGTCTTTGTATGTATATGTTGTTATGTAGAAAGATAGTCTTGTTATTATCTATCTATATCTAAATATTTTTAATTTATCAATGTTTTCCCATTATACTCTGTACCTTTCTTAGCGCAATTTATTCCAAGATGCTTTTGCGATATTAAAATTAACCGACCAAAACCACGCTACCAATTTAAAAAATAATTTTTAAAGATATAAAAATGACGAATCGTGTCTGATGCAACAACGGCTTTTCTAAGACTTGATTAAGACTAAAGCAAATCAGTTAAAAAAAATAATGATGATAGTATATCAGAACTCTACTGAATCGCGAAAAGCTTTGAAAAAGAAAAAAAAACCTGTATAATATACATATTGGTACAATCTCGTATATTTCAAACTGTAATCGGTTGTTTAGAACATTAAATCTCCAGCTAAAGAGAGAAATTTTCTTTTCGGGCTGTTTTTTCTCGCTGCCTTCCATTCACAATACGAAGATTACACAAATTTTCTGAGTTTTTAATATCATGCCTGCAATTTTTTTATAGACGAAGATAAAAACTGGGCATTTCTCCAAAAAATAATAAAAAAGTAGGTTTCTCTGATATATTCTTCGTCTTTTTATAGATTCAGCAGCAATAGATTCGAGCGAAGAAGAACTTTATGAAGTTGCTGACTCTATTTACTCTGTGGGAAAAAGCGAAAAACTTCGATCTAACTCTGTTCGAGCCAATGTCCCTGTTCAAATAACTGATGTACTTAGTTTCAGCACATAAATTTTCTCCAGATTATATTTCCGTCGGTTTCAGGATTCCACAGAAAGAGGAAAAATCGAAAGACTTTCCTTCAGATTATTGTCTTACTTTTTTCTTCTTGGCTGGTGAATTTTTGTGTCTGTGCTGATACTAAATAAAACATAATGGATTCTGTCTCCTCTGCTCGTTTCAAACTTCTCGGTGGTGATTGTTTCTTGAAGGGAACTACTTTTGCCGGAATCGAACCAAACACTCGGTGGATCAATTCAAGAAAATCGTCGATTCTCCGATTACGTGACATCAGAACAGACACCTATTCGGAAATGACAATTTAGAAATGGAAATGCAGGAAAAGTTTTCAAAAGGTAGTCATTTGGTTTCGGTTTTATAGTATCATCAGAAACTTAAGGAGACTTCTGGAATAATACTAGCAATAAAAATAATAACGAAAAGCCACAATTTTTCAGCCCAATAATGTGTGCTAGTTTCTTTAATTTGCACTTAGATTAGCTAATAAAGGAAAATGGATTTAAACACGATGAGCTTTATTCCTCATCAGCTAAACAAATCTCTTCCATTTGTAATGTCTTGTACCTTTGCAATATATTATTATTAAACGCTATTCTAGTAAAAAGTCATCAAAAGCTTCGAAATAGGAACTAAAAGAACTTGAAGCCTACTTTCCTTATTTCTTTTTTTTCTACTTAAAATAGTGAAAAAAAGGGTCTCCAATATATTCTCAACTTTTCGTTTTTCTGAAAATAAATTACATCTAATTTAAGTTTAACTTACATTTACATTTGAGTAAGCATATTAAATTATTTTAATCAATTTGAAGCACATGGAAATAATATGGATTACGCTGAAGTTGAACATCTAAAAAAGTCACAGTTTACCTCAATTATTGTTAATTATTTTGTTTCTTTATTTATTTTTACTATGTAAATTTTACTATAGTTCAGAAACAGCAACTATGCACCCTTCCCTCAAAATTGGGATACTAGATGGCATTTTTGACCGCAAGTATCATTTCCAAACAAAATAATGTTCTTCCGTTCCTACGTGATACACGAACATGTTATTTGCTATTTGCATGAGCACATGACTCACAGTGGGTTTGCGAAATCGTTCTTATAATTATGTAACAATCCTCTTTGTATATTGCTTCCAATACAGAAATCAGGAGATGTGGAAAAAATGAGTAACCAGCTCCCAAACACTAGCAGATTCTTCGTCAAAAATATTCGAACGAAACACGCTAATCTTATCTCCCATAAAGAGTTAATTGCTCAACAACAATTAGGTTTCACAAAACTCAAAAAATACTGAAACTGTTGTAATTGATTACAAGTAAGGCCTCCACAACACAATTATCTTCTCTCTATTCTTCGGTTTAAAGTCTTTTGACTCAATTGATGTTAAAATCTTACATTATTATGTAAACATATTTGAAGTTCTAGAGACCTTTCACTAGACTCTCCTCATATCTATCCGTGTACTAATATCAGCTTACTGTCCTCCAAATGAGAGATGGCCGGCGGAAGTTTGAACTGCGCAGCCCTTCCAGTAGCTGATCAATTATGTTTTCCTGTCACAATGGACGCCGTCGTCTGTTTTCACTGAGAAAGACATGTTGATAACGCCACATTAAAACTTCTCTCGACTATTTAGCGTTATTTCAATACCAGTTGCTAACAATAAGTATTTATATAAATAAATAAATATATATTATTTATAAATACAATGCTCTTTTGCAAAGTAACAAGCGATTACCGTAATGGCGGCGTCCTGTCATAAAATCAGACGGAAGTGCCTGACCAGAATAATCGATCATACATGCGCAGATCTCACAAAAACAGGGCGGCCATCTCTCATTTGGAGGACAGTACAATAAATAGTTTCTCTTCAATTGACCTCTATTCTTAAAAACAAACAGAGACCAGTTTCGATGCCTGCGGCAATGGCACCCTTCGTCAAGCACTTTCACGAAACTGATCCCTCTCTCTACTTTTTTTCTTAAATTGTCTGTATTCCTTTGTTTCAATTTATTCATTTTTAACACACGTTAAAATATTCCATTACCTCTGTTCCATTTTATGTATTAGTGATCTCATTCTTACATCTTAACTATATTCATTCAGAACTCTTGTTATGATGGTATAGATTGGATATTATTCTAAATTTTACGTAAATATGGATACTTAATGTGTAGGGATGTTTTCTAAGATTTGTGGATTAAGAAAAAAATATTAAGTTGATAGATAGAAGATAGATTAAAGGATTATCCCCTTTATCAAATGCAGTTAACTCGATTCCCTAAGACTAAAGTAAACAAGACTCTTTCTTTCTTTATTACAGTAGATACTTAAGAGACAGTTTCATTCTAACATGAGAAGCACTTCTGCTTTATTAATGCCAAAGACCACTTCTAACTATGAAAGAAGAGCAATCACACTCAAGTAATCAATGGCAGGAAATTCCCCAAGACATCCAGTCTTCCCAAACTAGACTTAGTTCAAAAATTATTTCTCGACATCAGTATAATTTTCCTATCCAAATTCCATGTTCTCCTTCCTGTAAATTAATTCGGGTCAAAATTAGCTTCTTCTTACCTTTCCCCTTCCCTCTTCTCAATCGTCCTCTTTTTTTTTTCTCCTCGGTTTCTGACTATCTTGAACAGACAATACATCGCAGATTGCATCAAAGTAACTGTTTTCTTTTAAAAATATGTTTTTATTTTTAATTTGTATTTCTATATATATTTACGAATTTTTTCTATCTTTTGAAAAATGTTACCAGTCTATTGGGTTTTTACCTCAAGCTATTTTCCCTTGTTGCTTTTTAATAATTCAAATAATAAAAGAGTATTTTCTGAGTTTTGTGAAACCTTATTGTTGTTGAGCAATTAATTCTTTATGGGAGATAAGATTAGCGTGTTTAGTTCGTATATTTTTGACGAAGAATCTACTAGTGTTTTCCACATCTCCTGATTTCTGTATTGGAAGCAATATACAAAGAGGATTGTCACATAATTATAAGAATGATTGCGCAAACTCTGTTTCGCAAAATAGCAAATTTTGTTTCGTTTCGGAATAGTATTTGCGGTCAAAATTAATTTTAATTTCAATTTATTGATTTCTTTGCCTTATTAACACTCTTCTGCCCTGATGGATTACCTTTAAACTGTCGCAGTTGTTAAATTACACAGGCCTGTTAAATTAAGTTCACAAAAGCTTTTTTAAAAGTTTACGTTAAATTTCGGAAAATTTCACATTGTAATTTTTGTTGGACGTAGCTTCTTGAAATTAATAGTGAAAAGGGGCAGATATTTGATGTATTTATTAGATAGTTATTAGATATTTGATTTTTGGCAGATATTAGATACATTTATTCGCAATAGTCTTAATATACGATTTACATATCTTTACCTCAGTCGGATGCTGCAGAAGACCTTTTTCTTTTGCCCGTGAAGCTGCGCCTACAGTTTCTTCTCTTGTGCAATACTTCTGGATTTTCCCGATATAGTCTCCCATCATAATAACATTATACCAACCCTTTCATTTCTTTGTTTAATATCTTGACAGAAACGTTCTCCCTGTTCTTCACTCACTGCATAAGATTTCCTTGGAAAGATGTCCAAGTATATATTCCAAAACTGATTTTTTTTTTCTCATTGAGCATTTCAAAGCTTCAAATTTTTCAGCATGTTCTCAATGATTCCTTGTTGTTTCCTAGTAGCCACACTTTTGAAAGCAATGCAAGCGTTTTTTTCAATATCGTTCATCGTAGATAGGAAATTTTCATATGGCATCGTATATCCTACATACGTAGATCTTTGTAGGTCTTCTCGACTGATCGTTTGCTTTTCTAGGATCTTAGACATGTCTACATTACATTATATTATATTATATTATATTATATTATATTATATTATATTATATTATATTATATTATATTATATTATATTCACTTATATTATATTCACTTATGTGTTCCATACATTCATCTTTTTATGAATAATGCAATATTATTAAACTCATTTCATTTACAGCAACACAATCAAATGTTTCAATCTTATCGCAGGCCTGCAAATTGCTGTGATATATGTGGGACGCATCAAGACAAAGTAAAATTAGCGAACCACAGAAAATGATGCTAACTTAGGAATTTTTTTTTTTTAATGTTTTAAATTTATCTACATTTTCTTAGGACTACATTTTTCATTTCTACTAAAGTTCCACTATTTAACAAAAACAACACTTTATGATGGGCAGACTCATCAATTACAAAATATCAATGACGAATCTTTCAGTAAATTGAGACTTAACAGTAAAAAAAAAAATAGGTACCTGTAGCTCAAGAGAATCAGTGATTCAGTCGAAAGAGCTATTCTCAAACTAGAAACACTCTTTAGAAATAAACGTTTTCTTTGAATACTAATCGTCTCATCTTGTCCTGCAAATAATAATATTTCACTATTTTTTAGTTCAATAAAATTCTGGCAAGAAACTTTTGTGATCCTTTCTAATGGTGTATTGTAGATATTTTCTAATCAGCGAAGACTTAATAAATGATACTATTTCATTTATTCTTTTGAGAGAAATCTGTTGGTCTATCTAAAAATTAGATTACCAAAATAAGACACTATAATTTATTTTTAACCTAGTTGGAAATAGCTAATTGTAATTAAAAGGCCTTTAATTTTATAGATTAATTAGTTTTATATGTATAAAAGCATTCATATATATATTTCAAGTTATTTCAAGAATTTCAAGAAGTTATTTCAAGAATTAAAAATTATTACAAGAATTAATTTTAGAAAACGTATCTTCCTAAAGACTATCACGGAATACCAGTGTTCTAAAGAATAGTGATTTGAAAAATACTATTTAATTACTGATATCTATGTCGGAACAATGAAATATCAACATTTACATAACGCCTTCCATGCGGGTTTTGAAAGTCAACAGAAGGACTTTTTTTTTTTTTTAATCAGTCAATTTCTAATGTAACATTAGTTTATACAAGAAATCCACATGTTGGGGGAAGATGAATTTGAAAAATGAAAAAAAAAAAGCAATGAAAAAGAAAATAAAAAAATGATCTCAACTTGAATTTACCATGATTTATTCGTGAAATTCTTAGTTTAAAATCACTTAATATATCCAACTACTGATGGAAAGTATAAAAACTATTGATGGGTTATTGTTTATTTGGAAACAATAAATGAATACGGGTTCATTGTTTCCTGTACTTAAAACCATTAATTTCCTATACTTAAAGCAATAACATTGCCAGCCCAAATTATTAAATAAAAAGCAAATTCAAATTTAAAATTGTAATCATACACAAAAAAAAAAAAACCCAACAAGAATTAAAATGAACGATTCAATAGTTAGATTCGTATAAAAGATTTAAGATTGAATGCCCGATAGTAATAATATCTTATAACTATTTTACTAATACTAAAAGCCATGAGGTAATGAGATCACAACCAAACTGATACTTGTTGATGAAAAAAATAGATAATATTATTGTAATTTTGAATTATGATATGAATTACTAGATCAGAAACTAATAATCTAAACGTGATTTAGTGTTTTCTGAAATTAAATTAGTTAATCATTAGTTAACAAATAGATATGAATTTTACAATGCATATGAATTTTGTTTCTTTCATTTTAACCTATGTAATTTTGATTGTTAAAAAAAATCAATTCTGTTACTACTGTATCCATTTATATCTGAATCAGTGCCGTAGCTAGAGGACTGGGGGCCCCGGGGCAGAGCCGGAGGGTGCGGGGCCCTTGACAATCTTTCAACAACCAAAAAAAAAAACAAAAAAAAAACCAAAAAAAACACTACAATCCTATTTCAACAACCAAAAAAAAAAAAAAAACCACAATCCAATTGCTCGGGGGCCCCTTTGCTCGGGGGCCCCGGGGCATTGCCCCGGCTGCCCCGGTGGTAGCTACGGCCCTGATCTGAATAAATACTACTGTATTAATCTGATTTTATTTATATACAAAACCGTAAGTTCAATCGGTCACATCAATTATGAGGGACCTGCACAACTATCGTTAAAAGAGTTCCTGCTTAAAATTAATTATAGAGGGAACTTCAACAGTGGTTTTTGTGTAGAAACCGTTTCTCAAAATTATGGAAAGGGATTTGATGTTAAAAATCGATGGATAAAAAATTACATTTTGGGTTTACATTTTTAAAACTTGCTTTGTAGTTTTTTTTGTCAAGGATAAAAAGGAACAAAACAAAAACAAATCGAAATTTTAATCTTGGAAAGAAAGCTCCCACGGATTTGAGTCAATAGTACACACTAATATTCTGGATTTTGACTTTTTCTTCTCAACTAGCAAAATGCTTTTGAACTAAATATTAGCTGAAAAAAAATCCTTTCACAACATTCAGAAAAAAGAAAATGTTTGTCATTGTTTTCTTTATTGAGAACCTACGCTCTCTGAGTTATTGGATATTGGATAACTCAGGCTTTGCCTACTAAAGAACGAACTATCATAATGTGTAATGAGCATTTAAATTGCTCTCCATTTTCTTTTTAAGCTTTCATAGCAGACTTCCAAATACCATCTTTAGTTTGCATCTCGTTTCAACACTACTTTACAATATAAGTCGTCTTCATATTGTCCATTAGCACATGTACGTATGTACATACGTCTTGTCTTCAATGCAATTAAAGAGTTCAATAATCAAAGATGAGATGTTAAGACTTTCTATTACTTAAATGAGGAAGGGGACGTTAGGCCTAAAAGTTAGAGAATCTTGCCGCAACCATTTAAAAGTAAAAGTGGCAGAAAAATCCATGAAAGGGATTTGGACCGTGAAGTACTGTAATGTTTCTGTAACTGATTTGTCTATATTAGATTTTCTGTTGATGAACATCTGATCTGATTCAAAAAGACGTTCCATCAAAAAATAATTTTTTAAAACGCATAAAGGTGACCTTCCCTTGACGACCGCCTGCTTCCCTTCCAGATCATTTCGAAAAAAAAAAAAAGAAAAAGGAATGGGAAAAAATAGTGAAAGTGGTTTCCTCTTATGTTTTTGCACGCGAGGTGCTTTTAAAGCAGCATCAACTTAGATTAAAAGGAATAAAACATCGCGGACTTTCATCCAAACAATTCGAATTATTTTTAAGTAGAACTGAAAACCATGAACTGAGGCATTTGTGTTATGTTTCTCTACATGAAAATAACGTAAAACACTAGTAGAGAAACAATTCAAATCAACATACTTCGGATAACCAATAAACAAGTTACTTTTTATATTTAACTTCTCCAAAGGCGGTTTTTAATGTAAATTGAAAGAGTGAAATTAAAAGAGTTAGCAAATTTATAATAAAAAGTTTTATTCTGTACTGTTATATAAAACCTCTTGAAACGTCATTCTTTGTGCCTCGATAATAAAACATGAAATGCATTTACTTCTGTAATGACTATTGAAAAACTGGTCGTCAATTGCAAAAATTCTATAAATAGATATCAAAGTTTAGTAATTATACTTAAGTCAAAATTCCCATTTACTTTCAAAATTAATGTTTTGGTAATTTTTTTAGAGAGCTAAATATCTGGTAATATATTTTCAATTTTGAATGATGCTTCACATACATTCAAAATATCTAAAAAAAAAAACGTTTACTCTATTACGTAGAAATTACTAAGTAGGAGTGATACTTCAAATAGTACAAATATCTTGTCAGGTGGAACTGGGTTAGATCGAGATGGGTTACCATGGGTTGGAGTTTTTCTTTAGTTGTTTCACCTCAGACAGTTCCTGGGATTCATCAATTCCCTGTTAAATTGGTTTCTGGTTCTTTCATGAAGAAGGCCATCTTTCTTTCGCTTCAAAATCCTTAGATCTTTCCGACCTTCTTCTTCTGTTTTAATCTTTAACAATACAATAAAACATGTATCGCTGTTTAATGTATTGAAATACTCATCATCTTTTGTCAAACCATACGAATGAAGCTCAACAGACATTGTAATATACCATTTATTATAATATAAAAGCTAAGTATTACAACACAACTTTCATAATTCTTCTTATCATATATAGAAAATTGACTCAAATAAATCTTACATCTCCTTTACTCATCATTCTATATTTCGTCCTGATGAGAGGACTTTTTCAGGAATCTCAAAATAAATACAAAATATAATATAAAAAGAATAAAATACGAAAGAGAAAACCTTTCTCTTCTTATGAATACAAAATATGACAACAAAGTAAATTGAAAAAATTGTATCATATTACAAATTCTTTTCAAATAAATGCTTATATTAATACAACTAAACCATATGAAACAATCATAAATTTAAATAATAATCAGAAACAAACATAACATCTAAATTGAACAGACATGTAGATTCTTCCATAGATGTGACAATTAATACTTCACTTTCATGTTAAAAATTCTTTAACTTTCTTGTTTTTAGTCAAAGATTTCTTAAATAAAGGAGATGTAAGATTTATTTGAGTCAATTTTCTAAGTATTACAATTTATGTTACATTGAATATTAATAATGAAAGATGATGATCAACAATCAATATATTGTTAGAGGTTAAAACATTGCAAATAAAATCTAAATATTACAATTTATTGTGTACAAAAGCTGTGGTATTTCGATTTCATTCATGCTTCAAATTTAAAGGAATTATTTCAATTCAATTTAAATCTCGACAATTCCGTTTAACAGTCGATCCTCTGTTGAATCTCGACTGTCAAGGATTTTTTAAGCAGTCATTCTTAAAGAGTTGAAACGATCAAGGTTAGTTTTTATATAATATTTATCCCCATCTTTTCTTTTATCCTTTTGTTTAGAATGTTGTTACTTACAAGGGAAGTGCGTGACCTTGAACACTAAGATCCGCACGAAACGTGTGCTTAGAATATAAATCGCTCATCCCGAAAACAGTGGTATGAGTCATTCCCATGCAAAACTGCATACCTTACCACGAGACACATTTGAATGATCACCTATTGAGGGCCCAAGAGAGGAACTTTGATAACGCGAAGAAACAAAATATCGATATAATAGGACCAAAAACACACATATTTCAATGCCGTGACGATATTGCTATATTTCCCTCTGCTTAAAAAAATTACGCTATCTGAAGAACAAACGTTTCCTACTGACCTGATAGTGTTACATAGCTATTCAGTCTTCAAAGTGCAGGTGTGTGAAGTGGTCAAAGCAAAGTGGAACAGAACAATACGCACATCTGACTAAAGCCACTGTTTCACATTTCAACATCACTTCCGCATTCAAGCAGTCCAATATCAAAAGCCACACTAATTACATTTTCAAACGATGATATTAGTATGCCAATGTCTTAACCTGCCTTTTGCCAAGCTTATAGTAACATAGGCTTGTACTTCGGTGCAGAAAGTTGATTATGTAGCACAGAGTGAAGTCTGATGATGAAATGACGATCGTGTAACTTTACTTGTGGTTTCCATTGCAGTCTTACAAAATCAATGATCCTTCTCATGTAGAGCTTAAATTTTTGAGGTACACATTAAGAGGTTGGCAATATTTTGTTGTCTTCGGTGGCAATATCTTGAGATTAAGTACTTGCTACTGCAGATACAACATGCCACCGTCGGATGGCGCTAGAGACAACAGCTGAGTTTTTCATGAGAATGATTCATACCACTGTTTTTGGGATGAGCAATTTATATTCTAAGCACATTTTCGTATGGTTCTCAGCGTTTTAATTCGTAGCTAATACAATAATTCCTTACGAAATTACCTATAAAAAACTAACTCAAATATTATTGGAAATTTCAATAGATAGAAATACGAACATTTTCAATGATAAAAGAACAATTCTAAATTAAAGATAAAGTTTTTCAGTCAATTATCAAATATTTCTTCTATCTTTACTCCCTAATTTGATCTTTTAGATAAATATAAATCTTGAAATTCAGACTCCTAAGGTAAACAGTGAGACACTCAAGGAAGAAATGTGTTTCTAAATGAAGAAAAATGTAATATAATAAAAAAAATTTAACAAATAACTCAAGTTGCTCCCAAATTCAAAGGCTCTAAGGATCTCAAACATCTGGATAAATGGCGTTTCTTTTCCACCTATTTCCATCTTTGAGAACGAAGACGTAACCCATCTGGACTGATCTCCTTGATGGGCGAAGATTTAATTTCGATAGATCATGTCTGGAATACTTTAGAAAGCATGAGGGGTGTGGATAGGGGTAACTAGCTGTCAACCACCTCCGAGATCTTCAGTAGCTGAAACGTTCTCTCGAGCAGAACTAGAGACTTGGTATTACTTTGTTACTGGATATCTTTGATTGTCTGTGGATGAAATTCTTTATTAAGAAATATTTCTTAGTTTCAAGAGCGAAGGGCGCAGTGTAAAGCCAATCCAAAATGATGTTAACTTAAAGCATGAGACGAAAAGGTCACTAATAATTCAATAATAATAACAATAGTCATCATTTCTGTTAGAATTATTAGAGACTAAGTAAAAAATTGCGTGAAAATAGAATCACAATTTAAGATATAGGAAAAAAAACCTCCGATAATATTCGGATCAGGAGTGGAAAAAATCAAAAAAAGGCATCATCCAGAAAAGAATAAATAATTCTCCAAGCAATTTAATTCACTTGAAACTAGACCTTCACTGAGTTCAAAAAGAAAAAAAATAATTAAATAAATAAATAAAAACGCTTCTGCCATACTGGCGTGGCCGTGCGGTTTAGCCGGCGGGCTGCCGTTGTGGCCGATGCGCCAGTACCCGGGTTCGAATCCCGGTGGTGGCATGGCTGTTTCTTTCTTCTTCTGTGTTTCGTCCGTTTCCCACCTGGGACTTACTATCTCAGGGTTATTCTGGACGGGGTATAATTCTCGTCCCCCCTTTCTTGAATTTCACTAGCCTCGCCCTGACGTTGTCAGGTTGAGCTAGTTACGTGGTCCCTAGTTGGCCAAATTCGATAAAAGGAAGGCAGGAAAAACGCTTCTATTAAAGCAGACAAAGGTAAAACATAAAATATAAACCCTCGTAATTGAAAGCAGGATTGTAAACAATTCTTAATGTTGTAGGAATTTACCCTGTAGCACATCTAAATAATATTCAATAATGACGTAGAATGCATAATTATAATAAAGAAATGGACCAGATCTCGACAATGGGTATTTTGTTCCTATAATTCAAAAAAGTAATCGAAGCATTGAAGTCTTATCAATTATTCTTTTTCAGGTTAATTCAATGAAAGAAATGATAAGTAATAATAAAAAAAGTTGTCTTGGATTCCCCCATTTCAAAAATTCCCAATGATGAAATACGAAATTGTCAGTTGTCTTACTATTTCAATTTTTTCTTTGCACTTACAATTGCAAATCCATTTGTTTACTTTTGTCATTACAATGAAGAAATATATAAAGAAATATAAAAAGCCTTGATTACTGCCTTAGGAGTTAAAAAAAAAAAGAAATAACTGTTTTAGTTTAACCTTTTATTCAGATTTCTTTTCTCCTTTTAATTGTGACATTTTATTTTCCACTATTTTCAATAATGACTAAAAATCTACATCAAAAATGAGGTTTTCGCTTTTCACTGCCAACGAAATTTTAGAATGTATAAAAAAAGTGGAAAAACGTCATTTTTCGATTTATGAAAAAGTATTTATATATTTAAATGATAGAATGAAAGAAAACTCAACAGGATAAATGTTATTCAAACATTTCAGCATCAAATGACATAACCTTAGTAAACCTATCCAAGCGACCTTCCTGTAATTAGCTTTGTTGTTGTTGATTCATGTCATCCATAACACAGCGTCATTCGTTTAAAGGATTGCAAAGTTGGATGGCATTCAGATTTCTGGAAGCTGCTCCACACCCACAAACATTGTTCAGGAGACCTATTCCAGGCAATGTAACATTACAGATTTGAAGCTGACTGCTACTCATAAATAACTATAACTACTTTTATGACCAGACTTTATGAATGCATCTTTATGCTTTAACTTTTGTCAAACAACGATTACCAAAAAGCTTGGATTTGAGTAGACTGGGGCACTATTAAAAATCACTTCCGAAATTTGCGTGATATATATATCGTACATGTTAAGATTGAAGTGACTAATGCTACGATGCTGTAGGATTATTAGAAATTACAAATTTTTGTTTCGGTTTCAGAACTAATGGCGCTTTTGTTATGGCTTTTCCTATGGATTTTTCCAAATTTTTAAAAAACAAATAATTCTTATAAAATTTACAGTTTTAAGTGTTGAAAATATGATTGTGCAATTCTACATGGATTTCTACGTGGGGATGGGAAATTTCATATTTCTAGCTGCTGTAGATTTTGAATAAAACGGTTTACTAAATCTGACCTAGTTGGGAATGGAGAGACTCGCTTCGCTCGTCTAAATGTATATATTTAGACAATCCTTGAGGCAACTTAAATGAACGTATTTAAAAAAGGTCAATTGTCTCCAGTAATACTGTGTAAGTTATCAAATTAAATCAAATATCCAATTTTAATTTTTTTACAAATGCAATTACTTCTGCATTATTACATTACCCGTTATATTTTCAATCTTATGAATGTAAACTTTTATCCATTTCTTTATTGAATCTCTTTCTTAAGAAAATGATAAAAAAAAAGAAGAAGAAATTTTTAACATTAGTTAAACATTCAATTTAACATTTAACATTTATCTTTCCTCCAATTCAATGAAAACATCATTACTTTTTCCCGCATTGGAATTCGTTGACTTTCAAGAAGTTTCTCAGAAATGCAGAGGAATTGAAAGGTGGCGACAATTGTCAATAGAAGCTGAAATCGAAGAAAACCAAAAGATGATAATTTCGTTACTTCCGACGGAAATGGAAGAATTGATCAAAAGCTACTTTAAGTGACTCCAGTGACTGACTGCACTAGTAGATTTTTCTTAACATCAATGTAGCTGCTTGTGTGTAGTCGAACATGAACATGAAAATTTCTTAATAACTGATGTGAAAGAATACCTGCGATAATTTTCTTCTTTTATGTTGGTCGAATGTTTTCGAGACACAAGGGGGCAACGTTTTAAAGGATGAACTAAGGTCATGTCACCCAAGAGTTTCAACTGATTCTTTACTTTTACTCTATTTATAATTCTTGTGTAAATAATAAAGAAAAACTTTCTTTCCATTAAAATACTGATCAACAACATTTTAATAGTAAAACGAATTATTTACTTGAGGGAACAATGGAAAAAATATAATAATACTTTACGTAACATAATAAATACTTTAAATTTGGATGTAGAAAGTTCATAATAATACAGTTATTTAGTAAACTTAAGTAATTAACTAATGAAACGAACGCAATGTAAAGTAAATCTTAATGAAAGAAAAATCTAACAAATAACTTCTGGTTCTCAAAAGATTCTGATGTCCTATCCTTAATCTTGGAGTAGTCTTGTAGCTTTAGAAAAAAGGGTAAATAATGCCAATCGGTAATATTTGAATTACTTTGAGGAGGAGGAGGAGTAATCGTCTCCCAATCATCTCTACTTGGAAAATGGATACAAAACGGTTTCTTAAAACAGTAAAATAGTATCATATGTGCCCATAGATGTATCCATTATTTTGAAGCGATGGTAGTAATCAATCAAAATAAAAAAATAGTCATGTCCTTTTTCTGAATTGGGGGTGGTGGTTTACAGACAAACTGATGTACTTTTATTTTTATTTTATAAAGTCATTAATATAATACAATGCAAAGCTGGAAATTTTAATACTCGTCTGATACCTTCAAATACTCCATTCGCTGAAAGTCAAATTAAATCGGAAAACACATAGGTTAAGTCCTTTTTCAACTTAATATTAATCAAAATACATACAAATAAAATGAATTGGGATACGCTCTTAGAAATCGATTGAAATTCATTGTTTGCCATCAGTGATAATTAATTGTTTCACTGCTAATGCTTTTCTGTGAATGTCTCTAATATACCAAGTCTATTGTCCATAAACATGTATGTCAAGTTTCAAGAAGATCCATTCATTGTTTCAAAAGTTATAAGAAAAGAACTCAGAAATAAGCCTAACTTTTTTTTTCTTTTTTAGGGACTATTGGTTAAAATTAACATAACAGATTACGGATATCCGGAGTTGGTTTTGTTGTTATTCATTCACCGTTAATCCATAAATTTATTTTTGAAATTGTACATTTCATATGTACATTATTTGTAAACATATTGTAGAATTACAGAAGAAAATACGCTAATGTCATTATCATCACCTGAGAATATATTATTATTTTTTTTTTTTTTGGATAAATCTTAAGCAGTAAATCAACGTTATAAATTAGTAAGTAAATTAGTTAATTGAAGTAAAGTTTTGTTTCTTATTTTTCTGTAAAGATTTAAGTTCTTCGAACGCATCATCCAACTGAAATGAAAATTATAAATATCATTAATTAGCCTTTCTTGAGAACACTTTGAATACTTCACTAATGGCTGTTTCTCTTATTTTTTTTTTGCTTTCAACGTTAAATAGCAAAGTTCGGGTTTTGAGCCAAAGTCATTGTTGGGAAACTTCTGCCATTTTTCAGTCCTTAAAACAGGAACAAAAGAAGAAAAAAGAAAGCTTCCTGTTCACCTCCTTCATCTCTTCATCGATCCATCCCACAGGAAAAAGGGACCTTCCCACTCAATATAGCCAGGAAGAAAAGGGCATAAATTGAAAATATTTGAATTTTGAAAGTGCTGATAGAAAAATCACGAAAAAAGAAAAATCACGAAAAAGAAAAACAGAATATAAAGTAAAAGTAATTCTGATTTTCGTGAAATGGGCTTTCAACACTCCTGTAAGTTCTTAAATGAAGCCAAACAAGAACAAAATTCACTACAGCATTAACGATGCCAATCATATTAGTGATTATTATTCTAACATTTAGATATAATAAAATAATAATAAATAAGTAATAAAGTAAATCTACCCTCTTCTTTTTAATTTTAATAGACATTTTTCTTCAGAGAATATGCAATGACTTTTTAGGATTATTAAATTACATTTAGATTAAAACTATTTTGTTTTTAAGTATTTTGTGCAAAATTCTCGCTGAAATGCACGTACATTATAACAAAAAAGTAAAAATCCGATCATTAGAAATGATATTCTGAAATCTTCTGAAATATCAGTGACAAATTACATTATTTACTTAAAACTCTTCGACATTACATTTCCTTCGGTCTTAGAAATTCTTAATTATATTTTTTTTCTATTTTCCTCTACTTATTTTTGAGGAATCTTTATTGCATCAATGGACGTTACATCAATATTTTAAAAGGCAAGAGAGAGACATAGAATGATTGTATTTTATTAAGATTTTACATCAAAAAGGATAAAAGTAGCACGATTAGATTTGCAGGTCTTTAAAATTTCAATCTCTCTTAAATCTATGTTGCAATTAATCGTAGCCTATCATATAAATTCCCAAAAAGACGGACGCGAAGTCTTCGTTGCCTATTTTCATTAGGAGTGGTTGGATAGGGTTAATGGTCATGACTTTCTTTTTTGTTTTTTTATTAGTATTATTATCGGGCATGAAGTTCACAAAGAAGGAGCGTGAGGTTGAAAGACTGAGAAATATAAACAAGCCAGTGACGTAATACCGCCTTGTTTTGTACTAGAATCACTTCTGGATATTTTCACTGCATTCATTCAAAACTTCCTTGAAAACACTAACCTACTTGCATTTTCTTGGCGAAATAGTGAGAAACTGACTAAAATGAATTGATTTCTTTTCTATTATTATATACGATACTAATTCGTAAGTATTTATCCGAAAATTAGCTTAGAATATTTAGAATTTTTTTAAAATACAGTATTTCTATATCATAGACGAAAAACAAAAATAGTGGAAAGGACAATTAACAATGAATCTTTCATAAAAACAAAAATCTTTTAATTTACGCAAATCCTTACATTAACAAATAAAGTGAAAGTAAAAAACCAACAGATAAGATAAAAACATGACCATTTAAAAAATAAAC
>JAFIDM010004315.1:28229057-28242047 GCA_023159025.1 Thereuonema tuberculata
ATGATCGTGATACAGGACCAAGTCATTCCCACACTCACTTACAAGAAACACATTCTACACGACGCAAACACACACGACGACACATGCAGGAAATGCCACACTACACATGAGACGATCGACCACATAATATCAGGCTGTCCCCTTCTGTCCCAAACAGACTACCTCCACCGACACAATCAGGTAGCATCGATCGTTCATCAACAGCTAGCACACAAACACTCACTTATTAAGAACACGGTCCCATACTATAAGTACACACCACAAAGCGTACTAGAGTCACCCTCACATAAGCTGTACTGGGACCGTCCCATTCACACAGACAAAACTATACATCATAACAGACCTGACATTACACTTGTTGATAAGGTCAACAAACATACCTATCTCATTGATATTGCAGTTCCCATCAGCAAGAACATGCAGAAAACTCACGCAGACAAGATAAGTAAATACACAGACCTAGCACACGAGCTCCAGAAGCAGTGGAGGCAGGACCGAGTACGTATTGTACCCATCATCCTGTCCGCTACTGGTCTGGTGCCTCACACATTGCATCACAGCCTCAGCACACTAGGACTTCATAAAAACACTTTTGCACAACTGCAGAAGGCTGTGGTACTCAACACAACACGCATAGTTCGGAAATTTATGGACACAAGCACACATCCCTAACTATTCTTCCAAATTTTTTTTTTTTTTATTTTAATACACTTGGCAATATGTGCTTTGGTCCTTGACCCGCCATATTGTCTTAGCTGGGGAATCCCATGGTTTGAAACTTTTTCGATATAATAATAATAATCTTAACGATATTGACTTTAATGTAACGATATTTAATTGAAATCACACTGACTGCAGTGTGAATCCTGCTCTTATTTTAAAGAAAGTTTCATAACATTTTAATAAATTTACATCGGAAAGAAATGTGCACCCAAAACCGTGTTAGAAACGTATACTTTTGTTGTTCCAAAACAGTCACTAGATAAAGACATATTTACATGGTCGTAGCTTTTGCTGTGAAAGATTTATGGAATAATTAAACTAAAGGCTCTGACATTTTTTGTGCGATTGATTTCACTTCTTACAAAATTTAATGAATCCCAGTCCAGTGAGAGACACGTTGTGTCATGCGTCACGGACAGACAGACAAATCAACAAAAATAGGGTAGTTTTTCAATTTTTTTAAGTTCAAAGTGCCTAAAAATGATTAAAACAAAAAAACATTTAAAATACAATTTTCGTTTGGATATCCACATATCCGTCTGTCCATTCCTGATCAATACAAGTCGAAAATTATTAAACTAAGAAGTCCTTATCTTAGAGACCTGAAATTTAAGTGGCAGATGAATTTTACTAAATGCGAATTCTCTTCGATTTTTCTCGAAAAGTAATCCCTAGATGGTATTACTTTTTTTTGTAGCAGCAAAAAATAAAAAATAAAAATGACTATTGTACAATCATCTTCTTAAAGCATTGCTTTCTTAGTGAATATTCGTTTTTTGTAAATAATGGCGATTTTTGTGAATAATAACACAAAAAAGCTGAAAATTTTGGTTAAGTTTTTAGTCTGTCCACTGTCTTTTTGAATTTTTTTTTTATCTTTGAGCCTCATTTTGGAAAAATGTTAGACCAGCTGTATTTTCTGAAACCTGAAATATTTTTAAGCAGCCGTTGTTAACAAAAATGTTTATATCAAATGGATATATACTTATAATTAATAAGATCTAATTTGGATTTCTAAATAAAAAGTGCTTAAAATTTATTTTGTAATAACTACTTTGCAATATTGTTTATAGAAACAGTATTAACACAATACCACACATTAAATAAATTAAAATGAATTCTAAAAAAAAACTTTTTTTTAAAAGCATTTGAACAAAAATAACAATGTAATTGAACAGTCAATTTAATTGTCCTTCGTTTTTTGAAAGAGGCTTCTTCTTTGTCTTTTGATTTGAACTCGTGAGTGGCTGGAGGAGACATTCAAACCAATTCCAGTAATGGAAACCAAATTGATTGAACTATTTTTTTTAGGAATAGATATTCATTAAGAAGAAACCTAACGTTGCTTTTAAGATAGTTATTGAAGCGTATTGGCGCCAGTTATTATCTAACTAATAAAAGTAAGAATCAAAAGAAATCAAAAGACAACAATGAACAAAATAAAGATGGAAAGAAAATAATGAGAAAGAAAATCTAATATTCAAGTATTACCTCATTTTTATTGTTCGAATATTAAGATTTCTTTCTTTACGAGAAATCTTTTTTCGAAAATGTTTCTCTTAAAAAAATAATATTTGAAGTTCGATTTTATTTAGCCTATTTTCCTAGGCTCAACAAATCACTCAGTCTGTGTATATGCATCTCCCATAATATTTTTGAACAGCTTATTGGATCTTCTTGAAACTTGACGTGATATTTAAAACACGATAATTTATCATTATATTATATTCATGATTTATGTGATTATTATTATACTTTCTGGAAGTAAAACGGCTTGAGAAATGGGTATAGGTAATAACACCCGAAAATTCACTATAATATGTGGTTGAAGTGTTTTATTTTAATTTAACTTTTATATTTGAATTTTGGTTTCAATCCTTTTCGAGAACCCAGCGCGTGAAATTGACAAAAAATTCACAGATAAACATTAGATGATTCAATGAGGTCTAACAATGAATTGTAATTCTTTTAGTGAATCCATAAATAAGTGATTCATTACGATTAAAATCAATCGGATTGGATATGTAATGAGGATTTTATTAACCTTTTCAGAAAACGGAACTTTTTACTTACTTGTATTTAAGAGTCACAGCTGTTTATAATGTAAAATTTTCTTTTCTGTAGTTTTCATGTTTTTTAAACAAAGAAAAAGAAAAGAAAAAAAGAAAGAAATTAACGACAACATTTTAAGGAAAGTAGACTTCATGTTCATTCAGAAACTTCTTATTTTTTACAGAATTAGTAAAAAAAAAAAACCTTAGTTGCTTTGTCAAAAAAATTTTAGAAGCCTAATTACGATTAATAATATTGGTCCATCCTTCAGAATTAAATAATGGAGAACGAAAGCTTTTTTTTGGTTTAAATTGCTTTTTTTAATTGTTTTTTTAACTGGACATTATTACGACAGATAAATACAAACCAATGAAAGCAAATAGTTTAGACTTCATATTATCTTCAGTCATTCACTTTAAACTATCTCATCTTTTTTATTCATTATATGCTATATTTCACAACCCGGACCCAATAACCGAAGTCCTTTAACGAATAAAAGATAGAGAAACAAGACTGATTATAGAGACACTCGTTATAAACAGTTGTAATTGCAGAAACAAGGCAAAAGGTTTGAAAGTGAATAAATATTCAATAGAAAGTTTTAAAAAAGTATTAAAGAATAAAGCGAAATTCATATGAAATTATTATAAATTGTTACAAGTCGAAAGAAAAAAAAGTTTGTTTTAAAGTCAAATTCACATGAAATTCTTGAAAAAGACGACATGAAAATGTCTGTAAATTGTTTTAAGACAAAATCTCATTGAAACATTTGTAATTATTAAAAATTTAAATCTGTGTGTTATTAATTTTCAAAAACAAGCCTGAGGAAGTCCAGAAATTTCTGGATGAAATGTAGCATACAATGAATAAAAAAGATGAAATAGTTAAACTATTTTTCATGTTAAAAAAAACTAACGTTATTCCACGAAAAGAGTATGAAATGGATGAAAGTATTGGTGGAGGTGCGCAGGTGTAATGATTTCTCGTTATTTATTCCAATAAATATTTTGTCCATTCAATCTCCTTCCTCCGCCACAATTTCTGTGAAAACAAAAGTATATGTCTTCAGAAAAACCTTTGAAATGTATAAAATAGTAGAGGGCTACTGAAAAAAGAAATCCAATATGGCTGGTCTTTCAATATGGCTGTCTCTAATGAAATTATCAGAAGAACGATTTACATGAAGCCAAAGGAACGCTAATATGTAAATAGGCGAGCAAATCGGTCGCCCCCATTCATGGTTCTGTTAGATTACACAGTGAAACACATCCGATGATATCGTAAATGAATCTCCCTAGTATTCGACATTAGGCTACATGATGTTATTACAAGGTTCTTCAAAATCTTTTATTTTAATTCACAAAAAAAGTATGGGAATTTTTAAAATTAAAATTGAACTTCTATTTTCTTCAGTTTTAAATATTATTATGGCATTCCATCACAATTCTTAATCAATTTTGATCTCCTACTTTATTTTTAATAAAAAAAAGTTTATGCGTGAAAAATAAATAATAAATAAAAATAAATAAACTTTCAATTGTTTATTCGTGCAATTTCCGATTTGAACCAAATTCCTTAACTTAATAATTTTATTACTTTAATTATTAATTTAATATTTTTAATAAATTTCTGTTGTTGCAAAATAAGAAAAGCGCGAGCATTTTTCAATGAAAGAATCAAAATTGTTGAGGATCGTTATATATATGCACTCGTACGTATACATGGAAATACATGAGAATCTCAGTAATATAAGAGAAACTACTCAAGAAAAGACAAAAAGAGGAAAGAAAACTGAAGATGACATAAGAAACGGAAAAACGATGAGATGCACAATCGTTTGCTTTCACGTCTAGAGCTATCATCGGCGGGAATCTGGGACAGCTGTTTCGTCCTTATTTATGCCGACCTGGTCACAGCGATTTTCCTATTGTTGTTTGCTTTTTTGCGGCTCCCATTTTCGGGAACGGGAGAAGGATCCATATGCTTTCACGCTTCCTAAGCTTGATCATCGAGGGCAAATCTGACTGATGAGTCCTAATAAAGACGAAACAGCTGTCCCAGATTCCTCACGATGATAACTCAAGACATGAAAGTAAACGATTTCCGTCTTTCATGTTATATTTCATGCACGTTAAACCCTCTTATTTATTAAAGCTGAACATAACTTTCATGAATCGGAAAACGAATTATTCAGTTTTCTGATTCGTTACTATGCTTATTTAATTAGGCAGAAAATGACGATGAGTAATAAGTTGTATAATGTAGAGCATAAGATTAGCTGAACTGTTCCGTTTTCTAGGCGGTTTATTTAATTCTTAACATATCACGCAAACAACTTCAATTTTCCACACAATATTATCTGGAAGAAGGCAAATGTCTCAACTAATTTGTCCACAGAATCTTCTTGACTTATATCAACTTTAAGTAAGAATGAATATTCAAAAGTTATTGATCTCAAATTTTAATCTTTTTTATTTCCTTCTTCACTATTTTCTTCGTTCGCTACCATTGTTTTTAATGGTTAGATTTATGAAAAATTCATTTGCCAAAGATTTTTACTTTGCGTAAAGTTGAATTTAATCCCTAGAGTTAAAATTAAGACCCCAGAAAATTTAATAAGAAGAAAATAAAGAAGCCAATCTTAATTTTGTGAATTCTACAATAGATGAATGCTAAATGGATATTTCTTACTAAAATTTTTAATTCAACTCTTAAAATACTACCCGATAATTTTACAAAGACTAATCATTTTTCTTTTTTAGTTTTATAAACTTTTCTTTTCAGTAATTTTTTTAATTTTAATTTTAAAAATAGAAATTTAGAGGAATTGAGACTCCAAAGTAAGTATCAAATAAGTTTCAAGTGAATAAGTATTTACTTCAATCAATGTATTTTTTTAAATAACTTTTGTATACAGTATACACCATGTGATCAAAAATATCCGAACACCTACCAGAAACCTTAATGAGACTTTAGTAATGGACATAGTATATTAGGGGTCCTCCTTTCACCTTTATCACAACCATGGCTCAGGCGGGGAGACTTTCAAGCAGGTCACTGAACGTCCCCGGAGGAATGGCAGCCCATTCTTCCTGAAGAGCTGTAGCCACAACTGGTCGTGATACGGGACGTTGAGGGCTCAACGAAGTCGACATTCTAATTCCTCCTGTAGGTGTTCGATGAGATGCAGTTCAGATGGTGATTATGGGCAAGCCAGTCCATTTCCGGAATCTTATTATTCACAAACCATTTCCTCACAGATTTTCCTTTATGTCACGAGCATTATCATGCTGGTAAAGGCAATGGTCATCACCGAAGTGGTCCTCTACTGTAGGCAGTATGTAACTGGTCAAAATGTCCTTGTACCCTTCCGCATTTACCTTGCCGTGAAGTAGTACAAGAGAGCCGGAGTTCAATTCATGAAAAAACATCCCAACATCGTAATGCCACCTTCACTGTTGGCACTATACATGATGGTAGATATCGTTCCCGGGCATTCGCCACATCCAAACCCTACCATCGGATCGCTATATGATATAGTGCGATTCACCAAACCATATCACATTTTTCCACTGTTCCACTGTCCAGTGGCGCCGCTCTTTACACACTTGAAAAGGCGCTTAGCATTGATAGGGAAAAATGTTTGGTTTGTCAGCTCGACCATGAAATCCCATTCCCCTAACCTCTCGACAGTCATGGTGTTGCCCGAGTATCACTGCAACACTCGCGAATGATTGTTTCAATCGATGTCTAGCTGTTTGCACGGACCCTCTTCTTCGATACTCGACTGTTGCGCCTTCATAATCACATCACCAGCAGTCGATTTCGACAATGGTTCAAATGTTCCTGACAGACCTATTACTCAAGTGGCAGCAAATGACTAGTTCACGTTCCAAGTCACTGAGCTCTGCTGATCGACACAAGTGCTGTTTACTTCGAATCAATTACCAACACATGGCTCCCTGTCTCTTTTATACCGGTATGTGACGTCGCCGTGCCATCTAGATTTCAGTTCACTGTTTCAGAGGGGTATCCGGATAGTTTATATATATGAAATAAACTTATGTTGGCCTTGACATTACTTGATATTGTATTTATTATCCTTGTTTTAAATTTTCTGCAAGTTCTACTGCTTTTGAAGAAACACCACACAAAACCTACAAATATTTTACAAAATTATATTAAAAAGCATTTAATTATAAACAAGAACAGTGATATTTAATACAGGTTTTTCGGCGTTGCTTGTGCCAAAAATTAAAAACCAAAAAATTAATAATAAACTTATAATAAAAAATAAAAAAGTCCTTAAAATTTAATTTGTTTAATTTGTTGATTTCATTCCAAATTCTTTAAGTGAAGCAAATCAGGAATCAAGGGAGGAAATGCCCGTGACTTGTTTTACAGAAACAAAAGAAACTTATTGACTTTCTTCAACTCAATGATTTCTTATATTGTGTTGTATGCTTTAATATGTTTTTAAACATAATTAATATTTTTAAATATACGGTTCAGAACTTTATATCTAAATTATTTTTTTTCATTTACAGTAGTAAAAAATATATAACAATCGCGAAATGTTTGTTTATTTTGAAATCATTATATCTGTTACAAAAAAGGAGAATGTTTCCATTTTATTAATAAAAAAAAATCATTTAAAGTCTCCGTTATTTACTTAATTTTCTCAAATTCGATTCATTTTTAATCATTTCAGAAATTACTGGATCACTCACCTGATTAATATATACTGTAATCCGTTTTGGTTCTAAATGCGTTACCTTTGGAATTTGTCAATTTCCAGATGCTAATTTCTGGAAAAGGATCAACACGAAAAAATACAATCAAATACAAAAGTTAGGTTGTCTCTTCTCCTTAAATGTGCATACCAAATTTCACGAAGATCCATACAACAGTTCAAGTTTTACGGTAGAGGAACAATTTGACGAACACACACAGACTGATTGATTGATGAGCCTTACCTCCTAGGAAAGTAGGCTAATAAAAATACATAGGGAACATTACTAGAGCCATACACCTGATTATTTTCAGGTATACGGCTCTAGTAATGTTCCTAATGATATTCAGTACACGTAAAACACTAGTTCTACTAAAACTACATATTTTGATGGAATTTAATAAAAAGGAATTTATTACTGAAATCCATTAAAAAAGGAGATTCAGTTCGACTGAAACTGTTATTTGCTGTTTTTTGATAGCACGTGTTTGAAGGTTGTTGGCGAAAGTAATGACAAGAAATTAACCGTAAACAAAGATAATTTTATTTGTTCTAGTATTTGAAGGAATAGTCTTTCTGTTTCGTAAATCTGTTTTTTACAGTGGAAGGCTTCTATTATACTATAATGATCTGCAAATATTTACCTTAGAACAGTTCTCTACAAACAAATATTACGGTTGAGAGACAAAGAGGCACTCGGGCTTCTCAATGCAAATCTTGCCGCTTCAGTCGTAGGCTTGTTTTGACACAAGGCAAGAATTAAACGGGGTTAGCGAAGCTGCAAATCTCAATTACTCAAAAACAAAAGAAGATTTTTAGGAAGAATAATAGTACATGATCTATTCACTTTGTTTTTCAGAATTATCTGATTCGAATATCACAGGGCGTTTTAATCGGAGACAGGACGACAATTACAAATTTAAACACATTTATAATATAAAAGTACACATTCCAAGGCAATCAAAGTTAGAATAGTGATAAAACTTCAAAAAGTTATTCCATCTGTGGATAGTGTAAACCCACTAGCAAATAAACAACAACGAGTAAAGGGACAATTGGATATTAAATTCCAAAAATGATTTTATATTTTCAAGTAAATTTTAATGTCATTCGTAAGGCTTACTTAGTGCCAGTTGATTCATTATTATTTATCATTATTTTCCACGAGTAGGGTCAACGAAGGACCACGTGCTAGCCAGACTGACAACATCAGGAAGAGGCTAGGAAATTTGGGAGTGGTGACGAGAAATCACATTTCGACGAGAAGAATCCTGAGGGAGTAAGTCCCAGGGAGAAACGGATGAAACACAGAAGAAAGAAACAGCCATGCCAATGCCGGGATTCGAACGCAGGTTCCGGCACAATGGCCACACGGCGACCGCCGTCTAGACCGCTCGGCCAAGCCGGATACGCAAGTTGATTAATTATTTACAAAATTTCCACTTCTATTAAAATCATTATGAAAGCGATTTCATAAGCGATTTCATAATTCTATCTTATGAAGCTGACATGTAGCAAATGTCGAATTCTTTTAGAAGTTATCCTAAATTCTTTAAATATTATTTTAAATTATTTACATATAGAGCATATATTACATTTGTTTTTTTTAAAGATACATTAAATTAATAGAAGTAAAATATGCTTTAAGTGGGAAGTTGAAAAGCACAGCAAAACAATTGATGAAAGTGAGTGCTTATTTATTTATTTATTTATTTATTTATTTACTTATTTTTATGCAGTTTATTTATTTAGTCTTCAAAACTCGAATTGATCAGATCACCAAAATCAAGGAATGTCGGTTATATTTGCTTTCATATATCAAGTCTTCTGAGGAATCAGAGTATTATTTAAAAATCATAAATTAAAATGATCAATATTCAATTAATTTTGGAATATCTTTGAAATTCTTGGCTACTTGCACCTAAGAATATGAAATGTAAATTGCGACAAACCCTTTCCAAAGAAACTAATAACTATAACTGAAGGACGAAAACGTCATTATTTTCAATTTCACTACAATGAAGTTTTTAAATATTCGAAGTTTTTTTGAGTTATCGTGGATCCTAACTATGTAATTCGTTGTCACTCCAAACGACATCTGATCACAAAACTCGGCTATACATGCTATAGTAGTTTTCAAAAAAGAAAGGTTTGCCATATATGGTCATTACGTAGCGATCGATTTTGTCTGGAATAAACGTCACCAGTCATGACGTCATCAACGTGAACTCAACAATTAATAAAAAGTTTCAATAAAATAATCTTAAGAAAAACCCATAAAATTATTGAAATAACAATAACCATAATATAGAAATGTATTCGTAATTGTTGAAACTACAAAAACCAGAATGTTTTTGTAATGTTTATAAGATTTCAGTTACGAATCCTAGCAATAGATGGCACTGTTATGTCCTGGAAACATCAATCCGTAAGGAAATTATGTCATCAAAAGCTCTTATTTCATGAACTGAACTGTAGTATAGGCTTTTAAAATCAAAATCTGCAGTGACACGACAAAAACAGATATGTTTATTGTTTATTACGTCACCATCTTACACAATAGCCTTGTAAGATGCTGATGTAAAAATCACATTTGTGGTTATCGTGTTACTTCAGATTTTAAATCATTATTAAACTATTACGTACAGAAGCTATCATGTGTAACTAGGGAAATTGATACCAAAAGTACATTAGGGTAAATCAAGAATATTTGTTAATAATACGATTATTATTTTCGAGAATATTTCGTAAATTTTAAATGATAGGAAACATTTTTTTTTTTGGTTAAATCCATTCAACAAATTCTCACTTTAGAATTATTTTCGTTTTTGTTTTTTTTTATATCTGATGGAATTTAAATTGCTTGTAAATTTGCAAGTATATTTTCGAATCACTGAAATAAAATTCCTTTTCCAATTTTCTTGAAATGTTGATTTTAGAAATGCGAATTCGTAGAGTAATGTTCAATTGATATTCTGTGGAGAGAGAATTCGGTTTTTCTACTATTCGTTCCAATGATATCAGAAAATCACCAAACACCAATTGCACTGCACACTAAAGAATTCTTGGAACGTCGAGATGTTCTGAACATGATTCGAAATGCATCGAAGCAGTCTACGAGGTTTTTGATAAAGAAACAGATAAATATAAACTTATCAAATCGATGTAGTAAAAAAAAAAAAAAGTTGTAATTTAAATTTTAAAAAAATAATCAAGATTAAATAGCTAAGACTAATTCCAATGTACTGAACTGCAAGAGAAAAATATAGATTACATACTGATTAAAGGAGCTTCAGATGTAATTTAAAGGAACGGGTTTAGATAAACTAAAGTAGTTTAAACGTTCTAAATGTATTAAGTGTAGTTACAATTATGCATCTTTGTCAAAAATAACCACAATAAACAGATCAAAACAAAAACAAAATAAAAGTAACATCGTAGAACGTAATTTTTATTAATATTTAATATATTGTTAATTTATCTATTGTTAAGTCCTAGATAAATTTTACAATATAAAAATGGAATCAATTAAATCTTCAATCTATATATAAATAAAAAAAGGAGTTGTGAGAAGTAAACGATTATTCACAAATTAAAGCTAAGTTACTTGTCTGATGCATTAACACTGATAATATAGGATTTATGGGATTATCATGATATTTCTTTAAAAGAATAAAAGTGCAGCTAATATTAAACCTTTTAAAAATTAGTCACAAAAATTTGCTTTATAAATTTATTTTTCTTAGATCGATGATGAAATTTCAATTCTTTTCAATTCAAAGATGTAATCTAACAGTAAATCGATAAAGAACTTAATACAATTTGGGGGAATTTCTTTCAAAAAAATATTTAGATCTGATGTATATTATATACGAGTTGTTTATTCATCGATAATTTCAAGATTATGAAGCCTACAAACTTTTATAGTGTTAACATGATCAATAGCATTGCCCTTCTCAGCAGTACGGTCCCTGGGTATTATTATTATTCCAAAGGGTTGAATCAAACCATACCAACATTTCGTATATCCTTTACAATGTATAGAGATTTACCTTTGCTCTTCAGACTGTGCATTCAGTCGAATGACAGATTTTGAATTCAATGTGACTATAAAAATTTCACGTATTATATAACTACTGTTCTATCATAATGACTCCAAATGTTCATTACAAATATTCTGAGATATTTCCTATTACAGCAATAATAAGTACAGTCAATTGAACATTTATTTATTTAACATTCACAAGATAATTAAAATAACCTTCCTCAAATAGCTTTTTTTGATCCACTGAGGAAGCCACGTCCGAGTGTGGTGAAAGCCATGAGACTCCTTTTTTAAATTTTTAAATTTTTAATGTTAAATTTTAGACTTTTGTGTGCGGGCTGAACTTTTTATCAATAATTTTAGCACACGTAAAAAACTTTATATAGCTTTTTATTTCTCTACAAGCAAAACCAAAAATGAAAACAGAAATATTCAACCGCGCATTTGCTCTCTGACATCTTGGTGAAACTGATTTTATCTAAATGGAATCCCTGATAAACAACTGGATCAGTAACGTCAATTGAGATCGATCTCAAACTAATCATGATCTGTAGCTATTTTTTTTTGCTAAGGTTTAAGTCGCGAGCTTTCATAAATAGTAGCTTGTCTTGGGTACTATCTTAACTAATCAATGAAATATTAAATATTTTTTTACTACACGCTTTGCGAGTTATATTTCTCACTATTCTAAGTGTATCTCAACCATGTATCTTATTAACTTTCTTTAATAACTAAAGTTTGCTTTTTCAGAATAAAAAAAAATAAATCAGAAAGTTTGAAAGTTTTCTAAAATAGCATCTGTAGGAATTCCTGAAATTCCTTTCGCCACAGACAATAGAAATCAATAATTTGATGTTTATTGTACTTTTTTTATCAACCGCCATAAGGCTAATGCCATTATTGGATTTTAAAATCAAGAAGAAGAGAAAAATAGGTATTGATCGAAAAAAAAAAAAAATAAGGCAAAATAAATGAGAAATAAGGTTAAGACGAAAAAAAATAATAATAAAGCATTTAATCGAAAGGAAATCTTCATAAGATCTTAAAAAGAATTTAATAATTGAATACAAATGAAGAAAAAGAAACAAAAACAAAATTAAGAGATTCAATATTATTTTATCTTTCAATAAAAGAATAAGCAACTTAAAAATTACAGTTGATAGTAACCGATTATTCAGAAGCTTTTTAAATAACTATTTTTTAATAACTATATTGTAAATATAAAATATCTCTGCCGCGCATCCACTGCGATAAGTGTATTTCGCAGAAGTGAACCACCTTGAGATTTGTGAATAGTGATTAATAATATCATTCGAGTCCTTAAGGGTATCTAGTAATCATAAAAGCTTTAGCTGAGAAGCTCAACATTTACGGCAGTTATCCACGTCACAACTTTGAGGTCACGCCCCCCACTTCTAAGGTCTGTCCCCTAAAAAAA
>JAFIDM010004315.1:28252047-28278263 GCA_023159025.1 Thereuonema tuberculata
AGCTGGGGAAACCCATGGTTTGAAACTTTTACATAATAATAATAAACTAAAAGAAAAGCTTAACGTAAAATTTTGAATTTTAGTTTTTGAAGAACTGTTATCGTTTGTTTTACTAAAGAATAAAAGCAATGAGCCGTTCCGAAGTGGCCTAGTGGATTAGGCAGCGACCTACCACGAGGCATATGTGTCGGAACTTGGTTCGAATCCCGGAATCGGTATGGATGGTTGAAAAATGTCCTTTCCTGTGTTTATCTGCTTCTTCAGGTCTGAAATCATTCCTTAATGATGGTAACGGGAAACCACCTGAATATCTTACCCTTGAAATTGTATGGATAATTCTAGGAGTTCGCCATCTTGGGAACACTAAGCGATCCGTTGAACACGGACCTTCGGACACGAAGATCGCTCTTCGATGCGAACCGCACGCAACAACAACAAGATGGATGGAGAATTCAACTAGAAAATTCAGACAAATTTCTGCATTGCAAATGCCCTCTTAACAACTATGAAAAAAAAAGGATTTTTTTTTTCAATTAAAAAAAGAAAAGAAAGAAAGATCTTACTTTTCAATAAGAGAGAAAGTTCGATTTTAATTCATTGAAACAATTCTTTAATTAGAAAGTTAATCTACAATTTATTGCTTTCGCTGTAATTGGGTAACCAAATGTATTGCTATGAAGATTCTTGAGCCTATTCGGAAAATAAACACAATAACTTCGAATGAAACATCCTTCAGATGCATCTCCGTTAGTCTTCATTATACAGGGCGATTCATAAAGTACTGGAAGCTCCGCCTCCATTTTAGCTTCACTGCTATGCAATATGTCGCTTTCCTTTTATCTGTGGGTTTTATCTGCAAGGTTTTTGTATAGATTCAGTGTAAGTTTGTATTACATTTCTCGATAATTCCGGAGAATAATAGATTCAAAGAAGAAATGAATATTTAAAAGATATTAGAATTATTCCTCATTATTCTGATGTTAACAGGTTCCTTACCGAACCGTTCCAATCAAAAGACAAATAAATAACTCACACAAAATAAATTCACAATTGTTTTATCAATTTAAAAATGCTGTCATTTATTTTTTTAAAAGCTAATGTTGATTTTGAATGACAATTTTTTAAACATTCCATGCCCTATTTTCCTTTTTTTTTTTACACCAAATTTGACTTAGAAAAAATATTTCGATGTTCGTTCTTTATAGGCCTATTTTTCCAGTACTTTGAAATATCGATGAATGTAATACAAACTTACGCTGAATCTACACAAAAACTTTGCAGATAAAAGCCATAGATAATAGGAAAACGACATATTGCACAGCAGTGAAGCTAAACTGGAGGCTGAACTTCCAGTACTTTCTGAATCACCCTGTATATTTAAAAAAGATCAGTCCATCTAAATTTTACTTTTCAAGGAGGTAACAAACATTTGCAAGACTGCAGCCTGTTTTATTTCTAATTTATTTCCATTGCAAAACTACTAAATTTCAAGACTTCAAGGTTATAAGAATCTTAAAAGAATAAACAAATGATCAAACTCAAAACAATAGAAAAACAATTGTTTGAAATTTTTTTTTCCTGATGAGTAATCTAGAAAAAGGAAATAAAAACTTACCAAAAGAAATTACTGTTACCTAAGAAAAAGATAAAAAAGATTTTAATTTAGCGGTTTATCACAATATTATGATTAAAAAATGTATAAAAGTAAAAGTTATTTCTTTTAATGAATTTCTATGGATTATTCAACAGAATTATACTGACTTAGTTTGTTTTATTAAAGTAGTGAAGTTAGCAGCTAATTTTAACAATTACATATTTAGTTTTTTATATTTTCACCAAATATAAAATTTGACGTTATTCTTACTACTGTATCCGTTTTCCCTTTATATTACTGTTACGAAAAATATAAAAAGTATACGTTTTAAGAAAACAGGATCTTTTTATATTCATTAGTACCTTCTTGGATAATAAAAATAAAGATAAGGGTAATTTTTTAACACAACTAACATTTTCATCGTCATCCTATTGGCCGGAATGGATCCCAGATGTTATCAGGAAATCTAAGCACATTATGGAAAATTTGAGACTGACATTTAAAGCTGTTCCTCAGCTGTTTTCAACATTAAAACATAAGGAATCTTCCAAAAAATCATTTAGTTAACGTTTTATTGGCCATCCGATGTCTAAGTCTTGTTTAATTGAAGGCGTGGATGTCTCCTCTCCCTTTGTTTATCTCGATCTTGGCGAAATGTCTGCAGATTTTTACTTACTGGGATCTGTTTTAATTTCCTTAATCAACATAGTCTGGATAAAGTCGACAAAATAGTCTGGACAAAGGAAAGCTTAGGCATTAAACTTCAAAAAAATAATGAAAAATTATCCCTTCGTTATTCCTAAATTGGTGTTAAGGATTATTAAAAAGCGAGGATTAAGGATAAAAAGTGGTGTTTTTTTTATCAAATTTTTGCTGAAATTTCAAATTAATCAAGATTCCCTATTAAAGTTTTTTATTATTATTATTATTATTATTATTACTAGGAGTAGTAGTAGTAGTATTAACACTTTCTTAAACAAACAGCATAAACAAACTTTTCAAAATACCAGTATGTACTGTACATTTATTAAAAAGTCAAAAAAATAATAACAGTATTTTTAAAACCATACTTCCTTTTTGGGTCAATCCTCTTCATATTAAGTTTTACGATTTTAAATCAAGATGCGCCACCTTTGATTAAATTATTTATTAAAATAATAATAAATAATATATATTGCGAATTTTCGGAAATATCTCTCATCCTTTCTCAAGCATTATACACTTTCTAATAATGGTACAATAACTTTGTAATCCAATAGAACAAAACAATTTTGTTTATCTATCTAAATACTACCTAAATACAATTCTTATCAATAAACTTATTATATTTATTTATTTACAAAGGAATAAGGGATATTTCCGAAAATTCGCAATGTATAATATTTATTATTTTAATAAATAAGTTAATCAGAGATGATGCATCTTGAATAACAGAATATAGCGAGAATATTTTATTCTGTTAAAAGCGTAAAAAAATGTGTCTTGAGTAGTCTGATGATGGAGTGAGGGCGGAAATTAAACTAGGCCTACGAGGAACATAAAAGGAAAACCTTCAGAATTTGCATTCGATTTTTGCTCAAAAGTAGCACAGCTTTGAAAGGAAGAAGAAAAGAAAAAAAGAATTGACAGAAGTTAAATCATTTTTCTTCAGCTCTGAGCAACCTCATAAGGAAAATGAAAGATATCGCTAAATTCATCAATCCTTTTTCTTTTTTTTTTTACATTTACTTTTAATTAACTAACGTGATGGATAGTTAATCCATCCATTATGTGTATGATAGTTTAAAGTTAATGTTTGATGGATCAACTGCTATGGATAGTTATTACAGAATTCATTACTTTGACACATGCTGCGTTAATTATTTGTTTCTACATCGTTAATTAATTAACCATTCAATTAATAACAAATATGTTTGAAATGCTTTTGAGAGGATTTCAGATTTGTAATACAATGTTAGGAAAGATACAATGAATGCTATTGCCCCGGACGAAAAAAAAAACTGTTTCAAATTTCATTGTATTTAACTTCGTTGATTTTACTTGCAGATAGTGAAACAGTATTTGTGAGGCTAAAGGGGAAATTTTCGAATAACTTTCTCCTTAAATTACATAATTATATGGTCATTCCTTGCTCCTACACACTCTTCATATCTACAAAATACACCCCAAGATCACGGCATTCTTAGATGCCACAATGAAGAGTTGGAACACAACATTACACCTACGCACCTCCAACACCTCCATCACTACAGATCCCATTCCCTTAAGGAGAGGTATTTTTCAGGGAGACTCCTTGAGTCCTCTTTGGTTTTGCCTCGCCACTGAGCCACATACTAGATAACACAAAACACGGTTATAGGCTCACCTCAGGCACTCTGACACCATACAAAATCACACACTTACTCTACATGGATGATATTAAACTCTACGCCACAACTTCCAGCTCACAGTCAAGCGCGTTACAATTGGTTACTGGAACCAAACAATGGAGATTAGGATCATTAATAAAGCGATAATTTCAATTATAATATTCAATTATAGCTGATGAAACATACAATTTAGATAACTTTAGGTGAGGTATTTTTTTTAAAGCAATCCAAAATGAAAATGGTTATATTTTGGTTAATATTTTTTAAAATAAAAAAAAAATGCATTTCTTTAAATTTCCAACGTAGATGACTATTACTGAAAATAATGTCCCATTTTTAATTTTAGCCGAAAAGCAACCTAACAAAAAAAAGGAAAGGATAATTTTTAACCATGAACTTATTAAGGAACTTATAAATTCCTTAAAAACATTTTTTTTTTGCTTGATAAATTAATGGTAACCTTGTTAGTTGTCTGAAACTTAATATAACTTAATTACTTGATTTCAAAGAAGCTTGCAGACATTTTGTTTTATATAAAATAAAAATTCTCAAAGTCGAAGTTATTAAAGATAACTTTTGTGTTTAATAAATGCATTATAAATTTCGTCACAGACCCTAAATTCAGGATTGAAAATACCTTGAAGACAAACTGATCGGTTACTATAGCAACGCTTCGTTGACATGCGTCTGCTTGGCTTAATACGATTCCCGTAATTATTTTCAATTTTTAAATCGATTTTTTTTGGAGGGATCGCCTTATTATATCATAAAAGTAATAATAAAAACAGTCTTTGGAAGGAGTTAAAACATATTGGAGTCGCTGTTTTTGAATAAAACCAAACGATATTTGAAGTAATTTTACTAATTTTTAAGACAAAACCCAATCGAAGAGACACCTTGTGAAAATGGAAAAGCAGTGAAAAGTAAAGCATAAATAATCAAGTTTAACGTGCTGAAATAATTCAATGAAAATCAAAAACAAGATAAAAGCAGCACATGTCTAAACTATAAAAGATAAAAGCAGCACATAAACTACCTATAAATTTAGTGAAGAAATTAAAGATATTTCGATGATAACTCCCCAGTAGATATTTCAAATCTAAAAGCAGATTACCGCAAAGATCAGATTTTAAAATAACAAAAAATAAAGCATTGGTAAATGGTTAACAAGAAAAAAGTCATTTAGAACCGAAAACTTTACTAATATACTATCTCTAAAACTGAAAGCAATAATTCGTTAAATAGTGGAAATAATTTCACCTTGAAAACTTTCATGGAATTCAAAGGAATTTGATAATGGAAGAAAGGCAGATCATTATTGGACTAAATCTGATTTTCAGCTTGATTTCTTTAATTGTAAGTAAATTTACAATGAAAAGGAAGTTATTTACAATATGTTATTCACATCACAGAAGATTGAAGGATCTCGTAAATTTATTTACAATTAATAACATATCATATTAAGGGCATAAGTAAAATGAAACATATTTTCTAATAAGGTTGTGAAGACCATTCTGACATGTAAGTTGCAATTTAGTTTTTATTCAAATTTAAATTCTATTTAGACTCGCGATAATCCGACAGTTACGAGACCGAGGGGGTGTCGGATTATCAAAAATGTCGGACTACTAAAGATTGATTTTTTTAAAACTGAATTTTGACTTCTAAGGCAAGAAAATTTAAGTTATGTATATACAGTATTGTACGTACTACAGTACGTATATTGTAACAATACATATTGAGTACATATTTTACGGCCTGTGAGGATGTACAAAAAAAACCTCAATTAGGCATAGTTTTACACAAATGAACACGTGTGTATGAATTACTAATTTATTACTGTATTTATGTCTTAAAAAATAAAATTACAGTATATAATGTAAAATATAATTTTATGTCTTAAAATAAAAAATAAAAATACGTACATACGTCTGTATCTGCAGCAAGCGCAGTGACGTCATCCGACAGTCCGTCATCCGGCGTCGCACTATCGAGCGTGTCAGACTGTCAAATGTCGGATTATCGCGATTCAACTGTGTATATATATATATATATAAAATAATAATATTATTTTTTAATATAAGTAAATAACTAAATAAGTGTTAACGATCCAAATAAATAGTATCAAGCAAACTACTATCGTCTTGCTTTTACTCAAAATATGATTTGGACTGTTTACCTAATAGCATTATATTTTTCTGTTTTTTTCCTTGGAACTAATCAATAGAGGTAGGATTAATGCCTATTAATGCTAGAATCTGTCAGTGATTTCAACAACTTTATTTTCCCATTCCTGAGCAGTAGCACAAAAGCCATCTTAAGACAATAGCAAAGACCTTGTTTTCAGTCTCAGTAACGAAAGCGGCCATTTGTTGGTCTTAAGGAAACACAAGGACTCGGTTTTTTGCTTCACCCAATCTTTCACAAACATTTGCAGTGTAAAAACAAGAGTTCACTGCTGTGACGTCAAATGGCGTACCAGTTCTATTTGCTCCGTCCATGGAAACCAAAGTCATATCTCACATCCAGAGAAGCATAAAAACCCATTCTTATTCATTTCTTTCTCAGGAAAAAAAAAGAAGAGTTAGATGCGAGTTCAAATTGACCTGAAAAAGATTTAAATACGTCAATAACATCAACGCCGTCTGTTTAGTCGTGGATTATCGCACGGGATTGTCAACAACTAAATTCAAATTTACAACACTATTGTGAACTTTTAAAATATCCTGGTTTATTGCAAAAATTAATTAACTGAGCAAATAATGTTATCTGTCTATACTCTACTACAATGTTTGTCCAGTCCTACAAACATAGTTGCTCGATAACAATGGTTTAGTTTGGTTTTTGAGATGAATTTTAGAATTTTTTTTTTTTCGTTGAATTGCATTTTCATATTGTGTGTCCTACAGACAGCAATACAAGAGATTACACTTATTATTATTATGATTTAGGGACCTATAACCTTATTACGAGGATTTGTTGTCAATTGAGAAAATGATCAATTAAAAAATAAAAAAACAGGACAAATGCCAATCAATTTTCTACGAAAGTAAACTACTTTCACTCAAGATTCCTAATGTTTATTATAATGATGCGAAAAGAAAGACATACAAAAATTGTTAATTCAAACGCGATTTCAATAACGTTCTTCATGGGAAAAGTAAAGGGTCAACATCCATTAGAAGATAAAACAAAAATACAAAATTAAATCAGGGGCAAAATTTGTAGTCTGACGGTTCACAACCAAATAAAATAAAAAATTAGAAAGAACTTAAACCTCTTTTATTAACTTATTTCGTAAAAATCTCTTTATTTCTTTTCTTTATTTTTTTTCCAGTTGTGAAGACGAAATAAAAGGAAATCCTACATTTACGTATTTCATTTCTAATATTTGTTTAAAATGAAATATTTCTATTTTCTAAAAAAGAAAAAAAACAAAAGAATTAAATCCGTATTATTTACTTGAAGTACTTAAGTGGATTCATTTTAATCGCATCAAATCTACGTGCAGTGGATTAGCTAATGAATTGTTTAAGAGAATCAGATAATAACAGAACAATAAGGATATGTCGTTGTTAAAATTTCAATTTTTTTCTAGAAGTTGTTTCTCCGCCATCTTGCGCTGGTTTCTCGACAAGGACACATTTGGAAAAGATTTCAAATCTAAAAGTTAGATCTCTTGAGTCCTTGAATTTGCATACCACATTTCAAGAATATCTATCCAACAGTCCAAACGTTATTACGAGAAGAACACACGCACATACAGACTGTCTCACTGTTTCACGACCTTACTTTTCTATTGGAAAGTCCAAATAATGTCATCTAGTAAAAAATCTTTAATTAAAATAAAATGTCTATTACGGTACCTACCAAGAAGTTAATGCAGAAGATAATGAGACTGACATCACTGAACTGCTTTGGCCTTTTGGTTATCTGCTTTCGCTCAGAGGAGAATTATCATCGTTTCTTTCTGAGATAATTAAAGTATGCTATCGAGAACCCTTTACCAAAAGAATTTCCATCTAGAGACCAAAGCACTAGTTTGGCAACATTCCAGCGGCCTTTAAGGAGGTTTTTTTACCATCAAAATATCAAGGAGAATCTTTGTCGCTATATTTTTTTTTCCTCTAAAAATATCTTTGTCAGTTCCGACAGAATTCTAGAGCTGACGTCTTTTCAATTTCCTTTGTTACTTCCTGAAAAAAAAACTCTTTTAGAGGTTCATGGTCATCCTTGATTCTGAAATTTAATGAATAATTTATTATAAACATTAAAGAAAAAAAAAACAACAACGCTTACTGCAATATCTCAATTTGTTTGATAAACAATGTCAAAGCTGTTTTGTGAGCTAAGGCTATCTAAATTGGATTGCTAAATCAAGTAATTCCAAAAAAAAAAATACAATATTTAAATACGATGAGTTTTGAAATTTCTGGTTGGGAGAAATCATCCTAGTGGTCAAGGCAGAAGTACGAGTAGCTACATCGTAGTCTTGATTTGCATGGTTCGTTGAAAAATGCATGATTCGTTGAAACCTGATACAATACTTTTTTCATATATTTTTTTTTCATATGATTTTTCTTATAACTGTATAAACAATTCATACAATTTAATATTGATTTTTCCCCATTACCTTCTGGAGACTTACGGATTTAATTTTCTTAGCCCAAGTAATCTTGTCAGTGTTCAATCTGGCAACATATCATGTGAATGGTTAGGATGATGCAGGAGTATTCAACTTTTACGTTCTTTTTAGATGAACTTTAGTAAAAACCTCATTAAAAATAATGATATACCTCATCAAAAATATATAGATATTCTAATAGGAATCTATGTATGTTTCAGATGAGGTATTATGGCCTCGACTGCAGAGTATGTTCAGCTTTTTCATAAATCTCTGAGGTCATCTCTAACCAATGGAGAAAGTTACAATAGCACAATGATTGCGATGTTCTGATTAAACTTTTTAAGCATAGTACTAGGATAACTAAAAATACGTGACCAATACAAGCGTAATTTAGATCCAGCATAATTTAACCAGCAATGTAACCAGCGTAATTTAGATCCGTCTAAAGGATAAATATTATGCGTGCCTGAATAATTAATCAGTATTTTCAGTGTAAATATCTTACATTACGCATTATTTAATTTCTTTGACCCTTCGTTGTTGCATTATTTCATTAATGTGGACAAATCAATTTTATAGACTGAGGTTAAAGAAGGCTATCGTATTGGCGCAGCTTAGCCGCAGCTGCTTTTGCGCCATTAAACACCAACCAACCAACCAAGGCTATCGTAGTCTACTTTAAATTCCAGTTTAAGAAAGTCTTGTTTCTTGAAACACCTACGAACTAAGTTTGAGTTGTCTTTTGATATTCAAATCATGTGCAGATCTTTGTTTTTGTTTAACTTATTGTAAAGATTTAGTAGCCATTCCGGCATGGCCCAGCGGTCTGGGCGGCGGTCTGCCGTGCGGACGTTGTGTCGAAATCTGGGTTCAAATCTCGGGCGTGGCTTGGTTGTTCAATTTCCTTTTCTGTGTTTGTCAGCCTCTTCTTCACTTTCTCTTCGGTCTGCAGCCATTCCATAATGGCTTCCTGAGGAAGGTCACGGGAACCCACCTCAGTTTCTTTCCTCAGGTGCTTCTATGGGAATTTTTGAATTCCATAGGAATGTTGACCTATCTCCCGACAGAATGCCTATGGATGGATGGTAAGCGGCGGATGTTTGGCGATTCCAACACCGAACAGGCTTGTATTGAATTCTAGTATAATAAAATCCAGTTCAGTAATATGACTTTGCAGTCTTGTGTCTTCCTGTTAAATTAAACTTTATTAATTCAAAAAAAAAATAACAAAAGAGTCTGTTGATCTGAAAACATTCAAAAATATAAAACTAATTCACTTCCTGATCACTAAGTTAAAAAAAAATATAAAAGCACAATTATAGAAGCCTGGATTTTCGATTGTAATTGTGAAAACCTATTATGTTTCTGAAACTCCTGGTAAAGGTAAATATATAACCTCAAATTTTCGTGTATCTTGTCTTAAAAAACAACAACAACTGATTTGGTTTTCGATTTTCAAGTGAATAATCGAAAGAATTGTTCCACTTTATTCTTTAGCTCGCATGCTTAGATGCTTCAATAAGAAATCTTTGTTTCCTTCAGGAATAGTTTTTAACTGAAATCAAATTTTGAAAAAGGAAATTTGCGCATGCGCACTGCTCAATGGATTTCTAACACTATGAAATTCCCAAGAAATCATCTTAGAAGAAAAGGAATAAAAAAAAAGTGCGGGGCTAAGAAAAACTACATCAAACTAGATATAACCTAACACTTTCCTTAGCATTTTATAGCACAGTTCAAGTTTAACAAGCCAAAAAAACACTAAAATTCGACACCAGTTGGCGTTAAATGTCCCATTCTGAAATCAGGAACAATAAAAGCAGACAACATATGGCGTTCACGTATCTGTATTTGAGTTTTCCTTATTGAAAGTTAGCAATCATCTTTATTGAGATTTTCGTCAAAGAAAAAAAGCTAGCCATGGGTTCTAATTTACTGCTACCTTCGTAAATAGAGATATAATATGAGAACTGCAAAATATAAAGTTTTAAAGATTAAACAGGATTTATTAAAAGTGTTTTTAATTTTTTCAACTGTTATCTTTCGCTTTAATCTCTGCCTGAATTCTTTAAAAGATCTTTTTTCCAGTATTTCTTTGAATTTTTCTAGTTAATAGGAATTACTTTATTCCCTGATCAAAATCAAATAAATGTATTCTGTAAAGAAATAAATAGCAGCGGAACCATTACAAAGCTTTTCTCCGTAATTGTGTAATTTCATGTAAATTTCGGAACGCAATGTTTCAGTTCTTCTTTCCGAAGTAATACGTTAATTCCTAAAGTAAAATAATAACCGAAATATTTCAGAATTGATGTAACTATCCCAAATTACAGTAGATTATCGATTTTATGTTGATTCCAAATCGAATCGAATCTTAATCCAATCAATTTAAAATTTTAAATTTTAAATCAGATTAATCAGGTTATTCTAAATCAAGCACGATGGTTGAGTTTTTCCTGAGACATCTTTTAAAATACATTTACAAAATGCTATAAGAGAAAGATAGCAAGATTAGAATGTGCAATGCAAACTTTGATTTTTCTCAATGCATTGTTATTTAAATTACCGCTATCAGGATTTTAATGAATAGATGAATAGACAAATATCTATACTTGTAGTGAACTACTTAAAAAGTAACATAAAAACATTAACCGGGAAACGTGTTTGAAGTTTGGACAAAGGTGATGTAAAAATCGTACAAAATCTTACCCATTTTTTACTATTAAGGCAGCGGTTGTTTCCTTTCAACTCTTCTTATTGATAAAAACTGGTGCAGCCAAGTCGCATAGAAGGTCCCCCTCAAGTTTTTGTTTGCCATTTGTTAGGTCGATAAGAATATATTGTTGCTGGGATTTTTTTTATCGTATCATCCTAACAACAACTAAAAAATTGCAATTCAATTTTGTGGTGACATAATAGAAACAGAGCTTACATCAAATACCAGACATCACAAGAATCCGAGACGAAATATGATAAACACTCGGCACATTTTTAGATATTTATTGATATGAGAATGATTTAGAAAAAAACTTTTTCTTGGCCAAGTGTTAAAACAGGCAAAAGGATTTAATCTTTCTTATTACTGTGTATTTAACTTTTGCTTTTTTATTTTACGGAAATTTTACTGTTCTTTATTGAAAAACTGATCCATTATATTACTTGCCGTTTGCAGAGAAGCACACTAAAAGAGAAGCTGAAGATTTTGTATCAAAACTAATAAAATTTTTTGAAATTAAACAATTTATGAAAGATAGAACTTTTTTTTCAATAAAAGGTTGCCAATTTTCACGTAATTAGTTGTACTGCCTCAGAAGTTATTTGCATGTGCACACACACAAAAAAACCACATAGACACGAAAGAAGGCCAAAAAGAAAAATAATTCATTTTTAACCTACTTTATAGCAGATCAAGAGATAGATCTCGAAAATAAGTTAGTGGAAAAGATCTACCCTCTCTTTTATCGCTACTCTTTCAATTCATATTATCAGGAAACTCTGCTGGAGTCTCTTGGCAGGTTTCCTTTGATTACTGTAGTTTTCGATAAAAACGTAAGGAAAGAAAAAGAAAAATTAGCGTTTTATTCGAGGAAGAATAAATAAAATTTGTATTCACTGCAGAAGAATTATGGTGCTGTAGTGCTACATTTCTTAAGACATTATTGTGAAAGTAGATAAATTCACATTGAGTGTCATTTTCATAAGAGAACGATTCTAACTAAACTAAAAATTTAACAGCAGAAGTAATTTTATCTTGTGCAACATCATTGGAAACAGCTTCCGTGATTTTGACGTTCAAAAAATTAACTTGGCTGTTTAAGAAGCTGATTTTTTTTCATAAAAGAGTTCTCCTTATCTCAGTTTCGCTTAAGCCTTCAAGAAACTAATTTGTTATTTTATCTAATATACTGTATAAATACTTTTAATTAACATTATGTAGTGTTCTGTTAATTATTCACTATTTAAATACCTGTCATTAACTATTCTTACATATTGATTACTCTCATTAATTAAATTTGTGTTCAACATACTAAAAGCTTTAATTTGTGAGAAGCATTCTTAGCCATATTAGCCATTCCAACAGAATTTTCAAAGGTTGTAGTTAAATTGTTTAGTTTTTTTTTAAACTTTTCTGTTTTAGTCATAAGAAAGTCTTCCAAAGCAGATCTAAAATTGCCGTTAAACTTTAATATTTTTTCAGAAGAATACAGAATTAAAAATATGACAGATTGTACTGCTCATTAATCTTAAATAAGATTCTGTCACTGAGCCTCAATATTTGGTGGACTTTGGGTCAAATTATTATTTTTATAAATAGAAGAAAATAGAGTCTTCTAAATTATGAATAAAAAAATTAAAACAACAAGAAAAACTAAGTATTAAATAAATTCTAATTTATTTAGCGTAGAAGGCAATTAGTTAGGAAAATTCACATCAACTTATGTTAATTAGAAGCATTAAATCAGGAATTTTCAATATGTGCGGCCTAGTTCATTAAAATGTCACATTTGGACTCTTAAACTAATTAACAAAATTTCAACGAAAAAAAAAAAGAAACAAAATATAAACTGCTACATTTCTACAGATTGAAATTCGTTGGAAGTAAACATCTCATCAAATTAGGTGCAGCATATGATTTAGCAAACAATTGTGTGTTGTGTCGCAGTAGCAGTTGGTTGGCAGTGAAGTCCAACCGCAGGCGGTCAATCTGCCTTGCTTCTATCTCTTCCCTTTGCCGTTGGCTATTTCCGTTTAAAGCTGAATCTCCTTTAGTTAATTTGGCTGAGGTGTGATTTCACTAACAAAGTTTCGTGAAGACCACAGCAATTCTATAAACAAAATAAATATTTGTCCGAAACAGATTTTGCCCGAATTAGAAGTGTCTCGAAAAGTTGAAAGACAATTGTAAATAGAGACTAGACTGATCTAAAGAGCCTTGCGGATACAAAAGAAAACAAGAAGACTGAATGAGTTTGACTGAATGAGGAATGAGTTTGTAACACTTCATAGATTAACTCCGTCACTTTTATAACATTTCGTTCGATGAAGATTATATTAAATTATTTCTCAATCTACTTTGCAAATTTCTAAAATGAAAGCATGTTCTATGTAATTTGGAGCTTTTCTTTAAATATTGTAAGCAACCTACAAGAACTGATGTTTTGCCTATGATAATACTCTTCTTCTCAGAATGGATGAATACTGGAGTGTTTTTTTCATTAATTTATTTTTAATTAATATTCCTGTGGACATTGTTCTTTCATTATTAAGTTACTTTACTTTCATTATTTCTACTGTATCTGTACCAAAATGCTTTTTTTACGATAAATACAATAAAAAAATAATAAAAATATGGAAATAATAAAAAGAATTTAAAAAAATGTTATTTTTATTCTCTAAACATCTGTTACCATGAAGTATAAAAAAATTACTGGAATAAATTAAACCAAATAACAGTAACCTAATCAATAAATAATAGCGATATCATTTCAAATTTAATAGTAGAGCATTGAAATAACCTCAAATAAAAGAGTTCTTTTATTATGCTAATATGAATAATTGTTTGTTTGTTTGTAAAGTGGGTTTTAGTTTTTTAATTAGTTGACACACAAATATACTAGAACACCATTGCCTTGAAAAACATCTTTATTATTCTTAATAATATTTCATTTCTTTAAACAAGAAACTTCTTCAGGTTTTTCTTTAGGAAAAGAAAAGCTTATAAATAATAATTTGTATTCATAACGAATTATGAAGTCTTAGAGGAAGGAGAATGCTTTTCTTTTCCTCAAGTAAAACCTGAAGAAGTTTCTTGTTTGAAGAAATGAAATATTGTTAAGAATAATAAAGATGTTTTTCAAGGTAATGATGTTCTAGTATATTTGAAACTTATGTATAGACTTTGAGGAAATTCAGTTGACACTCAGTCTAAAGTTCAAAGAATTCCAGGCTGACGTCTATAAAATGCTTTCCAGTGAGTTAGGCGAACTCAAATCAAATCGAACTCATTGAATTTTCATCAAAATAAATAATGTGTATTAATAAATAGTGTATAATTTAGATTGTATAATGGAAATGTTTCAAATCAACAATTGTTCTTTCCAAAGTATGCTGTTTTACTTCAATGAAAGCCCATTGGTAAGTATATTTCAAGTTTTTGGAAACTCAGTTTATTGCTATCAGCAATCCATTCATCCCTTTATTCATGTATCAGCATCCGAAACCATTTTAATGAAAAAGAGTTATAGTGATCACCTCTCGGTGAATAATTCGATCTCGTAAGGGATTCATTATAAGATGACAAGCGCTAATATGTGCGCATAGTAGGTTTTTTTTTTCCCTTTCGTCTCCTCCCTCCACATCTCCTTTCTTCCAACCTGTTTTTCAATAGCTCTACCCAAAATCCCCCCCCCCCCTGCAGGCTGTTTGGAACTTCCTATGTTTTAAATTGAATGCTTTTTTGTAGGTTTTCATTCTGAGAAAGGTCATTGTAAGCTCTGGCCGAAACATGTCGTTTTAGCAAAATTTTTTAATTGTTGTTTTAGATTAGTTTTAAATTAGTGTGTTCAAGCCTCCATTGCACAGTAATATTATGGCACACGGTAAATTTTATATTGAATTATTTAAGGGCTTGAATTGAAATAAATTGAATTAAAATAAATTGTTAATAAAAATAAAATTTATTGTCATAATTCTTCTTCAGGCTGTCTGTATTCCAATCATTATTCGTAATTTGCTAGTTTTATGATAAATATTCCTTGCTGATGTCGGATTGTTCACTGTATAAATAATTCTTCATTGAAAGCCCATACAATCGAAAACAGAAGTATAATTCTACATCCCAAGTGTAACATTATTCCGCCGAAATATCAAATCTCTTGATAATGTAAGAACTTGAGTCTACATCTTCAGAATGAACATTTAGGGTGAAGATATTTATGGATTAATACATTTCATGGCAGCATTTCTTCTACGCAATCTATATATTCAAAATCTACTTTAGTAGTAAGTACAAACTATTGGCATTTATAAAAAAATAATTATTTTTTACATTTCATTTTCAATTGAAGAATAAATAAGCCTGATTTAACAAACTCAATGTTACTAATTATCAACAAATAAATCATACACCATTCTAAATTACTAAGTTGCTGTATGACAAGCAAAGATATTAAATAATTCCAAAACTCTTGGATTTTACAAATGTTATAATTTGCAAGAGAACTAAATTATCTTTCATTCATTTTCACATGAATAGTAATGTTGCATTTAAGCAGAACAAATACCAAATAATGCCTTTTGTAAATCTTTGTTCTGTTTTCATCTATCTTTCTGTTCAGTCTTTTTTGCACTGTAATTCTGTAATGTAATTGTAATCTGTATAAAACAAGATAAGGTTATTCGTTCGCAAATTATTAAAATGATAGATGCCTATCATTTTCTGGTTAAATTAGAAAGTCGACTTTAATTAATATTCTTTTTAAGCTTTTCATAAGTTTCAAAAAACAATTTTATATATTTGTACATATTAATCAACAAATTAAATTTTCATTTTATTAGGACAAAAAAAAAGATATTAAAAAAATATATACATAAATCATTACAATGAAAACTATTTTCTATTAAAGCTTCACAATACAGACTAACTATTTCCCATTCTTCTGATGAACTGTTCTTCTAATAACCTGTTTCCTTGAACCAACTGATGACGAGATGGGAATGGTAAATAAGTTTCCACCCTTTTACAATTCTGCTAAAATCAAAAACACAAGAAATGCAAAGGAAAAAAACCTGAAAGGCAGCGATGAAGATATTAGCCTTTTTTTCCGAGATAACCACGTGCCTCTTGAAGATTAATAACATGTCACTCACAGCTTATTAATTCGCTTCTTCTAAGTCGGGGATACTGAAAAGAATTTCTCACTTCCTCTTCCGCCCACATCGAACTAATTTACGTGCAGTTGTTCCTCAATGCCTTCGTTGAATCTTTTCGTTACAAGATTATCAAAACACGTCTCAAGTTACTCAAGCATTTTTTTTTTCTTTTCGCAATTCTTGAAAACGATTCAATCTCAGAATCCGTGCGTTAATACAGTATTTCTAATTTTCACTCAAACGTTAAAAATGTACAATTTCCCTTTCATAATCATTTGAATTCAATCTATTTCTGGTATCTATTCTTCGTTCCACATTTTTTATTTCTTCATCGCTTCGGCTTTTTGCTTTTATTTGCTATTCGTCAGTCTCTTAAAAAACCCTCTGTTGTTCTTTTTGTCCCGAGTGATTTCCAAGACAACAAGAGAAATATGTAAGGGTTCCCTGAAGTCGGCAGCTGTCACAATCATAATAAAGCGAAACAAAAGAAAAAAGAAGAAAAACTCTCCTTCAATTGGATTACCAATCCCATCGAGACTCGGGCAGTATTAAATGACATCCAAGTGCATCTGATTTTTAACCCACCTTCTTTCCTGATTATCCCTCCTTGATCTTGTTAAATCATTTCGAATTTCCTTTCAAATAAAAAAAAAAAGAATAAAATCCCGTTGTCCCAAGGAATTGATGAGGCAGAAGAACATAAAAAAAAATGGAATTTCATGGTGCATTAAAAATGCTGTTTCAATGTTTAAACCGAATAACACTTCAAGAAACATGAATCAAATCTCGCCATTATTAAGCAAGGTAGGAACAGCGATTAGCAAACCAATCACAATGCTTAGCAACGGCTTCTGATTAATGTATGTTGAAGTATTGCTTTAATTTCCTTATTATTATAAATGTTATTGGTGCGAATGCAAAAGGTGCAATTGTTGCGATTATTGTGATTGTATTATACGTGTGATTGTAAGGCGGAAATTGTTGCGATTGTTATGATTGTATTATACGTGCGATTGTTGGGAATGCAAAAGGCGCAATTGTTGCGATTGTGCTTAATGATAATTTAATGAGATTTTAATGATACTTGTCTACAGACAGACGGACAAAGCGGGATTATAAGGCTTCCTATTCAGAAGCCTAAAAAATACACGTGGGTTGTTTTTTTCTTCGTTAGCTTTCAATATCTTTAGAGTTGTTAGTAAAATTTACAGAAATTTAATAGATCAAAAATCAAATTACATCTCTAAAGATAAGAAATCATTTAAAGTTTGCAAAGAATTTACATACAGTATAATCATCAAAAAAAAATTAGTTAGGTTTTTGCGGTTTTTGTGATTTTATTATATATTATTGTTTGGTTTTTTATTATTATTAAAGAACTAATCCAAAACAGAACCATTTTAAAGTTTATAGATAGATTATAAATGTTTGAATACAAAATGATTTAAAAAAAAATTCGTTACCAAATTCTATTACATCCTAATGTTCCAAAGTCTTGTAAATTACATTAACTTGCTGTATTCGCCCCAGAGACAATAAACTTCCTGTTCATAAAAGCCCATCTATTATGAATTCGTGCAGTCAACCGTAAACGTTGGCCATAAAAACTTAAAATCATAATTCAGGGTTTTCTGCTGCTCAGTTTATATTTTAAATTCGCATCTACTTTAAAATATGTTTCAAATTTAGAAAAATATTTAATTTTTAAGGGTATTTTAGTAGTACGTACTCTTATCGTTGTTTATTGCTATTAGCATTATTTATTTTCTTAAATGTTTTAAATTTATTATTTGTCGATTACAATAATGTTAATCCTTAGGATTATAACATTTATGAATGTTATAATTATAAATTTGTTGAAGGAATGTCTACAGTGCAACAGAAACATAACGGATATTTTAGTACTGCTTTTACGATAATTTTAATTAAGTTTTTTAATTAATTATGTCATAATGATAATTTATTTTAATTATACATTAAAATAGGGTATTAGTAAGTTGTATTTTTTAAGTTTACTACAATGAACTTAATTTCTTGTCGTTTACGGAACTGTGACATAATTTCTGTAAGTCTTTTCTTATTGGTTAAGAAAGCGTCGTCTTTGTTCTCAGACACATCTATAACTTCAACTGAAAGTCACAATTATGACTGTAGCAGGTGCACAGCGAATTACTGTCGATAAGGCGGAAGCTATCAGTAAATCAGACACTGTTCGATATCCACTGCGACGAATCTGAAAGTTATTTTTAGACCCAAACACAGAGTAAGGAACATATTTAGCCTGACCATTGTGAAATTAGCGTCCGTCTGTTGATTTAGTATCTTTTTTTCAAGTCTTCCTTTCATTCTCTAACTCCCAGTCATTTAAATGTTTTAGGAAGGAAAAACAGATTTCAGAAATTGTTACCTTTTATTTCTTCTTTCAAACGGGAGAAAAGACAAAAATGAAATCTTTTCAGATTAACGTAAGAAGCTTCACAGCTGTCTAATACTCTCAATTCTATCATAATGGCTGTAATTTGCTTAAATTAAAGCTATCATTAAAGGAAAGGGCCCAGATGAACTTTAGTACTTACTTTCCGTAGATCGTTGCGCTTGAATTTTCTTTTGATAAACCGCCATTCTCATCATTTGATTTATCGACAGGTTGACATTATTTTACTTTTTCATATTTCAAGAAAATGTTTTGGACAAAAAAATAATAATTTTAAAAGATCTCGGTATATTATCAATCTTTCTTTCTTCTTCGATTATACAATATATCGATCGTATCTAGGAACGATCTTCCTCTGGTATGACTTACAAATTCATTAACTTTGAATTAACAATATATAACAATATCTTCAATCTTCATAATACTTATTTAACTTTAAGGAGAACATGTACAAATTAGTTTCTGGTTGATAATTTAAAATGTTGTCATCTAGGAATAATCTGATAGTACAGATCATCTTTAAAATATTCTTCACGGCATGTTGTAAAGAGATAGGAAGACTGTATGGACAACAAGCTTATTCAGAAATAGGAAAACATCAGAAATGTTTGAGAAGATTAGCCAACTTTGAGAAACACGTAGCTTATCTATGGAAAGCTGAATACTATCGAATACTACAGAAACCATTAAGGCTTAATAAAGTGCCTCTCATCGTGGAAAATGGTTCAGCTCATCGCGTATTAGAAGAAGCAGGATGGAAATTGGTAGGTAATAAAACAAAAAAAATTAGAAAATAATAAGAAAAAGAATTGGAACTAAATAAAGCTATAGAGAGACATTATCCTGATCAAGTATATTCGGAAATTATGCAAGTGAACCGCAGAAGATGTAAACATTATTTTAGTAGAACAATGAGAGTGGAAATAAGAAAATTAAGAAGCACATTGAATGCAATGAATAGTAAGCATTATGATAAATAGACTTCTTAGTAAAAGGTAAATTCAACAAGATTAAAATGACAACCGAAATTGAAAAATCTATATTGGTAGTATATTGCACCAAATATTAGCAAATAAAGATAATACAGCTTTAAGTAATTTATCAAAATACCAAGAAAAGATCTTAAATAATTTACAGAATGACAAATCACGAATGATTCTCAAATTGGACACGGGTAATTACATAGTAATCACTGACAGAAGCAAATATGAAGAAAAAGTAGGAGATTTTAGAGGGTGAGGACTTCGAAATTCTAGATAAGGATCCTACATGCAAGTCATCTAAGAAAATCAAATAGGAAGTAAAAGAGTTAAAGGGTAAAGGAGCTACTGATTTTAAGAAATTTAAACAACTAACAATATATCAGAAACAAATACCTTTACGTGGAGTGATTGATTCGTTCGACGACCCTACACAGAATCTGGCGAAGTTTCTTGACGATATCTTTAAAAGAGTTACCGTCATTTAATCAAGAAGTCATTATTAAGAATACAAGGAGTTTAATTGATATTCTGAAGGATAAGAACTTCGATAATTAAATGAAAATTCGAATATTTACATTAGCTATTACAGCAATGTACATCTCCGTGCTAATTATAAAAGACATACAGTTAGAAAAATAGGAATATCATGCAGAAATACAAAATAAACAGATTTTTTTTGGAATTATTAAAATTGGTTTTCAATAAATCGTATTCAAATTCAAAAATAAAATGTATAAGCAAATTAAGGGATTTCCAATGTGTGCTCGGTTTCTGGACACACGTGTAATTTTGCATGAATAAGTTAGAATATGACACTATATTGAAATGAGACAAGAATATCTTTCATTTCTACAGGTATGCAGATGATGTGTTAATAATATGGAATGGTTCTAGGAGAAAGTTTAAACCATTTTTTAAATTATATTAATTCAGTATATATATAATTATATTATATTATTTATGTTTGTCATATAAAAATTTACAATGGAGGAAGTTAATGGTAAATTACCATATTTAGATGTTTTATTAAATAATACAGGAATATGAATACAACGAGAAAGTATATAAGAGTCATCATGTATTGAATTTTCAATCAACACAGTATAGCAGTAAAGCGTGGATCATAAAAAATTATATGAATAGGATTACCACGCATACTAGTGGTAAAAAAAGATATGGAATAAAAAGATAGACATTATGAAGACTAAATTGAAAATGAATGAATATCCTGAAAGCTTCATTAATAGTTGTATAAACATTATTTCCGAAGAATAAGGGAAATGTGTGAGAGAGGATAGAAATTATAAGACAGTAATAAAATTTTAAGTTAGATAGATTTATTAATGAAGCTTGTAAAAAGAATGAAATTACGATAATCCGATCTAATAGCAAAAGATTCATTTCTAACAGAATTAGAAGCTACCAAGAAGATATCCAAGTAGATTTATACAGTACCGAGAGTAGTATACAGCGTGATTCTAAATTCAAAGGACAAACTTAAAAGGGTGGTAGGGCACACTAAAATAAACATTTTTTTGGCAAACAATGTCTGTCCGCAACTGTCGCGTTTACGTGGTAGAGGCAGCTATTTTGTCGATGACGAAATCCGCCCAAAGATAGAGAGAGATTCGTTGCTAGTAGCATGTGGCCATAAAGCGTGTGGATTTGCATTTGCCCACACATGAGCATTGTGCACATTAAACATTACTTCACGAGTAAACAATGCTTCATCTGTGAACAGCATATGTGCTGGAAAATCTGGCTGCACTGCACTCTGCAGCTAGCGGCAGAAGTCTAAGCACCGAGGATAATCCTCAGCTTTCAATGCGTGAATTCTCTGTAAAAGGAATGGGTGTAATTGCTCCTGGTGCAAAAAATCTCCTTACGGTGGTTTGGCTCACATCTACGCTAACTACAACAGCACTGGTGCTTGTGTACATGCACAACCAAAACGAAGGTCGTACATAGATGTACCGACTGACTCACTAGGATCTGAGGCGTAGGCTCAAACATGTACTTCAAAACACAAGCCAATCATTTCCAGAGACGTGGGTAACCAACAAGAAAAAGAAATCAACCGATGAGGATCAACTAACCAATCATCCAAGAGGCATGGTGAACCAATAGCAGCAGAGAAGAAATAAACCAATCAATAAACAGACACATTAGTGGCGATTTTTATATAATTTCAATGGTTAATATAATGAATATAATGTAGGACCTTTGTTTAAATTGTGCATGTTGACAATGGGTTCCGTGTAGGTAATTCGAAAGCTCCGGTGTGTAGTCTGATATTATTTTTTAAATGAGTATTCTATAAGTTTACTTAAAAAAAAACCTATTAACGTGTGGGTTTTTTTAAGAAGTTTATAAAAATTACTGGAGACACACAATGCATAATTAAAAAAGATTTTATGTTAAAAATCTTAGTTAAGAAGATAAATAAAAATTAAAATATATTGACTTCATGCTATCGAAAGCCGACTTATTCTGGAAGAATATTAAACTTCCACTCAGAAACTCCACATAGTTATAAATACAATATAATAAAAATGCTTCTCGATAGAGCGTTTACTTATTCATCTAATAAGACCACACTAAATAATGAGATCTGCTGTATAAAAAAATTACTGATCAGAAATGATTACCCAAGTACATATATCAATGTATAAAAAAAATATTTTACAACATATATAATCCCAAAACAAAAAATCAAAAAACTCAAGACCAATGTTTTGTAAAATTCCCGTACATCCGTCAATGGGAACCTAAACTGAAACAAATTTCGAAAGATACCCACATATATCCAGTATGTAAGTTAGAAAATAAATTGAAATTTGAATGTAATAAAAAAGACCCCCTGAAGCAAGATAGTGAAGGCATAATTTATAAAGTGAATTGCAGAAACAAAAACTGTTTTTAATAGGCGAAACTGAAAATTCTCTAAAAAAACGACCTAATAACCATCAATATGCTTGTAGAACCCAAAATACCGACTCATCTATGATATCAAAGCATATGTGCAAATATAATCATTATCCTGACTTTGAAAACGCACTCATTATAAAACATGAAAAAGACCGAACAAAAAGGAAGGGTAAAGAATCACTATTTATTTATTTGTCAAGTTCATACAACACGAAATTGTCAAACAACAATGTAAAGAAATATTGTACTAACATTACTCTGCAAAAAAAAACTACAACTACAAATAGAACGTGAAACTGAAAAATCTCCACAGGAAACCACCCTTATAACCTAACAAGAAACTTAAACGATTCCTCCTGGATTATTCATCAATATAGGAACTTATATGTGCCCAATCATTCCGTGGAAAAAAAAAATCCCTACAAAATAAAATCGACTATGCCACAATATCTACATAGACAACGTCATCATTAGACTGCAACGCACAAGTAAAATACACCAATGACTGAACTCAAAACTATGAATAATTAAATCCCCACCTATATAACCCAGCATTCCCTTGAGTAACCATCTTGCTGATGATGGGGAGCTACGATTCCCTGAAACTGTACAGGAGTTGTTTTTAAATATTTTAATTTTTTTTATTTATCTTCTTAACTAAAATTTTTAAAGAAAAATCTTTTTTAATTAAGCATTGTGTGTCTCCAGTAATTTTTATAAGTTTATTTAAGAAAGGTTTCAAAATTGTAGAAAAAATTTTATAATGAATTATTTGTTGATTGGAAAAAGAATTATTTACAAATAATTTCAATATGATATATGTCAAATAGACAATGTGATATAATTATGTCTAAAGATATCGTATTACATGATGATTCAAAATTTCCTGTACAAACTTTAAAGGTATGTTAGCAATTCAAAAACAGACCGCATTCATAGTGAAACGTATGTCCGCAAACACAACGCGAATGTGCTAGAGGGCGCTGTTTGGCAGCATATTAGTTGGGCAGTGCGAATCATCGTCATTTGAGACGTTGACTTTGTAAGAGTAGGATGTATTGCTTCACTAATGCTGAGGGAGCAGATATGCACTTATCTATGAGGCAGCGAATGGAAACGGATGAGCTGCTGTATCATTGTATCGTGAACGGTTCCCCAAAAGACTATGTGCCTAATCATCAAACGTTTGCGCATTTGCACCAGAGATTGTGTGAAAATGGATCATTCGACAGAAACAGACATGATTGTGTCCACTTTTCTGTCATATTATAAACATAGAGCTAATAAACATATTGTCTACCTTAGTTATTGTCTTTTATTTCTGAACTTTAGTGTACCTTCGAGCACATTCGGATGGCGTTTGCGGACATACGTTCCGGTTTGAATACGGTTTGTTTTTGTATTCCTGACCTACCTCTAAAGTTTATACAGGGAATTCTGAATCACCATGGATATTGTTAATTCAAAGTTTACGAATTTGTAAAAAGTAATACCCGAGGAAGATCATCATGCTCGAAATATTGTATAATTGAAGAAAGAAAGAAAGATTGATAGTTATAAATATAAAGTGTTTTGGTTTTTTTATACTAACTGGAGATTCCTATCTATAGTTTGAGATTAGATCTCCAGAATCACAACTGCAGTTGCATCGAATTTATCGAAAGGGAGAAATTTTACAAATATTGTTTAAAAGAAAGCAATTGTTTGGATAAATGTGTTATCAAGATTCAAGAATATTAAAACTGCGAAGGATACAAAAGAGGTAATTTTCAAAATCCATCCAATCAGAAAATAAGCTAAAAACACAAAAAAATATATTCCTTTATTGAATTCGCATAAAACTTAGCGGAATAACTATATGTCCTTGTAACGACTGTTTTAAATTTTACGCAATGTCTTATTATCTTTATTATTTGAAATTTGAAACTGCTTAAGAGAGAAATTTATTCTAATACAATCAATCACAAGGTTTCAAAAATTTTTCAAAATTTGGATTCTCAGAAGATGCGGAAACGTTGAAAGGGATGGTAAAGGAAATTAATATAATTAATATAAACGTTAATTAATATAAAATATTAATAATGATTAATATTAAATTACGATTACCAAAGGAAGGGAATGCTCAATTACATGCATGAGAGATTTAAAATATACAAAGGCAGTTCTTACCACTACAGTTCTTACCACTTATTAATGAAACGTTAATTATACTTATTATTAAATATTTAAATCTGGACAAACACTCCAACGCACAAACCTATCTTTCAGACTCGTTTTAAGATACCCTCAAATATTCATGCGCTGCGAATTATAATACATGTTTCTACTCTTTTTTTTTAATAATTGTGGATTTATTTTCTGGAATTCCATAAAATATAAACAGAATTACTAAGTGCTAGAACTCTGAGGTCCCAACATTTTAATTATCGTTCGTACTCATTCATACTCTTTCCAGGGGGGGGGGGGGTAAAGGCGGGCAAGCGTTTGGCTAACCACCCGACCTTTTCTCAGTTCCGAGGTCAATGAAACGTTGGGGGCATTACCTCCAGCGCCCTCATGGGTCACTGGGAACCCCAGTGGTATACACCTATATACCTACTTCATCCATACATATTGTGGAACTCGTATCGACTTTTTACTCGATGCACAATTTGTTTGTTTATCTATTACATTCACTTAAACTTTGTTATGATTTGATTTGATAACAATTTTGACAATTATAATTTTTTGTTTGTTTTCATTGTTAGCTTTATATTTTAATGATGCATTTTCTTTTTTTCTGATCTGTATTTATAAAAAAAAATAAAATCAAAATTTAATCATTGATATTTAAGTAAGTGATTAAAGAATACTTGTTTAATGTTACCTTTTGTAATAGATGTGTTAAGAGAGAATATAATAAATCAATATATTGATCGAAGTGAATAAAAAGCGCCTCATTCAGTGGCGCCAAAAGAAGTTCAGCGATCACAACAGAATTTCATTTTGTTTTCTTTTTGAAAATTATTTAAAATCTGAAGCAACTTGTCAATCACTAATACACGAATTCATTATTAAAATCAGAAGATTAATGAGTTACTATAGAACACATCCATTTAACATTGTTGAGGTTATAGAATGTTCAATGATTTGCCATTGTATACAAACTTCAAATAAATACTTATTTAAATAAATATTACGGTATTAATAATAACTTTAGATTCTGAATTAGATATAAAAGTACCGTTTCTAACATATTTGATTTAAAAACAGAGTTATAAGTATAGGAAAAATTATTTGAATTAAAATCAAATAACTTTACAAGAACTATTTCTGACATTTTTCAAAATTTTTATCAGACAATAGTTCAAATATAAGATAATGTTATGTAAGAACTATTTTCAGCTAAAATTTCAAAATATCAAGAAAC
>JAFIDM010004315.1:28288755-28338200 GCA_023159025.1 Thereuonema tuberculata
TATGGTTAGAAACCTGAACAAAGGACTGGAGGAAAAAATGCTAATGGATCAATGATGGTTTTATCTCTAAGGAAAAGAATCAAAAAAGTGAAAATTATCAAACTTTATTGCATTTGTAAACGCATTAAAATTTTTAAGTGTTTGTCTGGATGCTGAAGTAGCCGGGTTCAATTCTTGTCTGAAATCCGGGATTTTTCGCTCGATATTTCTCCTCCAGAAGGGTTCCATGGGTCACTCAGCCCTATGTCAAATGACAACCAGTTTTTTTCCATCGGGATTAAGTGGGAAAGCGGAAGAACCGATCTTCCAATCTTAATCACCGGTTTTTCCTATCTCAATATAAAGCTGTGGTAAACCAGTAAATATAAATTAACCGAAAAAAGTTGGTCTGTTAATTTTTTTTTTTTTTTAGTTTCATATTTTTCCCATATTAAGATTTACTGGAAAAAAAAAATAAGGAAAAAAAAACCCACTTTAAAAGAGATTTTAATAATTGAAAAAAAAATTCAGAAATTGTTGATTAATCGAAAAAAGTGATAGATACAATGATAATTTTATTGTCAGTTGCCTGATGAGTTTCTGAAAAGTACTTAAAGCTTACATAAAACTAAATGAGCCAGTAGATATAATTTCTTTTCTTTATAAACATGATGAAACTGTAACCGAAAATGAACGTCCCTAAAAATGACGCCGTTTTTTTCAATTTTGAACTGATCAAAGAATCAGCTCCGTTGGGATTATAACAAGAAGAATAACAGCAGCTTTCATTAAAATTGATGCTCCAGTAAAAAAAAAAAAACCTGGCTGTCATCAAAGCATGGTTGAGTCGCAGAGGCAGCTAATTTTATCCGCGATGTAACTCAAGAACTCTTATTTTTTTTGCGATAACCGACGCCATTTTGATGTTGCCTAACAACAACGAAGATCCCATTGTGCTTTTGCAAATAGTGAAATTTGACACAAGAGATGTGAAAAACAGATCTACTTTGTATTTGCGTTAACGAAGAAAATCGATCTATCAGTGATTACAATATATTAGATAACATTATTCGATATTCTTTAATCCTAAATAACTTCATTAAATTAAATGATGTAAAATATAAATAAAATACTCTGTAGTTACAGGTACATGTCGTAACTTATGCAAGCTATTTTGCAAGTTATTTTGAACCGCTGTTAAGAGCTACAGAATTGGTAGTAAAAGTTTTCTTCCTAAATTTATGATTTCTCTAAATCTGAAGAATATACTGTATGACAGTAGTTCAAAGACAAGCCATAAACGCTAATAAAAATCAAAGAATTCAATACAATCTCAAAAATTTTCCTTTGGATCCCATATTTTCTTTTGGATCTTACAGAAATTACTTCTTCTATAAAAAGATATAAAATTTAACTTTTCTCCCAAAACTTATTATATTTCTTCCAAACGTAAAAATACATTCTTCTTTCCTAAAATATACCTTGGATATATGCTTTGTTTTTATTTGTATATAATAAAAAGATGTATTAAAGTTTTTGTATTCTTTATTCACGGGATCTGAGTTGCATTGAAGGTCTAATTATTTAGTAATAAGGTAATATATTATTTTTTCACGGGATTTGAGTTATATTGTTATTTTGTAATGAGATGTGGATCATTAACGAAATCCTGTAGAGGAAAAGAAATTTTCCTGTCCTCATAGATCCTGAAGAAGATCTCTGCAAAAGAGATCAAAATATTGATAATAATATTGATAAAATACTGATAATAAAGAAGTTACGAAAGAATATATGTGTTTTGCTCTAAGTTTCCCTTGCTGAATCTATCTTTTAAAGGACTTACAGGTTTTTTAAAATATTCACAACAACGAACTGGCTTCACCTCGATTATTTTAATCTATTACCAGCGAATATTAGCAGAACAATAACATTTCTTCTTTTATTCTAAATTTGCTCCTCTCTTGCCACTTTTAAATAAGACTTTTAATTATATTATCTTCGAATTAGTTTTATTTGTTTACTTTTTTTTATAAACATCTTTCCATATAAGTTTTAAGAATAGGTTTATTATTTTAGAAATTGTATAACAATTCATTTAGAATTACGTATTTGAATTAAATATATTAATGAACAATTAATATATTTCTTACTATTATTTCTATATAGTACTATATTGTCATTTTCTTTTTCCTAATTGGTTTATGCAATGCTTTTATAATTTATGCAGAAAAGTTCTCATTTCGTATTGGCTCCAATTTTGAAATACCTTAAATTTATCAAAAGAATAAAAGTCTTGCATCCTGGCTTCAGAACGTTTTAACTGAAATATAATATATTGTCCGTCTGAAATCATGGTAACTGAAACTCTTATCCTCGGAAGATGAAATTTTACTTGGATTTATCAAGGCTTAGGATTTATCAAGTATAAACTGGATTCTGAGGAAGTAAGCTTCGATTTTAAAAAAAAATAAAAGAAATACCTCAAGCTTCATGAGATGAGTCGAAAACTAACATTTGATATTTGCTATTGCTTGTTTTGTATTTTTTTTTACAAAAACGGCTTGAAATAGCACGAGTTGAAAATATTGTTGAATAATTACTAAAATAAGAAAGTTCTGTAGAGTTTGGCGATATGCCTAAGAACTACCCCACAATCTCCATCTCGAGGAGTCCTTCACACGGAGACCGTGAAACAATTCCAGTTCACACTAGGGGGCTTGGCACGAATCCAGATGGCGCCCACGTTTACAGTGGATACGTTACTAAATGAATTAAGCGCTATTACCATAAATAAAATTACACCGATTAGAAAATCAAATTTGTGAGACCCATTTTGTTCTGTGGAGTGGATCCGCTAAAAGATTCCTAAGATTACAGAAATAAAAAAAAAAAAAACTAATTTCTTTACAGAAATTTAATTCATCGTTAATGTCTGTTGTAGCCATTAATGTTTTTGTTATTCTCCAATCTTACGCAATAATAATTTTAAAAGTTCTTAGATATATAGACCATGGTTTATATATCTAAGACTTAAATGAATGTGATATCTATCCATCTTTTTATCTGAAAAATAAAATTTTCAATGTTCGTTTCATTTTTTTATAATATGAAGTTTTTAGCAAATTTTGTAATTGCTATATGCGTCATTGAGACAATTCTCAGTCAGAGACTTACAGCAAATGGGCGAACTACATAAAGTCACAAAAAAAAAATCCACTCAAAGTAAATGTTATCTTCTTTAGAAAAGAATAAAGAATGACAGAAAATGAAAAATATCAAGAGATTTCATCGGTGAGGGTCTGGGACGACCGTTTCGTTCTTTTTGTGGACTCGTCAGCCAGACTCACTCACCAGATGAAATACACAGATACTGCAAAAGTGATAAGGGAACCTTATCTAAACTATTATCTAAGTTTAACCTTCAAATTCCTTTCCGCCAGACGGTTCCATAGGCGAGATTCGAAATTTTGCCTGTTTTGATTTCTTTTCTTTTTGAGGGACCACTGCCGGATGCGGGAGTGGTTTACCTTATCACTTTTTCACTATCTGAGCATTTCATCTGCTGAGTGGGTCTGGCTGACGAGTCCACAAAAAGAACGAAACGACCGTCCCAAACTCTCACCAATGAAAGCTATTTTTCATTTCTGTGTCATTTCTTTCCGCTTTTAATATTAATTTCTAGCAGTTAAATCTTTTGTTTTGTTATCTCTATTTTACCTGAGTTGTTTGCTAAGTTAAATATATGAATCAATTGTATAAATTATAAAATACATGAATTATTCTTCTTTGTGTAAGAAAATCTAGGATGGAAAAAGGTAGCGGAATAGTATCTCGATTTTTGGTGCTGAGCTAACTTTCGGGCGAGAATTTTGTAAGTTATGTCAACCATTTTCAATGATTGATTCTTTTCATTGATTAACTCTTTATTAACCAACTAGACGGGGACCGTCGCTTCGCTCTGGAACCCTTGCATGCTTAGCATTAAAAAAAAAAAAAACAAACCTTTTTATTTAGCAAATTAATATGGAGATCGGAGAATTCACGACTTCCCAGCTCGTTGTGGGCTTCTCACTTAACTCAGGTGTATTGCGCATTGGCACTCACACGGAGGGTTGCCGCAAAAACACTTCATTTTCGCAGAAACGTTTGTTAATGACTGATATACCGTTCGATAGAACTTTCAAATACCAACATTTTCTCAATATAATGTTCTCTTCCAACTTTTATATTTTTCATTTAAGCTTAAATTGAGAAAAAGTCAAAATTTGACGCTTTACAAGGCGCCATCTTGGAAATCAATAATTTTTTTCGAAAGATTTTTGTAGCATTTTATTTGTCTTAAAAAGATCTACATTTTATTCATTTACATGACCACTCTATCTCTTATATTTTAGTCACAAAATTGGAAAAACGTAAAGTCTTACGACAGAATAACGCTTTTGTAATATAAGATACGAAGAATAATTTGAATTATTCTGCTGATTTTACAACACTGGCTTAAGACCAATTCTCATTTAGAAGCTATTGTCATTAGTAGTTATCTTACAGCCAATAAAAATTAAGTGTTGTTAATGTTATTAATACAAAACACCCTAATACTTACTTAAATTTCTATCGGAGCCAGAAAGAGGTAAAATTTCATTCTAACCAAAATACAGTTTTTTTTTGCTTTTTTTTTTCAAAAATAAATGCCATGAATATTTCAAAAAAAAGTTAAAAAAACAATTGAATATTAAATCACTAATTCTTATTCGCTATTTATTATTGTCTTTCAACGACAGAGAATTTTAATGGAAAAAGCCGAAATCTTAAATACGATTTTTACCTTTGAGTTGAAATTCCTTTCCCTTACAGAAAACATTTTCTTTTTCAAAGAGAATAAAACTCTTTTGTCTACTGTGATTCTGATATTTATCTCTATGAATCTCCTTGAGTGAATATTCCAATTTCAATGGAGTAATAAAAACTAGATTAGTGATTTTCACCACTTATTTTACAGAAAACGGCTCAGATCATCTTAATTACATACTCTCCCTAAATTTCCAATTATCACTTTCTACTCTTTCACGACCTTATCTAACATCGAACCCATATTATCGATCATTAACACGTCAAGCAGTTCAAAAATATATAATTCAAATCCAGAAGGAAAGAACTAAAGATTCAGAAATACTAAAAAGAAATACAAGGTCGAATAACTTCTCCACGATTTTCTTTCAGTTCAACATGACCAGGATTTATAATAAAATCGTTATTGCGACGACTATTATTCGAAAAAAGGCGAAGAAAAGTGATAAGTATTTGGAATTTAGGATTAAAATATGGCTATCTATATGAAAACCGACCACAGAATAAGGTACGAACACTAATGCACCTAAAAGAAATCAAAATAGGATTGATAATCTTACAATAATTATTAATATATAATTATAATAATTATAATTAGAGCTTTCTAACAGAACTGAATAGAGGCTAATTTCTAATATTCTTAATCTTTTAAGATATTTCTAATATATATTCTATAACTTTCTATTAATTACCAAGTTTCAGATTTCAATTTAAAATATGAGATAAAAGTAAGTAGCCTACATCCATCTACATGGGCGGATTTAGTTCTTGATATCCGGGGGTGCGAGCTCACCGGAAGGTATGAGGTATTTGTATACTAAATTCAAACATCAAAACCCAATTTAAATGGTCCGTTTTTAGGCCTAAAAAGGTAGTCTATTTCTTTTATCTAACAATAACCCTTTCGTATTTTATGTTACAGCTCATTACAATTGTTAAAAATAACATTTCATTTGTATTATTTTTAACCATAATAGACTAATAATGTCACCGCTAGAAAACATTTTGAGACATTTTTTGAACTTAACTCGTTTTGTAAAGTTTGTTAATAAAGAACTAAGGAATCTAAAAACGTATATAACAACCATAAGTCTTCTTAATTCTCCCTCTTCTAGACATTCTATCTATTGAAAAGTCTTCAAATCTTCAAAATAAAACAAAAATAAACGTATAAAACCATACATTTATTGAAATAAATATTTCTTAATTTTCGAAAAGACATGACTTCTTTTCTTTTTCAAAGCCGAAAAACAACAACAATACGTTACAAACAAGTAGAGGAAAACGATACAGATATGAGACATTCATGAAATTGTATTGTTACAACAATACTTACAAATGCTATTCTCCTAATTCTTTAATTTTCAAAATTAAAATTTTCTTTTAAATTATTTTCTTTAAAATTAAGAAATATTTATTTCAATAAATGTATGGTTTTATACGTTTATTTTTGTTTTATTTTGAAGATTTGAAGACTTTTCAACGTATATAACAAATCTGATTAAGTGAATTTATTAAAAATACAAACTTCACAAGAAAACATTTGAATCAAAAGACTACTTTTGAGTTATTACTGCTTCATTAATATCTAAAGTCTTATTATATTTAATTTTTGTTCCAAGTTACCTTATTTTCGTCCACCTTTCGATAGAAACAAATTTGCAAGTTTGTCATAGTCCATGGCCTTCACAATATCACTTTCCGAAAACAGACCCATCAAGTCTCATAGACGTTCTTCATTCATCGTCGAACGCAGCCAGTTATTTATTCTTCGCATAGCTGAAAATGTCCGTTCACAAGTTGCGCTATTGGATGGCAAAGTAAATGCAATACACATCATCTTATACAAGTTAGGGTAGGTTCTATCATTGATGCTTTCGATCAGAGCTGGAATAATTTTTTTTTCAGTGAGAAAGTTTTCAAATTTATTAAAACCAATGTTGACTATAAACTAAAAACATAAAAACATATTAAAAATAAAGAAAAAGAAAAAGAAAATCCATGTGCTGGGCTCTGCCAGCCTCAAATGAATTTCTTACGGCATCAAAATAAAGAAAAAATGCCTAAAAGATATGTAAAAACATTAAAATTTGAGACCAATGTTCATCTGACACCTCAAGACAAGCCTGTTTCACGCTTATTAGGCGATCATCAGTTGAGGGTGGTCAGAATGAACTTTTGCAGGTCTCATAACGGAGGTGACTTAGAAGTTGAATAGGAAGAGCAGTGGAACCTCCATGACTATAAACTAAAAACATAAAAACATAAAAACACATTAAAAATAAAGAAAAAGAAAATCCATGTCAGTGTCCTTTTTTTCTCGCATAACGAGATTTACGATTTGCATTTCCGCTTTCAACGATTTTACATTGACACTTGCTATGGGATAACTGTTTATGAAGAAAACACTTTTTTCAACATTAAAAAGCAAAAACTGTTCACAAGAAGTTGCCAGTTTCAAACTGTCTTCTGAAAATCTTCTTTTCATTTCTGCTAATAAAATGTCAAGAACTGGATAGTAAAAACTTGTCCGGAAGTTAGCTTTAGCTGTTGCCGCCGAACCTTTCCCATCGGCATTTTGGACATTGTCTGAAGGTCTGTGTCCAACTTGCGTAATGACAACATAGCTGTCAAGTCTACTAGACAGTACCCTCCGCCGTTTGCTGCTTTCCGGTAGGCTCATATCAGTGGAATTAATACTTTCATCACTACTATCGGTCGGGATCGGGATGCAGTTTTCTTTCGCCTCGTCAACTAAAAGAGCATAAAATTCAGCAGTATTTACCTCTTGCACAATTTGACTTAATACTTCTTCAGAAATAATATGAATTCGTTCATTTTGCATGTTTGAACCAGTTAAATTAAAATATTTCTCACATTTAGACTTGAAAGAAGGGTCGTATTTAGAAAATAGATCACAAAGTTCTAAAAAGTTTCCTTTATTTTCCGAGTTAATAGATTCGTCATGGCCTCTCAAAGTCAAACCTTGACGAGCCAAATAGAGCAATATGTCAATAATTTTTTTAACATATTCTTTCTTTTCAACTATTTGAGTTTTATGGCTTTCCGATACTTGCGCAAGAACATTTTCAGAGGGTGCTGCTTTGTAATTTTTCCATTTAGACATGCTAAACCTATGTGTATCACATTCAGATTGCTTATTTAGTTTTGCTGCTATTTTTTTCCAATTTCTCATTCCCTTTTTAGTAAACGTATCCTCTTTTCCGCTGGTTGAAGACGAAAACATTCTACATGGAAAGCAAAAAACAGCGTCCTTATTTATACTACACTCTAACCATTCGTAGGTTTCATAGTATTGTTTATTAAAAAAACGCTTTGTATCATAAAAATCTGTTATCGGGTACTGTGCCAAAATAGGCCTACATGGACCGGAAGCAAGATTTCCTAAGTCATTTTCTTCAACGGGCCTACCTGTATTAAACTGAAGCTCCCCTGATAAGTTATCACTCGGCTTAAAACATGTTGAGGTTGAAGCTTGGCTTGTTGACGGAACTGGTGTACATTCACTTGAAACATTAGGTACTATTTTTCTTCATTATGCTTTAAAAAGAAAGATCGTATGTCACGGCCACTCCCCCTGCCTCGCACTGGTTTACTAAAACTCATGTTATTTTTCTGACATAAAGCAATATGAATAGTATGTAGTAACTATCACTTGTAACACTTATAAAATTAAATACTGCACATTGCACAAAATAACATCGTCTAAAACTGGCCACTGATCAACTGAAACTACACCTGTATACACCCAATTAATCATCCACTACAAATAACAAGAACCAGATAGCGCATGCGCATCATATTCTGAGAAATAATCAAGTCGCCACAGGCAAGGGGTGAGAGAGAGAGAGAGCGCGGGAGGGAGGCAGTACTAGTGTACACTCGGCTGATCGCTTCCCTTCGAAATAGTTGTTCTAATTATGCGACTCACGTCTCATGTGTTATCGTAGTTTTAACATCTTAAGATAAATGAAGTTGGTTCTAGATTATTTAAGAAATAAAATATTTTTTCAAACAAAATTTATAAAATTATTATAACAGAAAACATTTTTATTTATCTGTAAAAAAAATTATCATCCCAAAAATCTGGGGTGCGACGCACCCCTAGCACCCCCGTAAATCCGCCCATGTCCATCTACATGATGACGACATACGACGTACTTCACGGATTTGGATGCCCTTTTTTGTAGATGAAAGTACATGTGTTGTACTTCAAAAATGTATACGGGTTTGGGAACTAGCCCTCCATGGATTTTGATATTTTTTTTTTTATTGTTACCAGTCCCATTAGGTATAATTTATGTAAAAATTATACCTGTGTTACAGGTGCTGATTGTTTAATATATGAATGTAGAAATTCAGGATTGAGAATTTCTGATTTAATAGGAAAATCTCTGTAACCCTAAATTTATTTTCCCATTAGCGTTGGCAAATTTAATTTGCTTCAGACAGTCGTTATTGAATTAGCATGGAAGGTTGGCATTTTTGCAGGTTCAATAACGCAATTAAGTCCTCATGATGGCTGGCTGAAACAATGCGTTCACGAGTCAAAGTGATTGTTGTCTCGTGGAACGCGAAATTATCGCTATGTGAGACGGTTTTGTTAATGCAAGACATCCGGCAGTTCACCTCGTCCAGTCGACCAGACAAGTCGCTGGGGAAGACCGCTGCCCAGTAGGGCGGGCAGCGGGAGTTCGCTTGGTCCCGTCGACCAGACAAGTCGGCGGGGAAGAACGCTGCCGAGTAGGGGAGGCAGCGCAGTTCAACCAGTTAGGACGGGCAGCCAAATAGCTGCCGAACTCAACACGAAGTTCGCTCGTCCCCTTCAACCAAATCAGATGTAAAAAAAGGGTCGCTCCTAGTTTGGGAGTTGGTTTTGCTGCAGATTCTCTCCAACAATTTTGGATTGAGAATGATTTTGTATTCTCAATAAGGATGGGAATACGCCCGGAAGAATTCAGTGGATTCTAAAGTTCGCTCGATCAAAAGCGAACGTGCTTTAATAATTCCAATCCCCGGGAAATTCTGACGAATAGCAGAATAGTGAGTCCGGATTGAAAAGAAGACGGTTTCGACGGAAGGCAATCCTTAGACGAAATACATCCAAGCCAGACGAAGTTGGCAGGATACGATTGGATTGATAGCCGAGACGAAATGCTAAAGAACTGATCGTTCCGTACGCAGAAGACAGAAGCCGACGAAAGCGATTGGAGCCGAAGACGGCGAACCTTTTCCCCGTAAGAGACACAGCCAACGCCGGGATCTTCTAAGGTGTTAAAAGAATAGGACACATGCAGATAGCTTTGCCCATTTAGAAGAATGCGAAACAGAGTGAATAACTACTGCTGATTAAGAAGAATAGATCCTCGTTGAATTTATCATATATCGGGAGAGAAACGACGCCCCGGAAAGATCTAACCCTAACAGGAACATTTAGTCGGAGTAACAGGCCTAGACGTTTTTCGTAACATCTCACCAGACCGACAACGGAGATACAGTAAAGACGAAGGGATCGAATTTCTGGCAATCGTTCATCCAAGGAAATCAACTTTTACTGTAAATAAAGTTTTATTAAAATATCTATCAGCTTGATAGGAACCCTAAAGCAAAGTTAGGCGTAGATAAATCGATTCATACGAAAGTTAAGGATCTTAGAAATTTATTCTATTCGAGTTAGAATAAAAAGGAAATCAGCGACGTGAAGTTATTCAAGAATTTCTCTGGCATTAACGAGTAGATAAAAATAGGATTCTACTTTAAAGCTACTAGATTACCTTAGGAGAAGTTAATAGGAAATTTAGCTAACAGCATTTGCAATAAACGTAGCGTAAAGAAACCTCCACAAAAGGGAGATTAGAGATAGCTAAATTAAAAGCAGCAACAATTGATTCAGTTATTTTTCCGAAATAAAAGAAGATCTAGAAAAAGGGATCTTAGGATAGATTCAAGGAAAAAGCAACTGTTTAATGATTTTGGAGAAGGGACCTCAGACGTAGCTTAGGAATAGAAGGCTAGCGATAGAAGATTGCCCACAGAAGCAAGCCGTTCCATGAGAAGCAAGTAAAATCTTCCCAGAAGATTGTAAATATAGAATTCATAAATTCTGAGCTTCTAAAGCATTTTGTATATAAGTTAACGCATCATTAAATGTGTTTATTGATTTCTTTGTTTTGGTATCATTTTAGATAAGTATTTTAGAGCACTAAATTATTACTCTGCTGGTATATACATTTATAATTCTTTACAATGAATAAAATTAAAATTAATACAAAAATTAATTACTAACAAAAGTTTAGGACCTCCAAACAACTTTCTCATCGATGATGTCTGCAGTTATTTGTGTTTTAATTTTATTACTAGTGTAGCACTGCCATTTTATTTGGTTGAACAATTTGAATTTAATAAAATTAATAATTCTATATCCAAAATTGTTATTAGATTATTGGCACATCAAGAATATTCTGCCAATTATTCCTAGTATTAGTGTGCGAAAGAAATTTTTCTTTTTCGGATGTGACGTTAAGAAAATCGTTTAAAATAATTTTAAAATAATAATTTTTGTTAAGATAATTTTTTCTACTATTTCTATATTCCAAGGTTTTTTTATTTAAGTTATTAAAATACTTTTAGTTATACAAAGTATCAATTTATTTGACGTTGTTCTCATTGGATTTTCTGTAATAACTTAAATACTAGAAATTCGACTGTTCCCTTATTGTTATCTCATCTTTTCATACCTTAAGACTCATCCTAATGAGTCCTTTATTAAAAGTGCTAATTAATAAACTTTTCAGAGCAGTACTTCGCAAAGACAATTGGGAAGAGCATCTTAATTTAAACTGTTACTTGTACTTTACTGAATGTTATGTGTTTTATTTTCCTTAGTGTAAGTGTCTCCACTCGAATGTTAATTTGTAACGTAGCAATAATGGAAGATCAAACGATTCACAGTAATTTCAACATATATTTTTTTAATAAATGCTTTCAAATGTGCTATGTTTTCCTTAATTTTCTTTTACATTGAGAAGGGCGGGCCTGGATATTGAATTCTGAACCTCTACGAATTAAATTTATGAACTCCACAGAGAAAACCATCAATAAATATAAAAAATTTAAAACTAGATGGAATAAAAGATTCATCCTAAAATGTTTACTATTATTCGACAAAATTGTTTAATTTCAACAAGAAACTGGTGTGCAATTTGTAAAATAAAAAAAAATACTTATCAAAAAGAAAACTTTTGATAAACAAAATTTCTTTATAGGAATAAAGAAATCACCTTAACTGAAATCCTTTATTGATCCAATTCAGCCCATTCAGTTCAGTCAAGTACTATTTCAGAAGCATTATTTACTTATTAGATAAAAAGATTGATGATAAATTAATCAACTTTAACTGTTTAATTGTTAATTGTTTATGATAAAAATATGAAGATCATTTTTTTATAACTTTAAAACAACATTACGTGTTTAACTAAAATCATTATAATGACGTCACTCCCGAAGAACTACAGTTGTTTCTTAAAGCAATCAATTGCGTCATAATAACTGTTTCCAATGATTCAGCATTTGAAAAACAAGAATTAGGAAGTTTTTAAAATATTAAATATTTTTACTCCTCAGGAGAATAAGAAATGAGGTAAAAAATTTATTAAATATCATTTTATGAATATATCTGAATGCCTGCAATATTTTCTATTTTTCTTTTTTTTCATAATTCTTTCTTTAAGCAAAGAAAAGTTTTGAATAAAAAAAATATAAAAAAAACACATAAAATGATATAACTCTTCTTCCTACTATACAGGAAAGTGATCTTAAACCACCATTTCTTCTTTGTTTACATTATTTCGATCGGCTGGAAAGTTGTCGATCTTCTTCAGGTAAAATAAGTTTACATGCAAGGATTGCCGAAGTGTTTATTACGGAAGTACAGGAAGAAAGTTCTAGAGCACACTGGAGCTTATAGAAACAACAGAAAAAAACATATCAGATTGAGCGAAGGAAAAAAAACATAATCAAGATCCTATAACCAGAATCCTGTATAAAATCAAAGCAGATAATGGAAGATTTATAGCTGAGGCAATGATTATTAGGAATTTTAAAGTGTATTATCAAAGTTAAAATAAAAAAAAAAACATAAAATTTGTACTGTTTCAATTCAGCAGATATCATAGTTTGAAAATAAATGTAGGCTTTCCGTGTGTCTCTTTTTTCGCGAATTCAAAAAAATAATATAATAATAATAAAATTAAGAATAACGTATTAAGGAAATTAGGTTATAAGTTCTTCAGGATCTTCTTGTTATAAATAGTTGCTGTTAAATTTAATTTATCAAGATGATTACATATGAATTGATAAATATACAGATTATTTATTTATAGCCTAAACTTCCAGTTGGAGCAGTCCGTGTGGGCGTCAAGTGGACTTGGAAAATTTCTGGACTCCTCAGTGTCGAATTGATCTCGAATTGATCTCGGTCTTACTGTGAAGACATCACTGCAAAAGAGCAAAGCAAAGACGAACTGGAACTAGAGCACTTTATACCATCGACGACGCTTCGCATTAAATCGTTTTGTATCCGAAGGCTTCAAAGGCAATTTTGATACTTTCTAGGATCATTGATAGATTTTTGGCTAACAGTAGGATAATCAAAGATAATTGCATAGCGGGTAAATTGATAAATAAAAAAAGGCGGGAAGGGGAGTTCCCCAATATTGACTGCATGCGTCCTTTGTCCTCGCCATTACAATCAATAACAGGTTATCATTTATAAGAAAATTAAATTAATTTTATTTGTTCCATAAATTTTAAACGCAGATTAAAAATCAAGTTGTAATGAATGCAAACCAAATAAATAAGTTAAAAGTCTCGTTAAAGACTTTCTATTCATAGCATGTCCAGGTAATACTTTATTAGGATACATTAAGGATAATAAGAATAAAGATCTTGTTATTAGGAGAAATGTATATTTATTTGCCTGTTTTTCAAAGATTAAAGCATAGAAATCAAATGCAACATGTATCATCAAAAACATGTATTGAAAAAAAAATGTGGCCTACGAAGCTCAAATGTAATGCATTTGACTGTGGATTGGAGGAGCCGGGTTCGATCCTCTGCGATGGTCTGAGATTTTTTTTTTCCCCTAGTTCTTTCTCCTACAGACGAGTCTTAGAATTAACCCAACCATAAGGAAAAAAAGTACTTCAAGGGAGGGCCTGGCTTCTCGACAGAGTCGTAAATTGGCCTGTAGAGAGATATTTTACTTTTCACTGGTATACTTCACTTTCCTTTTTATTGAAAAAAAAAAAACTAAAAAAGAAAAGGTTGATCGTCTTTTTTTATAGCTGAAATGCTTTGTTTTCATTCCAGCCTATTAGAAAAACGCGCTCTTTCCACAAGGAAGAGCTAATAATAATAATAAAAGTATAAAGCAACTTAAAATTATTTTTTATTCTCAAATAAAACAAAAATCGGTATTAAGAAAAGAAATTAATGAAACAAAGTTCTAATTAAGCAAAAGAATTAAGCAAAACTATTACTGTATTAAGATCACGCACAATACAACATTCCATAGTGTGAGTATTTGCACTCACAGAATAGATTATAACAAACGAGAACCATTTTCCATGGTTTACTTCCTTTCCTTTTTTTTTCTCTAGTCCTTCTTTCAATCTTTACTTTCGCCTTTCACTTTCTCCGTTATTTAGGAATCTCCTGAATAATATTTCCTGTTGTTCTCCAAGACAGAAAATCCAGCACAAACCTAACACTCAACATGTTAAAAAAAGAAACCTCGATAATTGATGTTGACTTTCTCGGAAAATTAAGGTAAATCCGTAAGTAGCAAAAAAAGAGGGAAAAAAGGTGAAGCACGGAGCTCTGTTGTTAAGCCCACTAAGTCCTTTATTGTTTCCTCTGCAATTGAGTTTGTTCCCGCAGAGTCAATTCGTCCTCAAACGCACATGCACCAATGTGTGGGAGCATCGCAGAAATTTCTGATGGAATGTAGTCAAACCACAAACTGTTTATCACCTTATGTGGAAGCTTATTAAATTTTGAAGTGTTTTTAATTTTTATATAAATTTACTTTATTTTCATTTATTTTTATTTTATATCCATGCTACATATGGTGAAAACCTTCCTAATATGCATTTGAAAAACATTTATGCATTGTTAGAAAAGGTGAAAATAAAACAAAAATTAGAATACAATGTTCAATTAAAATTTCGCCAGTTCATTATTGTTAAGAATAACCATAGTTTAGTATTAAAATGTTTTCAATTTTAAATGGGTAAATCAATTACATGTAAAAATGTCTAAAAAATGATACATTCAACACTAAGCTACTTATATCTTTTTTTTGTGTGCACTAAGCTTTTAGATTTGAATTATAGTTTTAATTGCATAAATTATTAATTTTAATTGTGTGTGTTGGCATTAATTTATTTGATACAGTCAATAACAAGCACATTAAAAAAATTACTAGTGTTTTATTGAAATATAAGTTAGTTAACTTCAGTTCAAGCGCTATGATCTGGCATAGAATTTTATTGAAGTGTAATATTCTGAAATCTAATATTTTTATTAGCATATTTTACATCAAAAACACGTGTAGTTAAATCAAATCAATTTTTTTTCATAAAAATTAAAAATTAAATACACATCTCTTAAAATTTTCTCATTGCTATAAGAAATTATAAGTAAGATCAATTTCTTTTTTTCATTTTTTGCTTAAGTTATTGGGACAAAATCAAAACACGCCACATTTCTCTTTTTGTAAATTGTAACAGTAGGAAGAAAAGAAATGGGGAGAATTTAATTTTTTTTATTTTGATAGACACGTGCTAGAGCGTTTTTATGTCTTGCTTGCAAGTGCCTATATCATTAGATAGTTGTATTGGTGTCTTGCGCAAACTGTTGGAAATGAATCACTTCAACAAAATGAACTAAAATAATAAAATTTAGAATGCCGAAGATGGTGAAATGTCCTCTGCCCGAAATAGTTTCAAGTGATCGTGTGGGAGGATCAAACGAAAGCCGCCTACTTTTTTTTTTCCTTTGACCTCCAGCGAAACACACGAACGGACAGAAAGAGAAAATAAAAAAATCACTTTAAATAAAAGATTCGATTTCTTCAATAAAACAAGACAGCTCAGAGGCAATTGTATCCTTAGGTCCTACATTAGTTGGTGAAGGCTCGTGGCTTGATTGGAACCAATGCACGGATTACTCCCACTCTGTCCACCTCATCCATATTGCACTAAAGGCTAGACTGACGATGGGCTAAACGTTTGCTTTTTTTTTTTTTTCCACAATCCCATGATTCTATTGGAAGAGATCCGTAACAAACTTATCAATACGTAAGTGACAAAAACTACAGAAGATCAAAAGTACTTCTTAAGAAAATAAAGCTTAAAATTGTAAAATTTTGCGAATATTTTTTGTTGTTATTTATCAATTTCCACAATCTCCATCAGATAGCATTAAACTTAATTTTCCTCTACTTTCTATTTTATGTGGCACATTTTTCTTTTTATTCTGGTGTGGTCGAGTGTTCTGGAGTTCTGATCTGGCAACTCACTGTCATGCTGGTTTCAATGCTCAGAATTATTTTCGAACGTTTCTTTTGATCATTTTATTATCAATTGACTCCTCGTAAAAGTACCCAAAAGAATATCCAATCATGAAAACAAACTGTTATTATTTACCTGTTGATACAAAATAAGATCCAGCAAACTGAATTAGAACAAAAATATTTATCTGTAGTCTTGGTTCTCCGCTAATAAAAACCTCTTTTTCTTTATTAGAACAGTTATTGTCCTCCAAATGAAAGGTGGCCGGCGGAAGTTTGAACTGCGCAGCCCTTCCGGTAGCTGATCAATTATGTTTTCCTGTCACAATGGACGACGGGGTCTGTTTTCACTGAGAAAGAAATGTTGATAACGCCAAATTAAAACTTCTCTCGACTATTTAGCGTTATTTCAATACCAGTTGCTAACAATAAGTATTTATATAAATACATAAATATATATTATTTATAAATAAATGCTCTTTTGCAAATTAACAAGCGATTACCGTAATGGCGGCGTCCTGTCATTAAATCAGACGGAAGTGCCTGACCAGACTAATCGATGATACATGCGCAGATCTCAGGGCGGCCATCTCTCATTTGGAGGACAAATTTTTAATAATTTGTTAACATTTCAATCTGTACATCACAGTTAAGATTACTCATGTTGATTATTATTGTTTTTTATCTGAATTAAAAAAAAATAACAGCATACCAATTGCAATAATTAAAAATGATTTGAATACATTATTAATGTAATATCATCTCACAATAAACTCATCAACAGTTATTTATTAATGAAGATCAATCGCTTTGAGTCATTGAATTTTTTAATTTACTTTAATTTTACTTTTACCCTGAGAACGAAAGGATTAAATTTCGCTGATTTTTTTTCAGACGTATCACTTTTCCATATTTTGTATTCGAATGATAAAAAACAAAACTCGAATGATTACTTTTCTCATTAATATTTTGAGGATCAAAAGGAATTTAAGAGACTCAGCATCAAACGAGATTAAATACAAAAAAAAAAAAAAACCCTTAAAAGCGAAAGCATTTAAACGCGTAATGTTTTAAGCCAATGTTTAGTTTAAGAAGCACGCCTTTCCAAATATCACGCTCTCGTTTCTTCCTGTAAATAGAAAGAACGTCGATTTCGTTTCATTCGCCATTGCAATATATTATACAGACACTAATGGTTAGTATCTGCTCTGGTATTAACATAGGAATTCATTTTAAAACTATGGCTCTTCTCTCACTCACCTTTTTTTTTTTTAACTTTTATTCTGAATTGTGTTAGGAATTGTGTTTAAAGAGATGCTTCCTAATCTATATTAAATTATGAAATATAGTATTTTACTAACACTGTTAACAAACGATCAAAATGACAGACACAGGATTCTCTTTCATTTCCACAAAAAAAAAAAATAATAAAATAGCAATATTTAAATATAAAAAAATTCTTGGAAAGCCCACTTTCCCTAAAATTGCTTTATTATTTTTCTTTGTATTGGGTTGGCCAAAAAGTTTGTTCGGTTTTTTTTACTTAAGTTGACTCTAATAGCTTAGGTGTCTTGAAAGTCATTCGATATTTTGTTAGATTGTATTGTGAGAACTGTCATATCAGCGTGCATTTAAAACAAAAACTTATCAAAATTGGTTAATTTTATGCCAATTTAATATTCAAGATGGATGATAATAAGCACGCAAGACCCCATGTTTCTTTGATGGCCAGTTAAAAACTGTTATGCTGGGCGAACACGTACCAATATGCGGCAATATTGGTGGACAATATTGGTCATTTTTATTGGTACCAACCGTTTCCAGCAATAAAAATGAACAATACTGCCCAATATTGCCATTGGCGATTGTCGGAAGAAAAGGAACAATTTTAGTTGGCGAGAAATATTGCTGGTGAGCGAGCGAATCACATGAACGGATGAAATCACTTGACAATGGTGACGTAGAAGGAAGGCGGGACTTTGAAAATAGGAAAATCACTCACTCACGCCGGCCATTTTGTTTGAGAAACAAGACTTAAAATCAGCAAAATGGGTCGGCCCAAAACAGATAATTCAAACAACAACATTTTGTCAATTGATAATGAAAGAATCTTAATTGATTTCTACAGAGGGACGGCGTTTAATACTATAGCAATTCTGTACGGAAACACGCTCTCTCTAGCTCTCCCTAGTGAGCAACGCCGTAACCAGGCCAATACTTGTAAAGGAAAACCTGTGTGTTCGCGCACAATACCAACTGCCAATATCAATAATGACCAATATTGTCCACCAATATTGCCGCATATTGGTACGTGTTCGCCGAGCATTACAGCTTGACTGGGAAGTTCTGATTCATCCGCCCTATTCACCAGACATTGCACCTTCGGATTTACATTGATTTCAGTCTTTACAAAATTCTCTTAAATTCTCTCAAAATTCAATTCCCTGGAAGACACGAAAGGCACCTGGAACATTTTTTTTTCCTCAAAAAGATAAAAAGGTTTGGGAAGATGAATTAAGAAAGTTACCTGAAAGATGGCAGACGGTACTGAAACCGGCCATTGAAGACGTTATTCAATATAAGTATTGGTGACAATGCAAAATGTATCTTTTGTTTCTACTTAAAAAAACCGAACGAACTTTTTGACAACCCAACATTTTTAAAGTCATTGAAGCGGCAGAAATGAAAAGCTGACGTTTATTTTTAAATCATATCTTCTTCTTTATAACTCTTTATATCTATAAACAGTAGACATTTTCCATTTCGGAAAAAAATAATTAAGCTCTCATTATTTACTTAAATTGTCGAAATCTGATTAATTTTAATCAAATCAAAGCGCGCGGAAATCAGTTTACGAAAATGCTGCTAGACAGCACTGTTTCTTTGTTATAGGGATTTCTGTCACTTACCAGCCACTAACTTCTGAACAAGGACCAACTTAAAAAAGATTTCAAATATAATAGTTTAATCATCTTTAGTTCTTAAATATTCATTCCAAGTTTCAAGACGATCCATCCAAGGTAAAATTGTGGACATGCAGATACATGCAGACGTAGATCGACTGAGAGGAAAAAAAAATTGAGCACAAACATCGTCGGCCATCGGGGTCATCATGAGGGATCATTTGGTGACTTATTCTTATTTCCATGAAGAACCGCTTTCTTAAATTATCTTACACAATTATTTTCTATTTATACTAACGAATTTTTAATGTGAAAAAAAAGTAATAATTGAATTAATCTTTTAAAATATTTACCAGCAGAAAACGAAACAACCGAAGAGGGTATTAAAGAGACCACTGAAATGTCTAAAAATAAAGAAAGTAAAATTACGATCACTTTAGAACAGAACAGAATTCGCCTTTAACCATCTCAATCTCCCTCTCCTCAGGTCATTGGTTTCGCTTTGCTTTCAACCATTAATTCGACTTAGTAGTTATTTACAACCTCACCTCTCTGATACGAAGGTTTCAGAGGAATTATACGAAAACATTCCAGTTTAATTACCTGAATCACGCTACAAAAAATACATTGAAAATAAAGAAGTACAGCAGTCATTGAAAATTTCTCCCTGTTTTTGTAATTCGTTTACTTTCGGATCTTCCTGTTGAATTATTATAAGAATCAATATTGCCAAGTCTAAATGTATAAATAAAATCATGTATGATAATGTCGGCTGTGCTCGAGTGTTCTAGATTGCTGACCTGGCAACTCACTATAGTGGTAGTTTCAATGCTCAGAAATATTTTCGAATTCTGAGCAATAGTTCAAGTAAAAATACATAAGTTAATCTAAGACATACTTATTCTTGCAGGTTTTGTCCTAATACGAATATTATTCAGCAATATGAACGAGTAATTCTCACTTCTATTATATATTGTTAACAATATTCCTTTTAGAAAATTGCAGCAGGAAAATAAAGAGGCAAACATCTCGTTTCTCCTGGAGGTAAATGTTGACCGGGAATCCAGGTGCAGATAGTATATTATTTTGCACTAAGTCGATTAGTTAAATGACATTACCTGAGTAAATATGAACTTTGAAAATATATTAGCTTATTTGGCCATTCCATACCAGTCAAAATTGGTTCTCTAATAAGTGGATAGAATCTATTAATTCAAAGCCTAAATTGAATTTTTCTTGATAAAAATCTTACGAAGGAAAATGTCCGAACCAGTAATGTCTGAATGAATAAAAATTCCTTTACTGATATAAAATTAATCCTTAAAGAAGCAAATTATTTACAGCAATCAAATTGCAAAACTTAATTGATACCATGAAAACATTAAGAACCTATGGATTATCAGTAAAGTTAAAATTAATCAGTATTATTAATTAGCTGTTCTTTCATTTATGATTGGAAAATAACTTAATCAGAATCGCAGGTATTCAGTGATACATGACATAAAAAAAAGTAAATTTTTTACATTAAAAATTTTATGGAGAGTTCTCCAAAAAAAATGCGATATATCTCAGTCCGTTAAAACTATTTAACCCAGTTTTTATTTTATTTCTTTTTCAGAAGCAACAACAGTTTGAACTTCACTGACCTCCTATGAATGAAGGCGAATGAAAAAAAAAATCAATTTTAGAATATATTTTATTTAAGCGCGTCTCTAACTTTTTTTTTTTTTGTCATCTTTTCTTTCCTCCTCTTCAAATAAAAAGTAGCGAAGTCTGAACATAAACGAATCATGGCCTCTGACCAAAAAAAAATCTTATTTGTTCAGAGATGTGGGTCTGTGGAATTCAAAGCTGCTCTACCTCCCATCGACAGAATGCAACACAGATTTCCATTACTTTCAAATAAGTTGCAGATAGTAACAAACATCAATTCGGTTATTTTTAATTCAACAAAATTTTAAATAAAATGGAAATGAATTTTAACTGCGATCATCTTCTACTCAAACCATTAGATAACTTTAATAAAATGAGAAGCCTTTTTTGGTTAAGCTGAGACCCTGGGACGGCCGTTTCGAGCTTCTTGGGCTCTCTATTAGCCAGAAATCTACTCAGTCAGTGCAAAACCAAAAAGGCGTACAAGGGGAAGAATAATCAAAAGTACAAAAGCAAAAACCTTGGGCATCTCAATTTCTGCCTCAAAAGGAATTTGTCCACAAGAAAAAAGAAAAAAACAAATATTATATTAAATAACCTATTAAATACATTAGAAAACCACAAAATATTGATACATTAGAAAACTATAAAAGAAGTTAAATGTTTAATTGAAATATTTAATAAGGTATCTACTTTTCTTTGCCTCTACTCCTACGTCAAGCATGTCTTGTTGTTGTTTTTTTTTTTGTGCTTTCTTCTAAAAATTAAAACTCTGAAATAATATACAGTATTTACGAAATGGAAGTAATGGAAACGTAGACCTTTGCAGTAAAAAGAACTTCTTTTCAAGCATTTTTAAACAAAAAAACATTCAAGCCTGTTTTGTAATCATCAAACGTAATAAATATCTAACAGTCATATAATATCTGAAAAAATGCAAATATTAAAACGCAGAAAACAGAAAACCATGTACGATCACATGGTAATTTGAAAACACATTTGTAACAGAAGTTTCGTTTTATTTTTGCTTTTTTTTTGTGTCGAGTCCAGTTTGTAAAAAATCCATCAAGAAACTACATTTTAATGATCATCGGAAGCGGTGGTGTCCCAAGAGAAAAAATGAACAAGAAAAAAACTCACTAATGAAAAATTAGTGAGAAAATTCATGTGCCAGCCGTTCTCAATGAATTTTTTTAAAGCATAAAAATTCAAACTGCGCATTTGAATTCGTAATAACAACAATGGGTGAGACCAAATTGTATACTAACAAATTGTATACACTCATTCATATTAGCTTCAGTACGGAAACCTTGTTGTTTTACCTGACTGCTCCTGGCTGATGATTGCCAAAGAGCGTGAAACAGCTGTTCCAAGATGTCACTTGGTAAACAAGGTCTTATCTATTGTTGTAAACTACATTATAAATTTCACCTTTCCATACTGTATGAAATCTACTCTCATCACAGAAAAGAGAAGGATATTTAATCCGATTTAAATTTTATTTTGGTGAAGTAATTTCTTCTCTACATTCCTATTAAGCAATGGTTAAACGCAATCCACTCAGAAAATTGGTTAATAATAATAAAAAAATTCTTCATTTGTATAGAAGATTCTACCTGGACTAAATTCGTTGTCTTTTAAAGTTATTTCCATGTATAATAAAATCTAAGCTATCGAATCAACTTTAAACAATCATAATCCTACCATTCACTCTGAAACACACTTTTTTCTTACTGTTTTATTAGTGGGGGCGCAGTTTCTAAGTGGCTTGACCCCACGTCCTCTGCCAGACCAATGTAATTCAATCCAGAGACCGACTCTAGAAACCACTCAATTCTCCAAAGAAACTCGGCACAAAGAGTCCACGTGGCTGACACCACATAGAAAAGAAGCCGAGACCAACAACAGAATAGATCTCTCACATTTCAGGGCCTCGGTTTCGTGCTTCGTCAATTAGAAGACAAATTAAGCAGCTAATTACTTTCGATACTTTTTTTTTCCCTCTAAAAGTTGAGGAAACATCCTTGAAAAGTAAAAACCTTCAGTTGTGTTTTCAGGAAAGAAGAGAAAAACAGACAATTCCCATTCAGTCTTTTACTTAATGGGCAACTATAAAAAAAATACAATTGCTATTTAGAAACAGACAGACTCCTACGACGCAGTGAATGTAAGATGATTCGCTTTACTTACTTAATAAAACAATGATCAAATTCTTTATGTTTAATGTTTATTCACAGTTTCTTTCGGAATAAACTGTTACATTTTTTTTTCTATTCATTCGATATTGATAAGAAAATATTTTGTTGCCAATACCAGCGAAGAGTAATTCCTTTATTGCTCAATTCAATTGAAACTTGTTCTGTTAAATAAAATTAAAAATACAAATTTACAAAATATTTTTAAAGGTTACACGCTTCTTGTTTTTCTAATTAGCTAGACACAGTGAATATGCATTTGAAAAACTTTTTTCTATAATCGATGAATGCGGAAGAATAACAACACACAATAATACGTTACCAAAAGTGGTGGTTGTTCAATCTTAAAAAAAAAAAAATAAAGTCCTTGAGAAATTATTAGAAAAAAACAACTCTTTGATTTGTGAAAGTGAAAGGTGGTCGTTATGATCTATTTCCTCAGAAGCTATTAGGCCAATATTTTCAGTTAATCAGATGAAAGATAAGCACATGATTTCAGACCATTAAAGTTGAAAGTCGATTGAGTCCTTGAGTAATTAGCACCCACTGAAACCTTCTTTACATATTTCTAATAAACGGAATCCTAATTTTTTAAATAAACGGTAAATGCCCACTGTTGCTGGACTTTTTCCAAACTTCTTCTATTTTCAAGATTTTCAAATGAAATCAATTTCATCGATTAAACTAATTAATTAATAACCGCCAACTTGTTCTTTAATTTACTACAACTGTTATTGTTGAATACAAATGCAATTGTTCAGAACCAAATTAATTAACTCCGGATTAATTAAATGGAAAAAAAAATCAATTTTTCTTTCACCAGGTAAGAGGAAGTAACTTCATTTCTGGCATTTACGGATGATAATGAACGCATGGAAACTTTATTGAACCTTAAAACTTTATTATTAGCTGATTTATTGTTATTTTCTGGTGGACTGTCTCTTTCGTTTTCCAGTCTAGCAAACCAATTCTTAACGATGGAAATAAACAACTATTGAAAGATTTGTGGACTTTTTTTTTTAGGCTTCACCATTATCAAAAAGATGAAATCCAGCTTTTCGAACTTTATTTTTTTCCTTTTTTTGGGTGGAGACTGTCAATTTGTTTATAGCCTTAATGGGAAAAAAAAAGAATTATTTTTTTGGTTGAATGGCGGCAATCGTCATAAGTCTATCTCCCTTTTCAAAAATCCTTGAATTCGTCTGAAGTATTCATCAGGACAAAAATATCTAAAATGAATTATAAATTTGTCATATAAACATCTAGCATTTTATCTATTATTTAGTGACTATCATCCCTATATTTATAAATTAAATTATAGTTTATTATTAACTAAATGTTTGGCTTCTACATTTAAAAATATCTGATATTGGAAAGCAATTCATTTGTTCACGTAGACTAATCATGCTAGAACAGAGAAACATATTTTACTTAACTGTCAGCCCTTTTATTTTTTAAGGAAAGTTAAGATCGCATCGAAAAAACTTTAATCGACTGATCTTTTCGTTTGCACGTGATTCTTCGAAACAAAGGCACAATTTTCTTTTCAAATATTGAAATTACTATTGCTCTAACTTAAACTTTTGTTTTTTGTTTTTTAAGACATACTCCAGCTCTAGGAATCTTTTGAAGTGTGGCAGGAAAGGGATAGCAATGCGACTAAAATCACTCGGCCTGCCGGTTTATAATGAACACTTGATAGAACAGAAAAATGGTTTTCTCAAACAAATATTTAAATTTGAAAACATACTGTTATCTTAATATAAGACACTATAAAATACAAAACACAACAACAACAAAATAGTTGCCTCTAGAAACAAGTTATACAAACACTTTTGAATGACATGAATAACTTTAAAAGTCACCACGTAGATCAAGAATTAATAGTATGTACATTCTTTGTTCGATATATACAAGTGGCTATGCAACTATTAAAAAGTTACAGAGGAGTTACGGCATTTTTTGTTATAGCTGATCAACCATTGTGCAGCTATTACTGTAGATTCATTATCTATATTCCGTGATGTTTGAAGGTTGCAATGTAGTTAGCGTCCAAGAATTTTGCTGAGATTCGATTGGGGCAATCACAGGACATATCAAGAATTGATACGTACATAGTTGTAAAATGGTACTGGGAAAACATATTGCTGAAGACGGTTCACTGGCAAAGAGATATAATCATGTATCTGTGCATGCATCAGAACTTATATGCATCAGAAGTGACAGGTTATCAAAGGCGATGAGATCTCATTCTGCGACGAATCGTTCAAATGATGTCTGAAGAGAACACGCATTATCTTAAATGCTAATAGAGTAGCTATCCAGCCCTAGATAAAAACTTAAGATGATTCGGCAGCGATCTTCGGGCATGAAATCTAGAATGACGTACAGTAAACGACTTGAATATCAGGTATTAAGTAATTAATTACTTCTTAAAAACTTACTTATACTCGATTATTATTTCTTCTCTACAAAGATGATAAGATTTATTTGTCATAAACATTTCCAAATGTTTCGAGAAGATAGCATTTAAGCAAACTAAGACAGAGCTTGTCAAGTATTACTTTTGTAAATTTCATGAAAAATTATAACCCTCATCATTGAAGATCCACACGATTGGATCCATAACTACCTTAAACTAGATTTAACGCGTTACTTCCTTAGATCTTTTCTCACTTCGATTTTTAACTGCTAAGATGTCATTTTATTGCCAGATTTTGTTGTTGTTGTTGTTGTTGAGTTATTTATCCGAATAATCTATGCTGTTGTTAAATCTGACCAACATGAAAAGGCTCGCTAAGGCCATCACCTGATTTCCGTTTAGGGAAACGGATGAGTTCTGATTAAAAAAGCTTACAAGAAGAGAAAATTGAAAAGCCTTGTACTAAGTTTCCGTTTGAAATCAAAGGTTTCAGTCCCCCGCACTAAAACAACAAAACAACTGCAACATGTTGACTGATTCAAGAAACCTTAATAAAAAACCTTTCGTGAAAATAAAACTATATATCTTCTTGCAGGCATTTATTACAAACAATATTTTCTGCGAACCATTTTCAAAGAGTAAATATTATTTCTTGAAATGTTCTTTCGAAATATGACTTTTTGGTAGCACTTGAAAATTTACGTTGTTTTTCACTTGAAGGAGCTCGAATAACTTGACTTAACTGTAATCAGATCTTTAAGCTCTTAATCAATGAATCGTAAGAGATTTCATAAGAAATTATGTTAAAATACTATCTCATACAACGAACAGATAAAGGAAATGATAAATGTGAGTAACCTAAGTTTGCTAAGACCCTCAGAGACCCGATCTTAAAGGCATATTTCTGGAGCTGATGTAACTCCCTATGTTTTACATTTCTCCCTGTGGATTCCTGAGAAAAGTTTGCGAGTACAGATGAAGATTCCCGTAGGAAACAATAAATGCTTTAAAACAACAACGGGCTTGTAGTCCTTATATTTGATAATGAATATTGATGATGCATCATTTTCATTTGAATAAGTTTAATTGGATTTAAACCATTTAATGTAAGAATTTACTGATTCGTTCACTTTTTATCAAATTTGAAGAGAGGTTGTTTGCTTAAAAATATGGAGACGCTTTTTAACAATCTATTTTTTTTTCTCCAACTTCAAAGAAAATAAAATTTAAAAAAAACTGCAGCATTTTAAGAATTTGTATTGTTTTTATATTCCGAGTTCATATAAGGTGTTATAATTAAAGTGTCCCTACTCGCAGGTCTCGGAGCGGGTTCTATTCAACATATCTCAAGGAAAATTGATATATAAGCTAATTAGACCAGGGGAAAGCGATTTTCGATGACAAAAAAAAGGTTCAAGTTTCGCCACCAGGCGAAAATAAGGTGCTGTAAACATTGTCTGAAATGCAACATTACAATAAGACGAAGACAGTTCAGACAGTTGCTTTAACGTCAAAGCTGAGTGGCACTTGTTTGACATCTGGGAAAAGTGCATGGCATTATTGGTATAGTGAAACAACTAGCTGACAGAGCAAGTCTGTGCAAGATGGTGCGCGACAAGCAAATTATGGAACAGCTGCAGTTGTATGAGTAGGCAAAAACACCCCTATTGCCAAAATTCATTTTGAATTGTGGTGACCAATTCAAGAACACCAAGAATAAGAGTAGCCACCTCAAGGAGCATTCTGGGCATACAAAAAGTTCCATGCTTTCATCCTTCCTAGCAAAAATGAGATAGAGGTAAAAGCCTTTTCATTTTCCAAGACTTGAAAGCTCGGTAAAAGCGAAATTCAAATACTAAATCCTAGGGAGCTGACATTTTAATAATAATTTTAGACTTTCAAAAGTAAACTTCTATTACACATTTCGATACAAATCAGGTTAATAAATACCGGCTAGACTTAATTATAATTAAAGTGGCCTTAGTCCCAGCTCTCTGGAGTGGGTTCTAATCAAGATACCTCAAGGAAAATTGGTATATATGGTAACTATAACGTGGGGAAGCGATTTCCCTTGAAGAAAAAAAATGGTTCCAAATTTCGTCACTAGGCAAAAATATGGCGCTGTAAAAATAGTTTGAAATGTAGCACTACAATAATAAAACTTTATAATTTAAAGACTTTTACAGAACGTATTCAATATATACTCTAGCTAAATCGATCACAAGCTGAATAATACAGCATGATCAATTGTCTTATAAAGCATTTCCGATGGAATGTTATATGCTGTTGTGTGCTTGCCTATCAGATCAGGCAGAGACCGCATGCCTTCCTGAAATACTGTCTTTCAGTTATACTCATATCCACAAATCACAGGGATTGAAGTCCGGAGATCGTGGAGGCCACGCATCTGGAAAAGCTCTGGATATTATACGATCATTGCCGAAGGTGGCACTGATTGACCAATATGCGGTGTGGCTCCATCTTGCGTGAAGACAGTAGTCTCTAAACAATCTCTATTTTGCAAGGCAACACTCTGTATTACGGAATTGTGGTTATGGCAAAATGATTTTGGCAATAAAGGTATTGCCCACTCATACAACTGCAGCTATCATAATTTGCTCGTTGCGCACCATCTTCAGTCGTTTCACTATATCAACACCGCCAAAGCACTTTTCCCATATGTCAAACAAGTCCCACTCAGCTTTGATGTTAAAGTCAGATTCATGATAACAGAGGTTTAAAAAGTTAAGCCTATTTTACACTATGTGCATCCCCACCACTGTAATAACCACCTGATTTCGCTGAATTTAGAAAACATGGTTTCATCTGATGGAATCTTTCTTTGAACAACGCAAATGCTTCACGGAGGTTGTAAAGAATTAGGGTTTTGTTTAAATTCTTTCCTTCACATATTATATATATATATATATATAAGAGAGAGAGAGAGAGAAAGTCTTTTTTTTTTGTCCTGACTTATTTCTTTACTTTCGTAAAAGTAGATTACTTTGTTGTATCTGGGTTTAAGGTTTGTTTTTGGTTCTGAATCAGGACATGACACAATTCTTTTTATTTCACTCGAACTTTGGCTTTTTGGACAGTATAGTCTGAAATTTCTAGAAATGCGCCTTCTACAATAGAAAGAGCTGTTTTTCATCTTTCTACTATTGTCATCAGTTGAGGTGAATTGTCAAGATAACTCTAGAGACATGTGATAGAATCTCATCCTCAATATTTCAAGTATTTCAACTAAAGTCGTATTGAAATTATCCTTACGTTTTCTGTGGAGTAATTTTTTTACTTTTAAATGATGTTTCCTGGATGGTGTTTCACTTAGTTCTGTCATTGGTTAAGGGCACACAAAACCTCCTCTTTTACAGAATACATACACGATATACCTTTTCAGTTCTGTGTGTCAGATTTTGAACTACATCATATTTCTTTTTCCGACCTGGCTGAAGGAAGTGAATTTTTTCTAAAAGGTTTTTACTCACCAACCTCAACCTTTTCTTATTTGCATGGTGTCCAGATCTCTTAAGTGAACTGCAACAGTATATTTTCCTTTAACTATTTCAATATGCGGAGGATTTCTTAGTTTACTGTAGCACTTATCAGTAAACTAGGAACTTCAATAAGGTAAACATTTTCATTAGAATGTTATAACACGTTATACAAATGTTATAACATATTATACACGTTCATACAAATATATTTCAAAGACTTGCATTTCTAATGTACTAGAAAGGAGGGATTGCATTCATGTAAAAGAAAGTTCTCTAAGCCTCCATCAGGATTCGGTAATAAGCGCTTGGACTAAACAATAAAAGTAGACTGTATTTCTTTACAAGGTGATTATTTCGCAAATTATTTCATCTTTAAACTAATTACAGTAAATCCAGGAATAGATACTCATAAAGTAGGTTACACCTATCTTAATGAATGCCAAATTTTCACAAAATTGATTTCACGTGATCCCATTACAAACTCATGATGAAAATTATACTACATGTAAGAATCTGAAGATAATATGGCCATCTTAATTTAGATGAACTTATTTTTATGATTATGGTATTCACTAAAAAAAAGTAAATGCCTCGGCATGAACTATAACTATATGTAAATACCAGATGTCCAAGAAATAACGTGAGATGTTTGAAGCGCCATAAGTTGATAAATATTAGCCGCAACGATCTCAAACTTTGGATTGTAGGCTTATGGGTCATGGGGAATTCAATCGTGAGAAAAAAATTTCCTATTTCATAGTCACCCCCCCAATGGCATGTGGCGCTGCTGTCGGCTATGCAAATGGGGCTCTTCTTGAAAAGGCTAGTCTTCAAAAGCACAGCAATGCCTTTAACACTAGTTGATCGTGCTTTACTCGTGAAACTTTATTATCAGTGGCATTCGATTGCCGATAGGGCATTACGTGACTACAGACGTATCAGAGGCATCAGAAGGGTCGAGGACCATTATCGATAACAAATTTACGATGTATAGTTCGCAAATTTGAGACAACTGGAAAGTTGACAGAAGCACCGGGCAGAGGCCAAAGATGAATATCAGAAGAAACTGTTGACGAGGTTGCGGTAGCCCTAACAGATCAAGCCGCTATGAACCAATTTGGATGCAGCAGTGGTAGAGCCGTCTCACGACAGTTACCAGTGTCAACAGTACATGCAGCTATTCGAAAGGTTCCCTCATCTTTATGCCTACAAGATCCGCAGCACACAGCAACCTTTACTGGCAGTAACCGTCAAACGTTTGCACTGGAATTTCTTGCACTTGTCACCTCGACGATCAGTGGCTTTGGAATTATTCTGTATTCCGATAAGCACATTTCACCCTTAACGGCGGTGTTAATATGCACAACTGCCGCATCTGGAGATCAGAACCGCGGTGGAACACCGCAAAGAACCATTATATTCACCAAAAGTAACAGTGTGGTGTGGTTTCACTGCTTCACTCTTTGTTGGTCCATATTTCTTCGAAGTGGAACGTGCATACGGTCTACAAATCTGCACCGATACAGGGGTTCGCTATATCAAGTTTATTGCAAAACCAAGTGTTTTTTTGCAAGAGCAGTGTGCCCTAAACACAGTAGTCTTCATGCAAGATGGAGACACACTTCACACATCACGTGTTGCTAGGAATCCGATTGCAGAGTACATCCCTAATTATCGTGTAATAAGCAAGATTATCCTTACACATGGCCCACACAATCCTCATGGCCCACAAAAGTCAATCCTTGTGACTTTTGGCTCTGGGGTTATCTCAACATAGGGTCTATCCAGGTAGGATGCACACGCTACAGAAGTTTAAAAACGCCGTAAGACGTGAACGTCTGCAGGATGAATTGTTCCGACACATTATATAGCACGGTATGCATCGAATGCAAATGGTCTCTGAGGATGGAGGAACCGTCCTGTTCCACAATTCCTAATTCGAACGAGCAACGAAAACCAGAAGATACTGTCTAGCCGACAGCAGCATCACATGCCCCCTGATGGTGACTATGTGAACTAGAAATCTTTTTCTCGTGATTGCACTTCCTCATGACCCATAAGCCTACAATCCAGTTTTGAGATCGAAGCACCTAATATTTATCAACTTACGGCGCTTCAAACATCTCACGTTATTCCTTGGACACCTGGTACTATTTCAAGACTTTTTTTTAAAACCAAAGGGCTTTGTATTTTTCGATTTTGAAAAATGTTGCATTGTGCAGGTAATATGTCCACGTGAATGTAATATGACCAAATTAAAAAAATATTAATTATTTTAGAAAAAAAAATACTTTATTCTGATTAATTGATTTTGGGTTGAAAGTAAATCTGTCTTTGATCCATTAAAATTCTCATGCAGATAATTATTAAATTTTCATGGGCTTACACAAAAATTTCATTTACAATTTGAATCTGGTGTACTTGAATCATGGAATCTCCCATAAATAAATGATACGAAAATTTACGACAGTTTCCAGCATGTATAGATGCAATTTTTACAAAACATTCCAATTCTTTTAAATTGTTCAATCTTATTTTATTCCATCTTGCTATTTTTATAAGTTTGAAAAATTTAAGGATGATAGATTTATATTATTTTTATCAATGACAAAAACACAATATATTTTTATCTTCTCTGCCAAGTTACTTCGGAAAAGCTACATCTTCTAAATTTAGTTTGTAAATGGCTTTGTTGGATTAAACAACAACAGCTTGTGGCAAACTATAATGTTAATGAATTCAAATTCAAATATAAATGAATCCACTGCGCATCGCTTCATTAATAGAGTCAGGTCTTCTCTTGAAATGGAAAATTCAGAGATGTCTTTGAAGAAGCCACTTAACATTTAAATTCAAGCTTAAAAACAGCCAACACAAAATGGACCATTAAGTTTCTTATTTAAAATATCTCTAATGACTTTCAATATTTAAAGGTTTTGTAATTTTTCAAAGGAAAATTAAGGTCGATGAATATATAAAGGTTCTCATTTTAAGGTTGATTCTCAACCTTAAAAGAATTAGAAATCAGCAATATTAATTACTAGATATCAATTACTTATTAAAATTTCAAGTGAAGAAATTAAATAAGAAACTTTACTTGCCTTAATAATGACAAAATATGAAAGTTTCATTTTAACTCTTCCCTGAAGATATATTAATCTTTTTCTCTTTTTCTTTTCATCACAAAACTTAAATTGCTCTTTTGTCACTGTTTTAGCCTACTTTCCTAGAGAAAAATGAGACTCATCAAATCAGTTCGTATATAACCGTTTCCTCCTAATAACTTTTAAACCGCTTGGTGGATTTTCTTGAAACTTGGTATGCATATTCGAGGATTAGGGACGATCAGAAATATATTTGAAATCAGTTTCCAAATTGGTCCTTGACTAGAAATCGGAGCAAGAGACAAAAATTCAGTGCTATTAACTTAACTCTTAAACAATGGATTTCTATTCTAGTTCAGTTACGATCAAATTGTCTTAAACAATGAATATTAATTTTTTTTTAACAAACCATTACACGTGGTTTGTTATGATGAAACAAATTTAATCCGATTTAGACAATTTATGTAAATAAACATAACTCGAATTTTCTTCATTTTTGTTTCCGAAAAAAAATTACTTTGTTTTTATTCAGTAGATATTATAATTTAAATATAATTTCATTTTCATAACTTAAAAAAGAAAAAAAAAACTTTTGTGGAAAGTAAACTAGGTTCTTTCGAACTCCTTGCTATTTTATAAATTGTTTATTATTTATTCATTTTTCATGTACTCTAAGCATCGTAGTTACTCTCTTATTTCGACCCATCTTCAAGAATTGTACAATTTTCTTTAATAAAGAGCATAAATGTTCCACAGAATTTCTTAAAACAGCCTAAATATGAAATAAATGCAATATTTACTCGGTATTTGCCTAGGAAAAATAAAGAAACTTATTGCAATTACTTGTAATCTGTTTAATAGGTATTCAAAGTAGATCTTTTTTGTATTATTAAAGTTAATTATATTAGATCAATTAAACGATGACGCAATGCCGATGTTTGATAGTGTAACTGATTACATAAACAACTCGCGTTGTCATATTTAAATCATAAAGTCTAAATAAAGTATAAATATTAGATATCACAGCTGTTTAGGCCTTTTTTAAATGCCAGATTTCGTCGTTATCACACATTCAGAGCTACGGTCTTTCATGTTCTATGTTCTTGGACAACGAAATACATTTTACCATTTATATATACATATATTTTCTAACGTATATCGTATATAAATGTAACTACAATGTTAGGTTTCGCATTCTAGTATCTAATGTCCGCGATAGCTTAATATTATAACATTTGGTTAGTTACAGACACACTTTACAGTTTCCATAGCGAACAGGAAACTGTATCTTCTACAAAATCAAGTTTGTAATAAGATTTTCGAAATATTCTTCTCGATGTTATTTTATTTGAAGTAAAACAAAATCGAGAAGACGTTTTGAAACTTATAAACTTGATTTTGTAGAAGGATTCGGCGGAATTGAGATGAAGGGATTGTCATAGTTAAAAAAAAAAGAAGCCATTATCAGAGCTAACAAACAGATTGATCAGTTCAGTCTTCAAACACACTGTATATCATGAAACTACAAGGAACAAAAGCTAATAAATAAAACAAAAAGCAAAACACAAAAAGAAAATACTCCCTCTGTTCCGAAATACTGTTCCGATTTGCATTCAACGTAAAGAATTATTGAAAATAAATTATGTTGTTAATTAAACACATTTTTTATATAAAATTTAGACGTTTTTCTTTAATTCAATGAACATTTTACGTCGATAATATAGTCTACTACATCATATAATTATTTTAAAAAAAAAGTTGTTTTTTTTTTAATGAAAAATTTTGTTTCAAAATACTGTTCTGATTTGTTAAAAATGAATTATAAACTTGAAAATTTAATACAATTTTCTCGTTTTCAGTGAAAAATAGTAAAATAGTAACAGCATTTTGAAAATTCTAAACCAGTATTAGGTACTTCACTGCTCAATAGATGGCTTAATGTTTGTAGATATGTTTGGAAGTTGGTACACTGAATAAAATCTTTTTATCGCTTCAAGATTCTATGTCAGCAATATTGAAAGTCAACGAGCGAAACTGCTATAAACAACCTCATATTGGAAAGAATCGACAAATCAACGAAGGAATCTTGCCAATTTCTCTTTTTGTTGAACAAAGTGTACTGGAAAAGCCCTTTGAATTTTTATAACAATAAATAATCTGGATTTTTGATTTAATAGACTATTTTTTCATATATATGCACGAGTACTGGGGCATATATGCATACGTTCGTGTGTGTATATGTATATTTACAAGTTTTCTCTTAAATTATTATTTTCTAAAAAAGCCATTTTATTAAAGATATTTGATTTTTTCTAGTCAAAAATAATAACATCAAATCGGAATAGTATTTTGGAACAAAAAACAACGTGAAATCGGAACGTATTTCGGAACAGAGGGAGTATAAATTATACATTTTCTTTTAAGTGTACGAAAACTTTAATAATGCACGTATGTGCTCATTGATGGGAATCCAACCTTCGACATTCTGATCCGAAGTAAAACGTCTTATCCAATTAGGCTGTGGTGACTACATTCAAATTATTGTTAAATATTTCTTATCACTCGCTCTATGTGTGTGACGCAATGAGAGAAGAGCTAGAGAAAAAAAAAACTCATTAATTTTAGCCTACTAGATTAAAATTTAAATTTCAATGTTCATTTTTTTAGCCTACTATAAGCGCAGGCCAGAGGAGCATTAGATGTAGAAGCTTGCTCTCAGCGACGACCTGAAGAGTCGTTAAAGACATTTCTCGATATGAATGAAGAAATTACAAGTGACGCTTTTATACTCTAAAAGCCGTCACATTGTTGTCCCATCATTGTTGACGGGCCATATAACAATGCTAAATAAGCTTTAAATTGACATTGCAAAATATGAACATATAGTAAGTAATTTATCAGCAAAGAAAAAAAATACCACAAATGATAAAAGCAAAGTCCAAAGAATACATGGGTTTCTATCTCATGAATGTTAAAATTAAGCCTTTGATTTTTCTAATTTTACGGCGAAAGGATACTATTTTCTTGTGGGTGGTTTGGTCCCTACACTATTCTACTAAAGCTGTAATGGTAAACTGATGCGAACTTCAAAATCGGTATTTCAGAAAGTCAAAGAATGTTATATAGATAACAAATCATTTTTTTTGACAAAGCAAAGCCTTCTCGTTTCTTGGAGCTTTATGCTATCAAACAACATTTATTGCGGACTCTTTTTTTATCGTAGAATCGTTGCCCGGGGTACTCCATACAACGAACAAATTCCAAAAATAGAATTTGAGCCTCTTGATTTTCTTTTCAGAATTTATTATTGCTATTTGTGTGTGTGTGTGTGTGTGTGTGTGTGTGTGTGTATTTCTGAAATCTTACAGAAAATCTTACTATAAGATGGTTGCTTTTTTCATTACTGATGCATTGTAACAAGTTTTAATACTAAAGCTGCATACTTGGGAAAAAGATGTTACATAATGATTATGTAAGATAAAATGAAAATTACATAATGGTTTTATTGCTGCAGATGCTTTGAGCTGTCTTGCATCGCCGAGGCAACTGTGAAAACCAAAAATAAACCTGTAGAAAAATAGCTCTCCAGGCGATTTCATGTGAACTTGGGATGTAATTACACAATCTCAAGTGTTGAAGTATCTGTTCAAATATTTATGTTCTTTTATAAATAATTTCAAGTTTTCTAAAAACATTTCGTGCAATTTTAAGAACGAAGCGGCTTAATGTACAGTTTATCAGCAAAATTGGTAAATATGAAGTATTAACGACTGGAATTAAAATTTAGAAAAGAAGTTTGCGCATTTTCTGCAGTTCATAATGCTAAACTTCAATTAGGCTAGTCAAAACTTTTCCTAGATAGATTGAAAAAGGACTTCGTAAAAGATTCCAGGAAATTTCAAAATTTAATGTTAAATTATTTCAGACCATGAAGTAAACTGGAAACTTACAAGAATATTAATGCTGTTTTTATCTATTTTGAAAATTAGATCTTAAATGATTGCTATTTGATCTAGTTTCATAAATAAAATAGTTAGTACCAATTTAATTTTACGAATGAAGCAAAAGTGAACTAGAACTGTCATTTTTGATATAAACAAGTGAATATAATTTTGTGCTAAAGCATAAATTTAAGGGCAAACCCTATTATAAAAAAATTGAAAATAATAATAAAAAAAGGAATTACAGTAACGTAAGTAGAAATAAAAAAAAAGTTAGAAAAAAAAATAAAAAACATTAGGAAAATAAGAATGAAAAAAAAAACCCACGCGGACATTGAGAAAAACAGATTAAGAGAGGAAAAAAACCAAAAAAGTAGATATACCGACAACCTTCAGCATATGAGTAGGAGACCTTACGCATCAAGCTATACGGCCGTCCTAAGGAAGTAACTAGTAATTTGGAAACTGATTATTTGCTGCCTTTGACCGTAGATATAAACATATTGAGTCATTTGCTACCTTTGATCATCGAAATAGGGGCCAAACTTAACAGCAGATCTCTACCAAATTGCTTAGGAAGATGTGTAGATATTTCCTTATGTAGAAAATGCAGAAAACGCAAAATCAGAAAATTTGCAGTTACTTCCTTTTACCTTAGGACGGCCGTAAAGCTGACAACTGAAATGAGTTGGTTCCATTTCTAACATTTAAGTTAACAAGAGGAAATCCAATGAAAACAATCCAAAATATGTAAAACATGGGGAGCGTTGCCCCTTAAAATACCAATTTTTACGTTGTTTCGACCTCTGAAGACGATGATCTGATCTGACTTTCTGATCTGACCGTTTGTCGATCTGACTTTCCGTTCGGGAGTTTTAGGGCATACAATAACAATGCCAAATATCTCCAACATGTAGGGGCGTTGGCCCCTGAAAATACTCCACTCCAAAGGTTTTGGACCTCTGAACACGATGGTGAAAACCGTTTGTCATTCCATTCGACCTTCCATTGGACAGATACGGACGGACGGACATTACCGATTTTCGTCGCTATCACAGTAGCTTCCTTATGGGTCGTTAATATAGCAATGACATTGTTAGCCATCTTATGTAGCTCTGCAGGAATTTGAGTGATAGGCTCTAAAATCGTTTTTAAGAATTTTAGACGTGTAAAAGAATGAATAAAGGGAAAAAAAACTAACAATAAAATATTTACTGATGCATTATTATTTTACGTTTTGAAGATATTACTAAAATAAAAATAAAAATATTAAATTAATAAATTTAAAATTTAAATATCTGAAATTGCTTTGTGTTTTTGTTTCTCATAAAATGTAGTCACTTACTTCACAGTTGTCTAATGAACAATTACTTTAAATACTGTTTTATACCAAATGATTGAGATCAAAGAGAAAAGCATATGCCGCTTTTGGCTCTTTCAGTTAATCAGCGAAAACAAAGTGTAACAGTTCCTTCCTAAAAAAAAAAGCAAGAAGAGTAAATAAACAAATTGAAGTTAACGCTGCTTCATAGTTTCAAAGACTGCCTGTCCTAAGGGCTGCAAATAAACAAACAAACAAGCAAAAAATAAAAAAAAATTGCTTAAGAAGCCATATCAAAATCTGATATACGGAGTAAGTATACTAACTTGAACAAAACTTTTTTTTTAAATTATGAATAACAGTAATCAATTATTGCAAGTATTTTACATTTCTATCTATCTATATATCTATCTATTCATAATTATAAATATATCTATATACCTACATTATTCTGCAATGCCAGTTCACTGGGAGAACCTTCGTATGAGTTGTAAAGGTTTGCACCATTTCATTGAGAAATTTAAAAATTCATTTCGATGTTACATCTTCTCTTCTCTCAAATGTTCGATATGGTGTCATTTTGCATCACACAACGTCTAAACATTCAGATACTAAATAACTTTAAGCTACTCTTTTTGTAGTAGATAAAACTAGCAATTTTTATCAAATGGCAGTGTAAAGCCATGGATAACAGAGATATTGCATCAGCCTTAATCTTCAACCTAAGTGTCGACTATCGACGAAGCCATACGGATTTGTTGGTTGGCGAAGTTAATCGTTGAAGTTAACAATACAACTGGTGATCACCCACGATCTCCATCGAAACCAGGAAGGCGACAAACGACGAGTCAATGCCCGAAATAGAGAAGACAACTTCAGTGACTGCGGTCGTTGCTTTTCTTGGAAGGAAAAAAAGTAGTTGACAGTTCAATTAGCCAATGAGCTCACAAACGATGTTCTAGGAAGTGCAATAGCATATAGCAGAATAAGACACTTTGTTAATAGACGAGGCCATTAGAAGGATAGTGTTTCCCAAACGACTTAATGAAACATCGTCAGCTAATATAAGAAACACAAAAGCACGCCTGTCTACCAAAACAACATTACTTATTCCCACGGAAGTAAATGCAACAGCGCTCAAATTTTCATTAGGAAGAATAATTCTCAGATTGTACAGTGTTTTATTGTTACGCCACCAGAGAGCGCAATTTTGTTTTTATATATTCTTTTTAGTACCATCTACATCAAAAGGGTGTAAATGTTTTATTTTTATTAGAATTTTGCAATAAACAGAAGAAAAATAATAATATCACATGTTTCCAGCATTTTTACCTTTCCAGAATTACAGCTAGAGTAAACAACCGTCGATGATCGAAACCAATTACAAATAGTTAAATATTTATTCAAATATGACGTCCATGCAAAACTAATTCCAACCCACATAAGCCAAAAAACTGATGTAAATCTTACTCCTGGAATTCCTAAACATTTCATATGCGTACAGTAAAAAAAAAAGCTAGGATCTCAATTGACTTCGAGAAGAAAAAAGAAATCTTTATGTTTTAACACTCTATTCTAATATTTATAATATGCTTAAGATTAATAAAAAAGTATTCTATCTATATTACTTTTAATTAATCAGTTAAACCTGATTCCAACCTTCACTATCTATGTTAATAGATTTTCTAATTGTTTAATAGAAAGAGTTCCATTTAAAATTTCTAAAAGTAGTTTAATGCTATTAATATAACAATTATGCTTATTGTAATGTAAAACTTTAGTTTTTAATTAATAAAGATTTTATTTCATAATTAAATGTTGAGCATATTTACCGAAATCGCTATATTAAAGTATTAACGCTAAATCGACGAGCAAAGCTTTAGATAAATGATAATAAGTAAATCGCTGAATATAATTACTTGCTGCTTTAAAAAAAAAAAGAAAGAGAAAAAGGATCAACTAATTCTTGCAGTGCAGCAATAATTTTATCATAATTATCTGCCTGTGTTTTACAGAGACAGTTGAGATTCTTGTCCATCTTTTCATGTCTTGCGTTTTCTATGTTTAAATTACTTTATGACATATATATATAGTATTATGCAGTAATATATATAGTATTTGAATTATTTAAAGATGATTTTGAATACTATGTAATTGACAAATAAATTTACCACGATTAGACACAAATTCGTATTTTATTTAAGAATCTTCCAGATATGAAGAGAGGTGGGAGTCTTTAAATACAATCTTATAATAAAATGTTTGAGGAAATTTGAGTTATAAGACTATTATATGTTATTATGCAAGCTTTCATTTAACAATTTAATAATATTAATCATCATATCATAATAATAATAATAATAAGGTTTGAAACTTTTACGATATAATAATTATAATAACAGAATAAAAGTGAAGACAAACAATAACTATTGCTATTATAGTTTAAATATTAAAGATATCAAATATTAAAATTTTGGTAAATTCCGGATTCAAATATTTTTTTTTTTTTTTAAAAAAGGGAAGTTAGTGGAGGAGCATAATCTTTTTTTCCTCCATCACATGAAAACCAGTTAATTCAGCCGAAGGAAACTTTAAATCCTTGTGCACTTAATTTAAAAGAGAAGCCTTGCTGAATATTCTCTTTAGGATCTCCTTAATTCTCAAAGGACTGATGTGTCTGTAAACACAGCCATAACCAACCATCTCCAAGAGCACTGGCTAATAAATAAGAACCTAAAGACCTTTCCAGATAGAAAAAGAACTTATTAAATATTATTTAAATTCCCTACTGTAAAAGAACTAAAGATAAAAAACAATGAAATTATTTTTTAAATTTCCATTAGTTATCTAAATTCCTTGTTTATCTTATTTAATTAAGTTCAATTTTTAATCGAATATCTTTGCCTAAAATTCTTTTTAGATTAAGCATTACTAATGAATCCATGCTAATATTAGAATTAATTAGTCCTGCTTTACTAAAAGAATTTTCGACAAACATAGGCCTATTTGAAATTGAAAAATATTAAACCTGCTTCCGAAACTTTGTTTAATACATTTCTATTTTTAATCAGCTGTATTTGTCTGATTCTACTTTGGAATATTTATTGATTCTACTTCTATCTATAATTTAGATATTAATTAATAACGCTTGTTGATAAACGCTTTCTGACAAAATTAATTATGAAAACGAAAATCTACTAAATTAATTTTTTAAAGTAATTTTTTACCTTATTCTTACGCCTTATAATGAACCTTATAATGAAAATCCCTTTTATTCAGTTATTGATAATTTTTGATTAATTTGCAATTTATACATTAAGATCACGAAATAAGAATGTAGTTAGACGAACACCAGGCAACATTTGTCATGCTGACGACGAGTTTTTGTGAACTAGGAAGATAGAACACGATCCAACGAAGTGCTTTCTTTTCAACACGCCGGCCTATAATCCATCCAGAATGAAGGATTGAAATAAGCCGCTGTTAACATCTTGATATTTCACTGTTTTTGCTCCGCTGATCGTTATCAATAATATTCAACTGCACTGAAAATCACCATAAATGTATTACTGCAATAATAAATCATCATTCGATAGGAAACGATCTTTAAACTGACATATATTAATTCTATGCATTAAAAGGCCGGAAAGCATTTTGGAGAATGGTTTTCGAATGATATTGAGTGATGTAGTATCTGCATCAATTCTGAATCAATCTGGGAGATATTGGTTAAGTTTTGATTTTATTCAAGCCATTAAGTGACAAAATGCATATTCAGCAATTAAAGAGAAATACAGCAAGATACTTCCTGAATCTTTTGTTTTTGAAATTCTTCCATTTATTAAGAGTAATTCTTCTATTCTTTACTAGCGAACAATGACAATCCCAGAATTCCAAGCGATCAATAACCGATGCTGTGAAATTTAGAAAAAAAAAAATCTTTTTTTTTTTTTTTAATTCTCTTCGATGTTTATTGATGCATAAACTTAATACATTTAAGTGTAAAATTTATTTCCTTTCGAAAGATAATCTCATTACTGTTATCATAATTTTGTAATTGCTCTCCGTTCTGCTGAAGTGGAGACAAAGCACTACTTCGAGAATGTGCATTACGTCACGACTGTCGTGTTTCGCTGCTTCACTCTAATAGGTTGTCGAGGTTGATTGTCAGCAACTCATCCGTTTGAACTACAGAACATCAAAACCGACCGGGTCTGGTCGAAAGAAAGCACTTTCGAACAGCATGTCTTGGGCGACTGTCGCTTGCATCCAAATTTGTCGCGATGTTTTGTTTCATCGTGTTCGCAGGACTTAAAAGATTTAATGTTTTCGTTTGCTTTATTTCTCTATTTTTTTTTAATCTTTTCTTTATAAAAATTTTCCAATAATATATACGAATTTAACCAGTTGATTAACTTTGTTCTATCAAGTTCTTTTTGTTACTGGAAAGTTCTTGCTGATGCCTTCTTGCGGAATTCACGCATTTCTACGTCATTTCCTCTCACGTTTATTTTAAATAATGTAAATTATATTATAAAGGGTTTTCAGGGATTGTAATTCTGTCATTTTGAGAAGCGATTAACTTGTGAGAGTGTTATTCGAAGTGTGCTTCTAATGTTGTAATAATCGAGTGGAAATCAGAGCAGCGAATGTATATAGTCCCTAGACGGAAGAAAGAGTGGTAGGGGTAGGGGCTCACTTCAGTAATAACATTCCTCTGCTGAATGATTTTGGAAATAATATTTCCCAATTGAGTTGCATGATTGGATCAATTAGATTTGACGGGTTTTAAAGATTTAGAATAATGAATTGAGTTCAAATATCTTAAAATCAAAATATAAATTTCTTGATCGTAATTTCCGTAGTTTTAAAAACTGATAAAATAAACGTATTATCTCAAATATATGTTAACTACATTGATGTATTGTGGAATGTTTAAACATGTTTAATTTTTAAAAATAATTAAATTGATGATTCAATACTGTAAAGTACTTTAAAAAATCACAACTTTCTAAAATCAATGAGAGATAATTGTAGACATTTTTCGTGTTTAACATATCTTCGACAGCACATAAGTGGAAGGGAGGAATAGAACCATAAAAGAGCAGCCAAAACAATTAGTTTAATGAGGTGTATTTATAAATCCGTTTATCCTTATAAATAGACTTTATTAGCACTTTATACAAAGGGTTGCCATTCATGCTTCACTTACTCAATTAACCGAATTAATGCAATTAAGCCTTTCCTATTTAATGCCAGGGTTAGCAGAGTCTTGGTAGCGTAAAAGGCAAAGCCAATAGAACAGGGTTTCTTGGCTACACAGACCAAGTCCTCAAGTGGTGCTCATTGGAAATTAATCAACCCAGTGTCAAACGACGAATCCCAAAGGAGAATTAAAGCAATCTAATCCATTTGGTAATTAGCGGTGTCATCACACAATGAACTCGGCCTCATGCACTACGGCGACGCTTCGACGCCCTACAAGGAATTGCTGCGGCTTCGAGAAAACGCTAAAGATGTACATCCTAATTTTATGTCATTTAAGTTAAGCAAAACCGACAGGAAAGACCGATTCTTCCTCCCTCTATGATATTTATTGCGATGTTCACATTATTGAATTGTTTCATTGTTTAAAGTTTTTTTTTTCATGATGAACTTACATTCCACTCTACAAGTAGACTTTACGGATGATACAAATCAGAAGAAATGATAGCTTCAGAAATTCATTCATTGGAAACATGTTACTGTAATTGCTTTGGGCAGAAAAACTAAAAACATTTTTATAATGTTTGTAGTTATTAGTTTTATTTGAAGAAAGCAGATTCGTTCTATTTCCGTAAATCATATAGAGACAAAATCCCAAGGTTTTTTGAAGTTTCACCATCTCATTTGCTTTCTAACTAACGTAGAAGGGCCTTCTCCTTCAAATGTCAAATATTCTTCCTCATCGTCATCATCATTAGTTCGTCGCTATCTAACATCAACACTGACACTCTCTTCCTTCCTAATAAGTCTTATATTTCACTGAGAGGCGAGAGTAATTCACGGCTTAAAATCTCAAATGTCGTTACAGAAGCGTTACGTAAAGCAATTTTTTCTCATATTCAAGATGAAATGCATTTTCTGTTGCATTATTTAACTGCTTATTTTACATGTATATAATAACTGCTTCATAAAGAGAAGTTTAAAATCATTACATAGACAGGAAATGAGAATTTGGACAAAAGCAGGTGTGCTCAAAGAAAAAAAAAAACTAAGATATCCTGGAAAAAAAAATGTAAAATAAAAAAACATCTTATTTGAAAACCGCCAGTACAAAAATAGCTATTAATTAAATAAATAAAAGTAAAAAAAAAATTCTAGTTTGTACTCATCAAAATGCAAAGAGAAAAAAAAATTTCTTTCAATATTAAAGTTGCTTAATTTATCTACTGTCACAATAGTAACAAATTCGATGCTATTTGTCAGTTGCATCTCTGTTATTAGGCAATTAATTATTTAGTTATTTGTTGGTTTTCAGGCCCATTGTGCAACTTTCTTATATGAACAATGTCAGGAATATATTTGCAACTGGTATTCGCTACCAATACTCATCTGACTACTGGAAAATCACGAAAACTGTAAAATACCCTAAATTACGACTAAAACTTTTCAAGAAGTTCACATATTAAAGGAAAAAAGAAAAATCAGGCTACTGAAACATTGCACTACATATCACTTCTATTTGAGATTGGTTTTAATGAGCTTTATGTACTTGACATACAGCTTTATCAAAGGGCTGTCAAAAATAGCCTTACTATTTCATTCTAGAAAAATAATCGGAATTTTAAAATTGTTAATCTATGATTAACTTTCTTTTTATCTTAAGAATAAAAAAAATCCGGAGAAATTTCATTTGTTTGAGATAAGAAATTGAAAGAAGTTATTTTTATTTTTCCTCCATCTGTACATTTCGAATACAAAACCCTAAAAAGTAAAATATATATAGATTCTTTTGAATCTATATGTACAACTTTTGGAAGCATACATATTAGGAAGAATTTTCAGAAAAAAAGGCGGTCTACAAGATTACGCTTTTAATGTTATTTACTAGGTTTTTCTTCACTATTATTTTGATATTTAATAATTATACAATTACCTTTGCTTGGCCTCCGTGTTATCAAAGCAAAGGAACATATGAAGATATCGGTTAAGTGCTTATTCACATCAACTTATCAGCAACATGTGCAAAAGAAAGGCGTAAGTGCTTTAGTTGTATTATTTATATTATAATACTTAATCTTAGTGAATTATAATATTGGTCCTATTCATTCAACACTTGACTTTTTCTTCCTTCTCTTCTTTTCCAAAATCTTCCATTGGAGTGGATAACTATTATAAAACTATTATATAGATATTACGCATGTTAAATTGTCTCGAGGCTTTTTGCTTCCTGGAATGCAGGTGCCTAAGATCGCCAACACTTCAATTTAATTTTAAATGGGTCCTTGCAGTCTAGACGCAATTCATCGGCCAGACGTTGTCCACGTTAGGCAAATACATTTATTTGTGATTTCAACCTTAATTGTTTTAAGTGTTAATGGTATAAAACTATTTTTACTAATGTAGATAAATCACTTATTTTTATTTTCGATACTTAAAAAAAAAATAATCCTAGTTGTTTGAAAATATATTGATGGCAAATCTTCGACTTCAGAGAAAGTTCATGTAAGCGGAAATTAGATTATTTCTTTTTCTTCTATTTTTTTTATTTTTATCTTTATATCTTTCGGATGAGATCTTCGTAGAAAAAGACTGAGCAAAGATAATGTTGAAGCTGTGTTGGCAACCGACAACAGTGTCCTTCACATCGAATGACACAGACGCAGGATTCAGTCTCCCAAGAGACTCCAGAAAATGATTGAAGACACACGAGACAACATCAGATGGGAAACCTCATTCAGAGCCCCTTGATCAAATCCTGATTCAGAATTATTTATCATTTGAGGAAAACCGAAATGAAAGACTAAGAAATTGCTTTACTTAACATCGACCAAAGAAAAAAGATAAAAATTCAGTAGAGATTTCTAGTTTCAGTGCACCCATTAAAACTAATCGCGTGAAATAAACAGAAAAACGGTCATACCAAAACCTTCATTTATAAATCACTCAAAGTAGTTTATCACTATTATGGTAACGTGTTAGTTTGTTTATTATTTAGTTACAGGAAAACTACAGTCAAAATAAACTGTAATATATTTATTAAAGTGATGATGTCCCAATATTTTCACAGATTTTTTTTTCCAATATTTCTGACAATTTTCAAAATTTTTTTTTTGAAATATGAATCATTTGAGTAAAGAAGCCTAATTTAAAATAAGTCGAAATCAAAAATTATCATTATAGAAAGAAGGGAAATGTGTAAGGATTGAATTTTCATTTATGGATTGAATTTGGTAAAGAAAAGAAGTGAACGCATCCTCATTTTTGGAAATCCAATTAAGATTAAAAACAGAACATTTTCAAAATGATATTCACAGTCGATTGATATACTAACATTGATTGGGAAAAAATTAAGATATTAAGAAAGAATGATTATCCTTTTCATTTATTCGATATGCATCAAGTAGTGGAGTAAATGACGAGGAATGCAGAATGGTAAAATTTAATGTTCAGAACCTATAAAATTAGAAAAATAAAAATAAAGAGAAAACAAATAAAAGAAATAGTTTTTTGTTTTAGTTTGTTTCTTTAATTCTATAAAAAAGGTAACTTCATTCACAATTAAGTTTGCTAAGGGCAACGTACAACAGATTCCATTTCTTTTTTCCAGAATCTGGTAGACCGACCACCAGATGCAGATGACGAACCAAGCTCTAGAAAAACAGTTCTGAAATAGTGCTGCGTTTGCACTTTCTTAATCGATATAGAAATCTTGTGAATGAAATAAAACGGTTATGCTATGAATATCCTTTTTGTTCGGTATTCTAAAGAAAACAGAAATAGAAGTATAACCAGAAACAAAACAAAAAAATCTTAATTTGGGTTTCTATGAAACATAGCTAGCCATAAAAGAGAAATATGATTTAGAAAATTAAAGATATGCAATTAATTGAATATTACAATTACTAGAAGAAAATAATTGCTTAAAAAAAGCCTCAAAATTGAAAAACAAAATATTAATTTGTAAAACAAAAACGAACTATTGATCTATTACTACTTCTTTATATTGAGAAAGTTTTGAACAATTGTCTTGCACATCCCGAAAACAATCTTAAGACAATAAGAATTCGACTACTTCAAGGTTGTCACAAGATATCAAAGAGCATATCAGAAACAAAAGTTTTGAGATGTTCAATCTTTTTCATATATCAAATTTTCATACCAAACTATAGAAATCATACTTAGGGAAGTCTACTTGCGTCTTCCCTAAGGAAACCGCTAATTTATTTTCCTGAAAATGCACCAATTAGTTTTCACTCAATTCTGACAGAGGCATAGTAAATTAATCGGAAACTATTATAAATGAAATGAGTGAATCATAAATAAATCTATTTTCTAATGTATAAAAAGTGTTATTTATTCACGAAGATTGATAAAATGAGAAAAGGATTCTTTTCCAAACAAAATATATAGTACAGTAGAGCCCCGATTATCCGCGAGTGCCGCGAAAATATTTTTTTTAATTACGAACCTCAAAAAAACCAATTTTCATTCAAGTCAACAACAGAGAAAATACAATAGGCCCTACAGTGCGAAAGTCGAAAATTACTAACAGGTTTATTGTGCATCGTGGTCTTCTCGGAATTTATGGATGCAAACGTGAGCAAAGGTTTCTGCTTTACTGTACATATTTTAAAAGTTTTACATATTATGTTTTTTGTACATTAAAACGTAGTTTTTAATGGTGAAATATTTTTTTTCGGGTTTACACCTCATTTTTAGTCTTTTTTCGGGTTATCTGCGATTTTCGTTATCCGCGAAGCCCTTGACACCCAATTCCGCGGATAATCGGGGCTCTACTGTACAACTATCTATAAAGTAAGAACCGTGGAATTCTTCTGTTTACGGGTACATCTAATGGATGGAGAAGATCAATGAAGAGTAGCACACCGATGACTACATGGTGATCATTGCGACATATTTAAGAGGGAAATGTAAGGAGTACTAACATGTCGAGAGGAATTGTTAGGGATTATAATCTTCCCAATTGCATCCACAAAAGTGTTAAAAGTTAAAAAAAAAAAGTAAGGAAAGAAAATAAAGTAGTTTTCCAAATACTAAAACTATTCAAAATAGTGATAGTTTTTTATTGATCCAGCATTGCATCCCATATCCTCCCTATTCTAAAGTTTGTGTACTCCACTCCACAGTGAAGTACTCAAGAATTTAAAATGGGAGACGACTTAACATAATCAGGGATTTGAACACACATTTCTTGTTATTAGATTTAAGTTATTGACATTTTGTGGATTTCTTCAGTAAAATTAAAAAGAAAATAAAAACAAAATAATAAAACTTTTCTGTAGATTTGTTTGCATATGAGGTTCAGCGATGTGATCTGACATTATTAGCGCGGCTCTTTATAAACGGCGAAAGATAGTTATAGAGAGACGGCTCTTCTCCAATCCCTTATTGCCAAGTTAGGATATACAAAGAAACTTACGAAGCAATGAATTAAGATTTACAAATAAAGAGAAGTAACTTGTCCAAGTGTGATTTTATATCTTGAATTTTAAAGTAGTAGGGTTTTTTTTTAAAAAAAAAAATATGATATAGTATTTTGAAATTTTACTTATTTAAGTTTAGACCCAGTTAATATTTTCAATTACAGTTTAACGTTTTATTCATGACTGTAGATTATTGTAGATTACAAAATTCATTCTGTACATTAGTGACCTTGCAGAAATAGAATTTCTATCCAATCCTCTTATATCTCTCGCGATCAACAGCATTTTCAGTCACAGTTTTCTCTCACGAGATATATGTTGAACCATTTGGCATCATCTCGTCTAGTGTCTGAGGGACACTCTGTCTCTCTCTGGCATTTCTCCATCATCGATAAACGAAGGCTCTGCTTATCTCCCATGATTCATAGTAACTCTGTTATTTACATAAGCCTTAATAATATGTGCAGTGAAATCCCGGTTAAACGAATTGTTAAGCATATTTTTTTTGTTATGATTTTTTTATCTTTAAAAGGGTGTCGTATTGTTCTTTGTAGTCTAATAAATTTTATTCTAACGTTAAGAACTTCTTATAAATGTTACATTTTCACATTCTAAATATAACAAAACTAAAAAAAAAAAAAAAAAAATCAGTTTCCTTTCAATTACATTAATATTTATAGCAATTTCAAATTCTCATAAATTTTGTATTTTATCTTTTTATTTATTTCTCACAAAAATAACTTAAAAAAATAATTTTTATATTTAAACGAAAACCTCTCCAAAAATTACTCTCCCCATAATAACATGGAAATATTAATATATTTTCTTTGTAATTCATTCTTATATTTACAAAACCGATTAAATTTGATATTCATTATCTCGTTAACTAATTTTTATTTGTATATTCACTGAAATTTAATTTCACCTAATTGTATTAACCTTATACATTAAATTTTAATGAAATTGTTGCTTTTAAATTTAATGTCTGAACTAATTCCTATTGTAATGTAATTACAAGATAATTCTTCAATCCTTAATTTCTATTTTCAGCATTTCCGGTTTGTCTGAAAACAATTATTTATTCAGTGAAAAACCGAAAGTCACGTGCAAATTTTATTACGATTAATAATTAATTCTTACTGTTGTGGAATGTAATATAATTCTTATACACGAACTGATAGATTTTTGTAATAAATATTATTAGATAATATTATGAAATATAAAGTAAATATTGTTTTCTAGAAAAGACAAGTTTAAGCATTTTTTATAGATAAATTTTTAACAGTATATGTGATAAATAACTGATATAAAATCAATTGAAAGCAAGTTTAACGTTC
>JAFIDM010004315.1:28338600-28350128 GCA_023159025.1 Thereuonema tuberculata
AAACAGCTGTACAGAATTCCGTTGATGTTGGCTCAATGTGCGAAGGCATATTTATTGTCCGGTTGGCGAATTTCTCTCTCCATTTATGAAATAAAATCAGTTTGAGAATTTCTAATTTAAGTTGTAATTCACGAACAAGTTGCAGAAATTCACACTCATGCATGATGCTGCATTCAAAGTAAAATGAAAATTATAATGCAAATATATATAAATTCACAGCATGAAAAATATCTAATTTATCTTTTATAAAAAGCACGACTGTCAACTTATTTTTCTTTTTAATTATGTGATGAAATTTTGAATTTGATCTCTGCCACTCATAGAACGAGGAATTTTAGATTAAAAGAGACGGAAGAATATATGACAGCATTTAACTGTCTGCAAATAAAAGAGTTGTATTTTGACAAAGAATGGAAAAATCAGCAAATGAACTTTTAATTCAAAGGATGAAAAGTAATTTTAATTTCTTCTGTTTGACAAATAAAAGTTACTAATTCGATTTTAATTATAACAAAAGTTTTACGTGCGTTGGATTTTATTACGTGAAATATAAGACAAAAACGCGTAAGACTAAGAGTTCACTGATATGTTTTTGAAAATTGTGATACCGGGAATCCAAGATAGCCTATTTATTAATAAGCTATCTTGGATTCCCGGTATCACAATTTCCAAAAACATATCAGTGAACTCTTAGTCTTACGCGTTTTTGTCTTATATTTCATGTAATCGATTTTAATTATTTTGAAGAAACAAAAAAAAAAAGAAAAAGCACGTGCATTCCTACCAATACAAAAAAGAAAATAATTGCTTTCGTATTATACATGGTCAATAGAAATATTTTTCTTTTCAGTTGTTTATTATTATTCCTTTCACATTTTCCCTTTTATAGAAAAGGAGACCTGGGGTTTGTGAAGGTGAAAGGGTCTCTAAAGTAGCAAATGATAAGAGGAATGTGATCTCGGTGAAAGCGCTTCGTCTTCACCACTGGAATAGACTGAAATTTCCATTCACTACAGCTGTGATTTAAACTCCGATAACAGAGAATAAAACACAAAGAAATCGTGTAGTTTAAAAGAGAGGAAGGGACACGAAATTAATTAATTTAAATATTATTTAAATGTTTTACAAATTTTAATTTTATTTTTTGTTTAAATAATTAAAATAAAAGTTCTTCTTATAGGAATAATTTTCAGCATTTTCTAATATTAATTTCTGCAAAAAAAAAAATCCATTTTCATGATGTCAATATCCTACGCCATGCGTAGATTTATAATTCATTTAAGCAAAAATAAAACCTAATACGAATTTACTAATATAACACGTGTTAAGCAATCCCATAAACAGGCCATGTAGGCCTACGGGAGCGCGGGAGGTAAGGCTCCCAGCGTTTCGAGACCAACGGGACTAGATTGAGGTCGGGTGGTCAGCCCGACGTCCACCCGCCTTAACTTCCCGGGAAAGAAACCCGGTACCCATTCTACAGAGGGCTGGGTAGACCCTAGAACCCGTTTGGAGGAGAAAGAAGCGTGGAAAAATTCCCGCCCTCCGCCGAGGCCGGGAACCGAACCCGCCACCTCCAACCCGCAGCCAAGCGGTATAACACGTGTAGTACCGTCTATTTACATTTGAATCGCTTTATTGTCTCTAACCTTACTTTTAGAAGTTATTAGATTAATTGGGATATTTTGTGATGCTAATAACCCGAACCTTCTGTCACTGACCTAACATAACGAAAGGTATTGAAAGAAGCAAAAACTAGTTTCATAGTTTATGCATAACCATAGCGATTCAGTACTTTTTTCATTGTTGACCACTGTCTGAAGCTCCGAACTTCTATTTCTCCCCATTTCTACAAGTCATAAAGAGTTCCAATATTCAATGAAGTATCAACATTAGACTGTCCTTATTGTATTTGGACTGTAGAGCTCATAAGCATGTTTCATTTTTGGCCATATCCTGTGAGATTGGAAGATTGGCAGACTGGAACGAGTCATAAGCTTTCAAAAAGGCATTATTCATCTCTGTACGACTTAAGTTTGGGCTGAAGAGCTGGTGACGGACGGACGGACAGAACCTTACTTCCATATATCTTCTACACTAGCTATTTTAAGTTCATAATCGTTTCGATGGTTACATCTGCTGCGCAATTATGTATTGCAGCTTTAAATAACGAAAAATTTAAATACATCAAATCATTTTGATCTACAAAGATCATATTCTATTCTCAACTAAAACGAGATTCATCTTAAATCTGAATCATTTTAGAAACCGTAATATTTTAAAAATAGCTTTGGGTAGTTAAGCAGTAGTAGGTTTGGCTTAGCTTACTGAGATGATAATCATCGAAAAAACATCGAAAAGTAATGGTGATGTATCTTCGGTTTTCTTCGGTCAATGAGATACAACCCTTTGGTGTTTCGGAATCCATGGGATTTGAGCAGACGAGTAGTGATGATTCCTATATGTTGAACAGTGAATCTTGGAACTAATCCTGATGGATTAGAGAATCAAGGGATGCAAACAGAATCCGGAGTGAAAACTAAGAGAATTTATCTGGTTCCAGCATTAACATCCAAAATCTCAGTTACTACTATTCATTGATTTAACAAGATTTATTCTAAACTTAACTTTACCCACATAAAACTTATTTTAACTTAATTTTATCCACATTATTAAAAAGAAGCAAATACTTAACTAACAGTTTGGTTCTCTCTTTTTTCAAGTCAAACTTTCATGTAACAGGAAAGTTTATTCTAATCTTTCAAGTCTAAGCAGGGTTAGAATTATCTATAAAGTTATTATTTAGGTTATTTTTAAGTAATTCTCTGTAAGTTGAGCATTATGACGACCATTGGGAGTGCTCAGTATATTATAATTTTCAATCGAAGTAAGCTTTAATAAAATAATCTATTGACTTCATTTTTGATGGATAGTGATTTCTTTGTGAAATGTTATAATTCTGATTCAGTTTTACTATTAATCTTATACGTTATCTTGAATTACAACGAAAATCATTTTTCTTGAAAGAATCAATTCATTGTTTGAAATGATTTAACTTTTGTTTTTATTTGGATATTTCTTGCAGAGTTCTCGTAATGTTACCCTAATACATTATAGGTTTGATCTAATGTTTATAAGGACACTATAGAGAATAAAGGATAGGCACAAAAATGCTTTAAAAATGCAACACTAATATCAACATACACGTGTCCGATGTCTCTTCACGATAATTCAAATATCATCCTAAAAAGAAAGAAAATCTAGAGGTTGTTATAAGAAATACCCTATTAGTTTTTGTATATGTTGGACCCACAGGTAAGAAGCTAGAGACAAAAAAAAAAGCTACCAAAATATGTTCTAAAAATGGATTAATCGCGTTTTAAAAATCTTACATCTAATAAGCTGAAATTTTAGAGTTGGGGTATGATTTTACAAGGTGTGTATCTTTATTGATTTTGGCCCCTATCCAACCAATAGCTAAAGGCCAACAACAGTCCCTTCATTGTCCGTCTTTCTGTGATCAAGATAACTCAAAAACAAAGCTGAAATTGTCTGTTGTTAAAGAATGACTTCTATTGATTTTGGCAAAAATCGGTTCAACATGAGATAAGGAACTGTGGACCAAATACGGTCAAACTGAGTCAAAGAACACTTTTAGAATTTTATAAATATTCATTTTTTTTTAATAATTTTCTTAATTACTTTTACCATGTAGGTATTCAAAAGATGGATGATCCCACTCTATCTTGATTATTTACGCTGTTTTAATTTTAACTTTTAATTATATAGCAATGTCGGATGTTCAGAACTTTTCCGAAGCTTCCTGTGAGCTTGATTTCAAATTGCGTCAGACACCAGTTTATCGATTTTGAATTAGAAATAAGTTTGGTTTCGACGCCATTTCGTTGATTAATATTTGATACTGAAAATCCGAATCGCTGACTTCAGAATCAATTGCAAATGAAACGATAACTGCTACCATTAGTGACGTTATCTCTTTTGCCGGCGGTTAATTTGTTTAACCAAGTGCGCGAGCGGAGCAGGAGAGTCCAATCTGTTCACTACTGTGTTATTAGCATTTAGTCAGGAACGTTCCCGTAAATATTAACTCAACTTTGCACTGTAATTGAACGATTAACACTGACGTTTATCAATTTAGGTCAGTGGTTCTCAACTTTTGGTATTTCCGTCTTTTTTTATATGATAGTTTTGTGAATTTGTTTTTCAATGTTTAACACCCTATAATTATAACAAAGAATCAAAATCTATTTTAAAGTTATTTTCCCATTTTTTTTAATCTCTCTGTTGCTTTGAACTACATTTAACTATAACTATTTTATCGATAAATTAAGTCTAAAATACTCAACTAATTACCGAACATATTAAAATTAGTAAATATCAATTATTGAATTTTTTTAATGATAATCATAATCTCTTCAAAGCTTGCCGCAGGTTAAGAATCATTATAATCAATATTTATTTTCAATAATAGCTGTAATCAAAAACATAGGCATCAGTATTTACACTAGCAGAAGCTATAAAGCTGAAACTGAAGAAGAATAAATAAATAAAGTAAGATGTATTCTAGTAATATGGAATTTTTGATGTAATTTGAATGTTTTTCTTATAAATTCGAGCTTACAAAATGTTTTTGAATAGATAAAATACTGTTCGTTGGAAATTAATTTGTTAAAAAATTTGTAAGTGAAAAAAATTTTTAAGATAGAAAAAATAACAGCACTATCTCAAACTATGCTATCTAAAAATACATTTAAAACTCGTTTATCCGAATCGCGTTTACCGAAAATCTGGTTTATCCTAGACGACTTTTAGAATAATTTAAAAATACACAAAAAGATTTTTCCGTCGCTGTAATCAATATTTAATAGCGTACGTAAGTGATTATGTAACAGTTGCTGTAACTATGTAACTGTATCCCTATTAATAACGTTAATATACAGCAATTAATTCAATTAATATTAATAATATGATATACAGTATGCCTAAAACAATATATTCCGGATTATCCGAAATTTCCTTTATCGGTCCCATCAAATTCGGATAAACGAGTTTTTAGTGTAATTCAAAATGTGTCGATAACAGCAGCAGCAACACGCAAATGATCTAATAGACTAAGTTATTCTTTCCACTGTAAGACATGTTATTTTCGTGAATTCTAAAGGTTTCTTCATTCCTGTATGCAGAATTTCATCCAGTACAAGGTGATGTTTTTCAGTGAGGTGTGGATGTTAGCCAGAGAAGCTCATAACAGCGAAGGAGGAAAGAGGTAAAAAGCTTAGCCAATTTCTCAATAACTTATTAAGTATGACCAAATAGTTACAATTAATAAAAATGTAAACTCTGAAAGTAATTTCTTTATTCTCAGTTCTTCCTAAAGGACATTTAAAAAGTTTTCGCTAAAGTAAAAAAGTACTTCAGTATCTATGTAATCCCTAATATTAGCAAGGTGGGTGTTTTGATCCAATTTTCAATTTCGCCCCCGAATTGAGGCCAAAGGGTTATCCAATAGTCACGCACACCAAATAAAATGGGAGAAGGGGAATGGTAGCCAAGGGAGATGTGTAAATAACTCACGAGAAATGATTTAATAGGAAATTCTAGAATACCTTCGAAACTAACCAATTGTTACTGAACGAGTAAAAAAAATCAAAAACCTTTTTCCTCTTAACGTATTTTTTACGACAACTGCATAAAACAACATTTAGCACTTGAAAAGCAAAAACAAAGTACAGTCCCCCTCTCCTCAGATTTATATCAACGAAGAATATATTTCCGTTATTTCAGCTCCACTGACTCAAAGAAATTCTTAAAAATATTACTTCTACAAAACCTTTCCAAAAGTTCTGTCTAAAATTTCTTTCCAAAAATATCTTAAGAATTTCAGTACATGGATGAACTTTCAACTCTACAGTAAATATTTTACAAAGGTCATTAGAACAATGACTTTTAAACCAAGAAGTATTAAAGAAATTATATTTATTTGAATTACTTTTTATAAATATTTTATTCAGTCTTTAATATCTAATTCTTTATGGCCATTAAAGGAAGTTAATAACAATAATAATAATTATAAGTTATTTTGGTATTGTTCATAGCAAGATGATTCATTTTAAGTTATGTGGCTTTTAAAACAATCATAATCCTGGATGGAAATTAAAATGTACAAAGAGATTTAATTTCCGGAATTGTTTGCAAATTTTGCCCTTTAGAAACCTGTAATTACAATATTAAGATCTAATCCAACAAAGATTGATTTATCTTCAATAAATAAACTATTATTTTAATTCATTTTAATTTTTGATAACTTTTAATATTTCAGTACTTTATATGTAAAAGTGAGGCATTTGACCTGAAAAATGAAATATCTCCGAAAGGAAGCATTGTATAGAAAAATGTTCCAAATACAATTTGTGTATTTGAAAGGGGGAAAGAAAGCAGCACTTTTAGCGTTTTACTTGAGAAACGTTTCATGGTCATTTCATGTTCAACTTAGTTTTTTTAAATGGAAACCTATTTTTTTTTTTTAGCGGCATCTGCATCTATGCAAAAAAATTAATAACTTTTGTTTCAAAAATTTTTCTCTTTACCGACTTTTGACGATACCATTTCAATTTTAAAGGTAGTTAAGAATATTTCGCATTTAAAAATGGAAAGCAATAATTTTAGTAGCAATACAAAACAAACAATTTTAATGAGTAACTTACTACAATAAATATTCAAAATGATGACCATCAACCTCGATAAATTTTTCAAGACATTGAAGAAAATGTTGAAGAGTAGCAAAAAGCGTTTCTTGATCAATATTTTCATAAGCATTTCATATTTGCTCTGCCTATTTTCTGGTGTAGTTAGTACAACTTGGTAGATCTTCCTTTCCTTTAAGGTAACCCTATAAAGAAAAGTCACGAGATGTTAAATCGGGAGATTAGTGGGCCAAGGCACTAGACCACCATGTTCTATCCATCGACCATTGTAATGTTGATCTAATGCTTGTCGAGCAGTACTCGAATAATGTGGTAGACAACCATCATGCTGGAACCAAATGGTCTGTCTGTCTTGTAAAATCAGTTCTTCCAGCAATATTGGTAATTCCTCACTCAGGAAGTTGCGCTATTTCTCACCACACAATGTAGCCTCGATGAAGAATAGACCAACTAACTTCCCTCCCATAATACAAACATTAACGAACATTAAGTTGGTGCTCAACTTAACCATCGAGGATTTTCAACGGGCCTATACTACATATATGAAGGTTAACTTGCCCATACTTACGAACATCGATTCGTCAGAAAATAGCACCTAAAGAAAATAATTGTTATCAATTTGTATTTTTTCTCGTGCCCATTGACAAACACCCCTCGATTGATGTAGCGACGAATGAAACAGATGAAACTTGTGTTGTTTTAAAACTTCTCTTGAGATATTCCAGAATCAGCCTAATGCCCGAGAGCTTACTTGAGAATCATCAACAACTACAGCTGCTAATATTGCAATTTGATTATTTTCGCAGGTTAATGTGTTTCTACGGTTTCTTTGTGTGGGTTGTAACTTTCCGAAAATTGTTGCACAACACGACGAAAAGAACTAAACAAAATGAGTAGGCCTATGTCTTACGGGAAATCGTTTGCTATGCAACACAATTGCCTGTTTCACATTTTGTCCAGATTCACCATAGCTGAAAATTACATCAATTTTCTCAACTACAGATAAGTATGTCATTCATAGCAGAGAAATCAAATCGTAGACCTTCAATCAAATGTAGAATGATGACTACTGTACAATTAGCAAACGAACAGCATTTGAAATAACACGTACTCCAAAGTGATACAAATATTGTATTTTTTGTAATAAAAACGTAACTCCGTTAACGAAAGAGATTGTTATTTCTTTATTGGAGTAAGTTACTCATTTTTTATAGTATTGCTAATAAAATTATTGCTTTCCATTTTTAAAAGCAAAATGCTCTTATTCTATCTTTCAAACTGAAATGGTGTCGTCAAAAGTCGGTCAAGAGAAAAATGCTTGAGACAAAAGTTACTCATTTTTTTGCGTAGATTCAAATGCTAATAAAAAATAGGTTTCCGTTTAAAAAAAACAACGCTGAATATGAAATGACCATGAAAACGTTCACCAAATAAAAAGTAATAGCGCTATTTTCTTTCCCCCTTTCAAACACACAATTTTTCTATAAAAACATACATTTTTCTATAAAACGCTTCTTTTCGGAGATATTCCACTTACATTTTATACATATATAAAACCTTCCAATCTCTGAAATACCTACTTTTTATTCACTTATTATCAAATGTCTTACCCAATGTGTGTGTGTCTTAACGCGTAAATGCCATCTGAGTTGCTGCAAGGTGCTGTATATTTAAAAGACTATCTATCTGTAATCCAATAGAGCAACGTCAGCTGGAAAAGTTACACCTACTTAATTTTCAGTTCGCTTCCCTTTTTGTTGTCATACTTTAAAGTAAATGGGGAAGGTTTCGAAGCAGTCGTAAGATGCGTAAAGATTACATGTAAGATTGGATGTAATTAAGGATTACCTAAAATTATTCAGGAACAAAAAACACGCGGGCATTATACGCAAAATTATCCAACGGAATAATTCTTTTTGCAATTTATTTTGAAGAAAGTATTGTAATAAAGAACTAAACTATAATCTCTCATCTTAGGTCTATAACAAATTCATTCTCGAGTTTATCGTTAAATTATAAATAAACAATAAAATAAGTTTTCCTAAATTTTTATAGAAAATTTATCTCAATAAATTGAATTTTAAATATTGCCCCTTCTGTTTCTATAGAAGTAATAATTCAAAACAGTAATTTATTAGAAAACAAGATAATATATATATATATATATATATATATATATAATAACGAGAAATTCAACTATTAAAATACCGGAAGAAAATCACTTGGGTTGAGTGACAGATTATTGTACGGAATGAAACGAGAATTACTTTAATATCTTAGTCTGTGTTACAGATTTAATTCCCTCAAGATGATATCGATCGTTTTCGTTTGCATTTTTAATTAAGAGAAACCATAAACAAAATCAAAGAAACAACAAAGTAGAACTGATCGATCAAATCATCTATTCTTTTTCAAAATACCTCTACTGAAAATACTGTAAGAATTTTTTTTTATTATTCTACAGTTATATTATTCATAAAAATATTAATCGAATAAAATATTAAAATTTGTTTAGTATGGAAATGTTTTATTAAGACTTCAGAGAAGGTAATGGGCCTCTCGTATTCATTTCCTAAAAGAAACAGTTGCTCTTAATATGATTAAGAGTTTATGGCAAAGATTCTTCGTTAATGAAATTGCTTTTATTTGAGAAAGTTTCGCAAAATACGTTTCTTTTCATCAAATTAAATTCAACAATTTTTTTTTCATGAAAAAGACAATTAAAGGAAACTTAATCATTTCAAGCCAACAAAAAAATTTAATGAAATATAAAAATATGAAAAAAAAATGCTTATTAGTGAAAAAAAAGTTATAGTAATAAAATATTTTTTAATAATAAGGTAGTGGACCATTACCTCACTAAGCATTAATAATAAAAACTCATAAAACGACATGTTTTTATCATTAATGCTTAGTGTGGTAATGGTCTACTACTTTATTATTATTACAACCGCGCGTTAAATATATTTTTTCCAATTTTTTTCAATACTCAAACCCTACAGTATCTTTCACTCTTCAATGAATTATATTTTCTTCTTGATTTAATTAATAAAAAATGTGATTCCAACTAATTAATTGAAGGTTGCAAATAAAATTGATAAATTTATACAATTGTATAATGAACTTTGAATATAGATGTTCAGATCTTATCTGATTTGAGATAACTATATTCATAAAGAGATAAAAAAAAAGTATTCTAAATCGAGCTTTGTTAAAACTTAAAACATATACTGTAACAACAAGACAAAAAGACAATATATCAAATATTAATTTATAAATTAATAGTAACCAAAGTAAGCATCTTAATGTCATTTACAGCGAACTGTATTTCAGTCAAAATACAAAGCAATACCAAAAAAAATTATTTCATTATAAAAATAAGCTTCATATATGAATTGTCTGATATGCCATTGCTAAATATATCCATTTAGAAAAAAAATCCACTTTATTTTAATTCAAATGCTATCATTAGATATTCAAGAACTTGTTTCATTTCAAGTTGAAAATGATCTTCTCCTGCTGCTTCCTCCTCCACAAGCTTAGGCGAGTTAGGAAGATAGGATTTGAAATAATGTTAATAAAATTCTATTCACAACATTTTTTTTTTATCAATTTTCGAATTTCAGAAAAAATGAGAAGTTAACAGATTTCTAATGAAAAAAATTTAATATCTTTCTCTGCCTTTTCCACTTTTCTTGTTTTCTGCAGTTTCATCATCAGTTTCTTTATAATTCAAAGCTTACACTTGTACTGAAATTACAGAGTAAAATGTTATATTTATAATTTAAATTTAACACTTTTAACAAAATATTAAATAGCAAAATTTATCCAAATGGAAAATCTCTAAAAAAATTATTCCTTGTTTTTAAAAATGGGAATTCCTTTTTTATTTCGGCCTTGTATGTCAGTCAACGGCGGGACGCAAGGCGTTCCCCCTAAGAACGGCGGGAACACTGGTCGTAATCTCCCCGACTGACCAGATGACTGGGGTGATGGGAAGAGAAGCGACAAGAGACAGAGAAGAAGCAGACAAACACAGGAAAGGAAAGTGAAACAGCCACACCACGACCGGGATTCGAACCCGGGTACTGGGACTCTGGCCGCAACGGCAGACCGCCGTCTAATCCGCACGGCCACGCCAGCACGACGGGAATTTCTTAAACTATCTAATATAATAACTATAGTAATTTTTACTCTCTCTACAGTAAGAATAAAAATATTGGACAATATCGATTTAATTACATATCTCTAAAACTTTTGAAACTTACTTAGCAAATATAACTTATAATTATTTGAAAAATATACTACTTCAAGAACTTTACAATATTGAATTAATAGAAAATAAACATAAATTACTTAAATATTTAGCAAACTTTCTAATTTAAAAAAAAAGGCATTCCTCAAGGTTCTAAATTAGATCCGATCTTATTCTTAATCTACATTAATTTTCTTTTTAAAATATAAACTTTATTTAATGACATGTCATCTACATTGGATTTTAAGGTATTTTGTGTCCACCAGGATCTAATATATACAATGTTTCAAAATATTTAGATTTTTGAAGTGTATTTCTATTGTATTTATTAAATAAATAGCAATATATTAATCTTTGGTGCTATTTTTATTACGAAAACTTTACAAATGTACATATTTCAGGCCTAAGTTTAAGTCATTTATAAATATGAATATATTGATATATAGTTTGGTTCTGAAGGAGGAGTGGGACTTAATACTGTCCTTTTTTAAAAAAAAAAAAAAAAAAAATAGAGGGATTTTCCCACTCCGGGATGAGATTTTTCTCAT
>JAFIDM010004315.1:28350528-28377988 GCA_023159025.1 Thereuonema tuberculata
CTTGCCCGTTGTCCAAGACCTTTTCTATACTGTGATGCCAGGGTTTTCCTGATGTATGGAATCCAAATTTACGACATAGTGCCCAATGTATTTTCTTGGCTACATCGTCATGTCGCTTTTTATATATATACACATCTCATGAAGAAGACCCGAGGCTCAGGGCCGAAATATCGAGAAAAATCTCATTTATAAGTGGGGAAATCCCTCAAAAAAAAAAAAAAAATCTATACATGAATAAATGTATGTTATTTAAAATATTATTTTCTATATGTTATTCAGCATTATTTTTTTTTTAAATTCCTTCTTTTTTTCAGTATTTATCTTTAAAAATATACCTTTATACTTAATCTATAATAGCCGAAGGTTTTAAATTTTGTAAGTTTATGTTTTATTGTAACTATTTCATTAACTAACATCAGCACCTATGTACAAGTAAGAACTTACATTACTTAGTACGACTGTAATTATTAATTACTAATAATTAAAAACTGAACTTCTGAGATAGAAATCGTTTTAAGCGGGAAAAAATAGTTACGGGAATCAAATCCGTGATCTTTAAGGGATTGAAGCATTTTAGCGTTGCAACGATAAGCCAACTGAAATGATTTTCCTAAGCGGGAAAACTGTATTATGTAATGTCTAATATATATAGTTAATATAAATGTAAGCACGTTAATTTTCCTTATGTAATACAGGGTAACTTTTAAAATAAAACATCCTTTATTGAGTCCAAGTAATTGCTTTACCAATTACTGTTCGACACAAGCAATTCTATCTTTAATCAATTGACATTTATGAGAACCGTATCTTAGGAAACCCTCATTCAACTAAATCAGTATAAACAGCTCGAAATATCAACAAGTAATAAGTCAAGCCTCGGAGTGGATGGTCACTAGGTTAAATCTCAAACATAGAAATATTAATTTACAGCAAGGTAATGAAAAAAACAAATTCAATGAATCTTAGGTAATAAGTGCGAAAAATAATATAATGGAATAAATAAATAACGTAAAACTATAATATTGATTCGTTCCAATAGCAATTACTAGAGACAGAGACAGATTCTAAATGAATTATTTTTAAAGATTGAAGGAAAACTAATAACTTTGTGTTGAGTCCTTAAACTTTCTGGTTGACTCGTATACAAAATTTCATAAAACATCTTTATCCTAAGAGTCGAAATGTTCATTGCGTACTGACGGACACACAGACAGTAAACAAATACTTACTTTCTATTTACATACAAGCAGAAAAAAAATAAGAACAATAAAATAAATATATACCAAAAAGATCAACAGCTTTTGTCATATTTTGAAACCAATTGGATCTTAACTGCTTCTGGTCTTAAGTTGAGATTTAAATATTGAAAAAAATGAAACTTCCTTTAAAAAAATGAGCAGAAATAAAAGACGTTATTCATCACGCAATTTTTGATAATTTAGTAATCAGAAGATAATTAAAAATCACAGAAAAGTTCCTGAAAAACAACTGAAATAAAGACACCTTTTCTAACATCACACCAAATTTAAATGTAAAGACTACATTTAAGGCTTGAAAAAGAAAAGACGTGTAATCTTTTCATAAATTTGCTTTTTTATATTTTTAGGAGAAGAAGATTTAGGAGAAGAAATCTACTAAAAAAATATGGGAACTTTACATATAAAGACACCTTTTGTTTTTGTTTTTTTTTGCTAAAATGTTGCCTTTGTCACTTAAGTTGAGACGCCACTATTGTAACCTTCATCATTATTCTTCCAAATCAACATCGCTTTAAATATAGAAGAAAAACTTTTAGACAGAAATGTTTATTACTTTTTAAAATACCTATTGACAGACAGTGCATTCATTTCTCATTTCCCTAACTGCACATCTAGTACTCATATAAGCAAATATGGTGGCATCACGATTTCATGTCGCCGCAACGTTGAATATATATAGAAAAACACTTTCTTTCTCTGATCTACAAAATATATGGTGAATTACTAAAAGAATAAAACGCACATATGCAGATACAGAAACTTGTAATACCGTAGCATGACAATTCTCAATTGCATTCAGAGATGTAATATTGTCGTTATTCTACTCAGAGTTATGAGGGTTTGAAATTAATTTCTTCGATTGTAATTGTTAAAACAACTAAGAGTGGTAGGTTTCTGAGCAACCTCAGTCCATTTCACACAAATAACGTCTATGAGTGTCGTGATTCATTTCATTCTTTTCAATGCCAGATAAAGCTATTATTTTTGAAAAAAATACTATTTTAAAAAGTTCAATTATTCTTCACAAACCCATTTGCGCAATTGCTTCAGAGCAATTGAAAGAGACTTCAAAGAAAATCAGAATCTTATTCTCCGCCAAACCGTTGTTGACAACCAAGGCTTCCATCGTCTGCCAATTTCGCAACAACCTATTCATCCAACTACAATCTCTTGATATTAAATTTCGAAACATAAAGTGAAAATGTTAAGTTGTAATGAATTGTAATTCAAAATGGAATTGAAAACAACGTACTTTTGCTGTAGGACTCTTTAACAGTCGAGACAGTTTTTTTTTTCTTTTTTTTAAATGAAGTTTTATGATCATGAAAGTAATTATTCTAAACAAATATTTTTAATAACTTACAGTCATTCTTATTTTTAATAACTTGTAGTCGTAAGTTTGGCAGAAGTTAGACGTAATGAATCAAACACTATTTCTCATCACATACAAAGAGATAATCTAACATTTGGCATTAAAGCCAATTAGATAAACTATTCAGAGAAATGAAACCAGTTATTTAATGTCTCAAAGCAGAGACAATTTTAATCACATACTCAAATAGCACTTCACTAAATATTATAATTAGCCTTATGTTGCTGCGAAGAGATTTTTAAAATTCTTTTTGGTTCTATTACTATTGAATACGGTGAATGATTTTACATTGTTTCTGTAGGGCTTCATATAATGTAATTAAATACAAATGCTTTCGTATGGTGCCCGAACGTAGTTCATTGGTGTCGTAAATGGCGAAAAAAAATGAGTGCCCGGGAGCATATGTCCGGTCCACCCTGTCTCTGGGGTTTTTAAATACAGAGGCCTGGCTCTCCAGGTTGCGGGTGAGTGATGAGCTTACATCCAATCCTCGCAAATTTATTTTGTTGCGCTTACCCAAGACGTAAATTCAAGACTGATCACAACGTTAAAAGATAGAGGTGAATGGAGAAAAAAAAAAACGGCAAGAGATGGTTGTAGAAATTGGAAAGCTATTGCTATGATCTTGAAGAACAAAGAAACTCTTAAGGGAGGCTAAGACCACTACCGACTGTAGCCAAAATGATGATGAAGTAGAAAAGTATTTATTCGTACTGATAATGGACAGTGTGAATTTTAGAAAGTGGATAAGTGGAAAGTTTTAGAAAGTGGATACAAGGAAATGGATAAGAAGAGCAAGAAGTGGTATGTAATCGAAATACAAATTTGCTTTTATTGGGAAAATATAGTTTTGCTAGGTTACTTCGTTATTATTTTCCATTTATTACGTAAGGGGAGTTGGTGCGTTGCCATCATCCCCAAGAGATGACCAAAGAAGTAGAAATTTTCACAAAAATCATTTGGTGGAAATATGCAGTTCATGGAAGTAGCTTTAAGTTATGGAAAATTTATGAAAAAGTAAGTTTATTACTATTAATTTTTATAATTAAAAATTACTTCTACTTTTTCTTTTTAATTAAAGTTTTCCCTTCATTACGAGTGAATATCAAAAATAATTTAAACAAATTCAATAAAAAAAGCACTTTTTATCGATTTGGATACTGCCTGTTAATATTAAAATTACTTTTATTTATTTATTTTTTTTATTCAGATTCATTTCAGTCTGGTGTGAATGCTTTAGTGTCTAATCAAATTCACTATCATATAATCACGAAACAAATGCAATCTCAGTGCATTTCATTCATAAACTGGCAGGAGGTATGAAAAGAAAACCTCTTTAATTAGCAAAACAAACAAAAAAAATGTTATCTCACCATAATCTCGCAATTACTTCTTAACAAAAACTGCCTAATTAATTAGCTGTTTCCAAAAGTATAATACGATAAGTATAATAAGATTATAAGAGAAAACTGTAATAATTCTTGAATTTTTGTTAATCACAAAAATATTCCATGTCTATACACTTTTTAAAAATTAACTTAAAATTGAAGTAGGCTTATCAGGAAAGATTTATAAAAAGGTTAAAAAATCTATAAACATCACAATTCATACCATTATTAACAAAAATTGCAAGCTCTAAAAATGAATTCTGTTTGATTGTTTATGCAATGTAATGTAAATTGATGTTTTAAACGGTATTAGCAAGAATGCATGGTACTTGGGTACTATCGGGACCCATTTTTTTATAATCGATTTCTGGTGTGTATTTTAAATCATTAACCCCTCCTAATTGTGTAATAAAAAATTTTTACTTACGTATTACCTGACATCGTTTGGAAAAAAAGAAAAAAAAATCCTTTTAATCAATACTAGGTTAGGTGAATTAAGGTAGGATCCTTTCCCGAATGTTTCGTTTGGAAATACTTTCATTTCGAAATGACCAGCGATATCATAAATAACGACAACTACTAGTTATGTTTTTTAAAAAAAAAAACCAAAAAAAAAAAAACAAAAACAGAAAACAAATGAAAAGAAAATTCTAGAAAACGATTATTATAAAATGGGTCCCGATAATACGTAAGTACCGAAAACATAATTACCGACGTAAGTTATTCATAATTATTCGTCAGGACATTTTAAAAATATATATATATTTTAATGTATACTTCCGGTCTCGCATTCCAGCATGTTTGTTTACGTGTAATGAGTGTCGGCGAAAGGAAAGCCGGGCACCGCGATTATTGGTCTATTGTGATACCCCACGGAAGCAAGAACAGATGGAGAGAAAGATTGAGAAATAATTTTGAAGGTAGCGCAAGAAAAGGGGAGAATCCCGATAAAACCTGTTCAGCGCGGATCGTTCACCACCGCGAAACCCACATGAGAACAGAACTCCGGTACTTAATAGTGAGGGGCCAAAGTCTTAGCGACAGCGCCAATTATGCGGCCTTTTAAAGTACAGTAGTTGTTTGATAGAAAATTGTGCGTTTGAATTCTGTGTTCCTAATTCAAAGTTGTATTGTCCGACTGCTCTTATTATATTTCGATAATCAAAAACAAATGAAAAATGTTAACTTTGATCTTCTATAGAAGTATTTAATAATCCGTTAAATATTCTTTAGCTTACACTGAAACTTTTACATAATTTTACATTTCTTTGTCTTATCCATTGAAACTACAAACCTTTCTATTTGCTTTGGGGAGTTTTATCCATCAAAAAAATTGCTGTTCAATATAGAATAAAATATTTTGCTAGTGAAGACGAACTCAAAGTATTCACATTATGAAACAGTGCAAATAAAATATAAAACGAAATGAACATGAAAACCTATTTGAACTACTTCTAAAAAAAAAGGGGGGACTGACGGATTTTTCTTATCTTAAAATTTTCAGGGCTATTTTTGATTTAAGTTGAGTTCATTCAAAAAACATCCATAGAAATGCTGTCATCAACCATTAGTTTTAACACCGTCAAGATTTAGTGTTGAATGATGTTTACTATGTCTTGAGATCTGGCTTGCAAATAAAACCTTAAAATCGATTCGTATAATGAGTGAATCTTCCTGCTAAGTATTATCGGTTAATTATCTAACCAAAATATAGTTTCTACAACCACATCCCTTATGTGTAATCAGTGAACATAATGGACGATAATCCGCTTTTATGGTAGTCAGTTCATTACGTAAAAACATTTGTTAATCATCCTCAGTTAATAGACTAGAAATTACCAACTTGTTTTAAAAATAATAAAAAGAAAATCCACTAGTGGATTAATAATGTTTAATGTTCAACGAGACCTACAATGTACAGCATAAAAATAAGTATAAAAAGAAACTGTTATCGTACTGTAAGAATATTTAAAAAAAATTTTCATTTAATAACTTACTATTCATATCTAATGAATAGAACGATAATAATAAATATATATTTTTGAACTATTTTAAATAGAACCGTTTTTTTTTTTTTTATTTTGAACGACAGTGAAACAGGAAGCAATGCAATCGCAAAAACTTATTTCGAACTAATCCCGTTTTAACGGATAGTGTCCGGTATATGATTGTCTTTGTCAGTTATATGCTGTAGCTTTTTCCTGGTTCGTGATGCGCTTAGTTTACAACTTTATGTTAATATCCTTTATAACAAAAACAAACACAAATGGAACTGCTTTAAAATGTTTGGACCTTTCTTTCGACTTCGTCCGGTATGATCACAGAAGTCTGTACCTCCTGCCTACCTTCTTAAGATACAGACAAGAGAACAATAAAATTTAAAGTTACTATTAGATTTTATTTCACTACACTGATTAACATGATAAAACAAAATTCACAATTTCTAGTAATTTTTAGAAAGTACCAAAAATAATTCACTGTAAATAATATTATAATAAGAGTTCCCATGATTACTTCAATTAAATTCTAAAGATTTAATGCTAAAAGAAAAAGAAAAAATTATTTCCCTATAGTATTTAATAGTGAATTACATAGTTTATTTTAAATAATCTTCAGTAAAAAATATTTAAAAAATTAAAATAGATGGCTTAAATATAAATAACTGCATACAGAAGAAAAAGAAAAAAAACAAAACAAAACAAATCACTTCACCGGCTTCCGGAAAAATATAGTCCAATTTCATTTCCGCATGAAAATACTATCTTCATCATGGATTTCCTTCATTTCGTTTTACTAACTAATAATTACAGTAATAGATGATGTTCGTAATGAAATACTGACCTCAATTTTAGTACACGATTATTATTATCGTTATTATTCCATTTCTATCTTTCGTAATCAATTAATTTAACATTACGAAGGAAAAAAAATCCTACTTTGAACTTTTCTTTCAGAAACTGAGCTTTTGTTTCCAATATTTCCCAATCACATAAAAATAACAAAAGAAGTTACTGAAGAGAACGCGTTCAATCAAACAGAAAATGCAAAAATAAGTTAATTAGCCTGCGTTGATATGAATTCAAGAGAGAAAATTAAACTGTTTATTTCATAAAGCATTATTAAAAACACTAATGAATAAAATCATACGAAAAGAAATAAAGCTTCTTTATTATCTTTTTACGACTGTAAATAATATGAATATAATGCTTTAATATTATATTAATTTAAAAAAAAAATCTTTTTTTATTATTGTGTAACGATATTTATTATATCTGTTAATATCTGAAATGTTGAAACAAATTCAAAAAGCAATAAAAAATTATTCATTCTAAATTTAGATAATTTGTTTCGATTAAATTAACATTCACTAAAAAAAAAGTAAACTGTCTTAATTTATTAATGTTAAAACTGATTATTTGGAATTCTGAAAAGATTCGAATAGCTTTAATAAATAAATAAAAACAAAAAACAATTTTCCAAAATCTAATTAAAGGCTTGTTGTTCATCAACAAGTGAAAAGTTGTTTCTTGTTTATTTTACTAAGTTTACGTTAGAGTAATTGAAATTTTACTTTTGAATTAACACTTTAAATTCCTCTTGAGACCTTCATTTAGAAAAATATTAAGTAATATGATATTCGTGATTTGAATGGAAGAGAAGGGTATTTGTTAAAGTTTCCAAGTTGAGGAGAGCTAACAACACTATGAAGTGGGAGCTTAAAGATTTTGATGATAACCATTCTAAAATCTTCGACAAATTGAATGTCTTCTGAACTTATCCATAAACAAGGTTTTACGTAATGCTTTAGCATGCGTTATACAATATAACAAGAAAGAGAGTTCTTTTACCTTATCTTGTGTTGCCGGCAAGCGATGGCATTGCAGCGGCCCGTCACAGGCGCAGCATCCAAGCTTTTCGCCTCTCATCCCCATCGGCGAAGCAGCACTAAAAGTTCGGAGCGGCTGACGTCAGCCTACGGTGGTCGAGTGCGCATGGGGAAGCAAACCAATGGCAACAGCGGCTCCAAGGCCGAGGCAAGCGAACAACGTATAGAGGCTGCGCTGCTACCGAAAGAGGGGAAGCCCGCAGGAAAAGACTCACTGATTTCGAAAGGGGTGACAGGAAGAAGAAAAAGAAGACCGACACTGGTGGCTGATTCATCGTCACTTCTGTCTTCTCCATTCATCTATCTTCTATCCATTCATTCATAAAGCCGGATACAACGCATTATCCTGGTGTACAAAATGAAAAAAAAAAAATCCTTATGTATATTTTCAAAAATAAACTTTTTTCTAACAAATCGTTCACATATAATAAACTGATATTTTTTCAATTCCATATGATCATCTTTACTTTAACCAACTTAAAGTAATCATGTGACTTCATGAAACGTTACTATTGGAGGGAATGCTGCTATAGTCAAAGAGGATTATTTTTTTCTTTTAGTGAATTCTTAATTTTAATTTTATCATTAACGTAATCTGTAAGATTTCGTTAACTGTACTTCTATGGGACGGAAACATTTTAACTTTTCGTGATTTATCATGTTTTCCTTATATTTTTAATTTCAGTGGCTCTTGACACAAAAAATAAAAAATAATCATCACACTCAATAACAAAAGTAATAAATATCTACATAAAAATAATATGTTTTGTAATCTTTTTCTTCAAATTTATTCATTTATCTAAAAATCTGTAATTGAAACGAAATCTTCAAAAAATAAGTTCTGAAGATGATTTTAGAAAGAGTACATACTTTTACTTTTAGATGCTTTGGGTGTGATATCCTTCAGAAATCAGTGATACTATAAATATTTTAAAATAGGTTTCTATGGTCCTTAATTTAATATTTTAATTTTAGCTAAAGATTAAATTAAATTAAAATGATGCTATTTTGCGATAATCTGCTTATGAAATTATATGTTTCAAAATTTGCAATAATAAATTCTGATTTACATGAGAATCGGGTTAGAAATAATCGAAATGTTATGTTTGAACAGAAAAAGGAATTCTTGGAACTTCAATTGATTAAGATTTTATGCAAATGTTAATCTGATTTTCTCAGATTAAGTACCCTTGGGTTCACCCAGCTCTCTGTAGAATGTGTAATTGTTTCTTCCCTGTGTATAGCTGATTCATCGCAGTCCCTGGTCAAATAAACGTCAGGAGCCTTAACTCCAGCGCTCCCAAGAGCCGCCTTGGATTCTAGTGGATGTATCAAGCCATATTTTTTAATATACCGTATTTTTTTAATATCTAAAATGCCACACAAAATATTGCTGCAGAGCAATTCTTAATTTTTAAAAAAATGATATTTTGTATTATCATTACTTCTTTTATTATTACTTCTTCTGTTATTGGTAATAGAATCTAAAGTTGTTTTTCTGTTTCCTATGTATTTCTTCGGCTCTTTGAACTGTCTACTAAAATTTGTACCACGATTGCCTGAAATCCTATGCAGAATGTTTTTCAATTTTTCACTTAAGGTTTTTTTTTTCTTGCCCGTTTGTCTTTTAATCTCAGTTACACTGGTGTGCAAAAATGGACGAAGCGGAAAAAGTGACATAACGTCATATAAAGCAGCAATAATCAAACAGAGAATACCTCAGAACCGCGTCTGGGAACAAAACAGCATATGCGTAATAATGGAATATATAGTGAGGTTTGCGTGATGACAACCTGCTTCGTCCTGAAATTTTACCACCAGTGTATCCACCAATGTACAATGTCATGCTTTCCGAATGTACCAATACAAAAAGCTAATCACATAGTCAGGAATGTTTCATGACTAAACACAATCGGTCACAATCATAAGTCTAGAAGATCGAGACCCAGCGTATGGAATCGAAATGGGTAAGGAAAAGATCCACCCATAGTTTTTGATAAAACAATAATACCTAATAAATTTTGAAACTATGTAACTACAATTATATTAAAAAAAATTGCAAAGTTTTTTTTTTTTTTAAAGTGTAAATTGAAACTATTAAACAATAAAATTCAAAGATAAAATATAACAAATACAGAGGCTGTAAAAGTATCCACTTAAATATATCTAATTTAGCAGAGGTGCGCAGTTTGAGAAATGAAGAATGCACAAGGATTGAGAAGAACATGGTAACTACCAAAATGATTTCTAGTAATTAACTGAACTGGAAACAAATACTGTATGAATTATGTTACAATGCGTGACTAAATAAATACGAACTTAATATGCTAAAAGCCCTAATAGTTATTAGGTTTCACAAGGGCTGTACGTTCCATTCGTTCACAACATCCTTTTTACCTGGATTTACCCTCTTTTCTACTGGAAATCAGGAATCGTAGATGCATTATACATAGGTAACAGTTTCTCGGAACTGGTACTTACTTTAATAAGTGAGTATCTGCCTCTCAATCGTATTAACTATTCTGGAACTGCGTATCTGTCCTAACTCGTCTTATTCTATTGAGGATATGATAGGTATATGTGACACAGGTAATCTTCTTAAACCTAATCACATGAAATTCATTGATTTCATTTAACACTGGATACATGGTGCTATGATGATTTATTTCGCTGCACTAAGTAATCAGTATTGTTGATTACTTATTTCACACATAGGCACTAAACTTTGATACGTTATTTAGAAACGTTCTATTTCTAAATTTTAACGCCACATATCTTCCTAATTGTCACTTGTCGACTGCAGAACTCTTAATCCCATGAGCTTTTCCAACAATGCATGTCGAGCTCACGGATGCATTATACTGATCTATTGTTGAAAACAATAGTGTTGAAAACAAAGATCACTTCTTATAATAAATAACCTTTACTTAATGTCACAGAGGTCTTTTAAAAAATAATGAGCAATACCTTTTTTAAGAGTATTAACATTTTGAACACCAGCAGTTCAATGTGGAATAGATGCATACAGATCTCGCACATAATATAATGTATTTTGTATCATTCTTCCTGCAAAATCTATAAAGTCTGAGTGGTGAAGATGATGTTATGTTTCCGGTATATAAACTCTTTCTGTAGTAAGGAACAAATTGAAAGATAATTACTTGGACAAAATGACATGTTGCCAGTCATCAAGGTTTCGTTTTTGATTTTCTCTGTGCCAATGTATGCAGTTTTTAGGCATTGAAGTCAGTAAGAAGTGATTTGCTATCGCAGCACTGTTTAAACATTTAAGCTGTGGAGTTCCGACGAACTATTCTGGTTGAAATAGGATTTTCTCGGCCATTATTTACCTCCACTATCATTTGCTCTGCTGTGGTGGTACGAAATTTTGGAGCAGAATTCGTGTCATTACTCGATGGTTCCTGTCTGACATCTTTTTCAGTCCACTGTTCCACGTTCAGAGGCAATGAACTTTTCTGTTCGTTAGGCAGCCATAATCTTAGGTGTTGTTCCTCTTGCGACATCTATGATTTCGGCCATTCTAGTCTAGAAGACCCTGTCAGAACCATGCCAATAACCATGCATTTTTTTTAAATCAATGAGGTCTGACATTTTTCATTAATTACTACTAGTTGAGTTCATTTAAGAAAAATTTTCTTATTTGGAAAAATCTGATCACTTACCTTCTCCTGGAAATCATGAAGTCAAACATAGAAATGGCATCTTTGAAAATCAAGTTAATGTCAGTAAGCGAAGGAAAACATTACACAGTCAATCCAGGGGTATAAGTTGGAATATTTTGAAGAGCCAGAACGATGAAATATGTACTTCTGAAGTGGTGGATAGAACGGCTACAGCAACAGTTTTGTCCGCTTCGATGGTGAAGAAAATTGTCCGCTAAGGAAAAGATCAGACTGAGAGCGGGAAACCATTGTCTACTTCCGGAAAGAATCAGAATCAGTGATGAATATGGACGACTGACTTATCTGTTGTTAGAGCCACTATCAGTAAATTTCGTGAGAATGAATACCCGCAGTTAATATCACTCATTCGAAGCTTCAGGCAAAGATTGAATTTAACGGAAGGAAAACATCTTTCTGCACATGAAGAAAATTATTAAATTTGTTATAGAATTATTAAAATAACAATAACAATAATTTAAAAATGTATTCGTAACTGTAGAAAATGCAAAAACCAGAATGTTTTAGAATTGTTTATAAAATTTAGTTACGAATTTTAGCAATAGATGGCGCTGTAAAGTCCTGGAAACATCCATCCATAAGGAAATTACGTCATAAAAAGCTTTTCTTTCATGAACTCAACTGTACACAATAGGCGTCTTACCTGCGATTGTACAGCGAATAAAGGATAGTTGACATCTATCTGTGTCGGCAGCGTCACACCCGCGATTTGCATAAGCGTTTAATTGTGCTTCTATTTTAGTGGATATTTCTATTATTCTACCTAATCCTTGCATTTGCTGAAATTATTTTATGGTATTAATGAAATACCAACACTTATAAAATATGTTAAAATACTTAACAGTGTCGTTCTACACTGAACAAGAAAGAACGACAATTAATGATCATTTTTCATTTCCGAAAGAAACAGATGTATTCCTATTTCTGCAGAAGATGGAACACTCTCGAAAGCCCAAATTACTGAAATATTCATGACAACGTCCTTGTTAATTAAGAATTATCAAACTGATGCTCTGTGTTTGTTTATTTTTACTGCTGAAATTTTAAATATGTTTGGGCTATTAATTCATCCATCTCATTACTCTTTGCAGTGACAATCATTTCACAAAGAATAAAGCATCTTCTCTCATCTATCAATAGTTTCTTTTTCTCTTTAGGTTTATAAGTTTCAGAGAAAAGTACATCCTTATGTTATTTTGAAACGAACGAACAGAGTCTTTATGTAACTAGATCTAATGGTTCGAGATCTCATAGTAAAGCAATTTCAAGTCAATATTATTTTGAATTTTAATGAGAAATATTTCCTTTTATGTAAATGCCATTTATGTTGTTGAGTGCTCTCAAATACGATTTTTCGAAATCCTTGTTGTTTTCTATTAATGTAAAATTGGAAACTGAAGAGCATCGTACGACTTTCTCTTACAGTTAAAATAGAAGCAAGCATCTAAAATCCTTTATTCAAAAATCTGTATTTCCTATAATGAAAAAGAAAGAAGTAAGTTTTTCTGTAATGCTACAAAGCTTTGCAGAGAAAAATTCAAAAGATGATTGTTAAACTATTTTTAAAGGTACATGGAGATGGGCGATTTCCTTGTATTATTCCGGTTACTCACATTCACCTCATTCCTCTACAAAATGGGACCCGGTTTTGATTTATCAAAGGTTAAAAGCAGGCTATCATTGGTAATTCTTTCGCCCACAGATCTAATTACCAATCGGAACCTCTAATTCCGCCCTGCAATTTAAAAATGTAAAAACAAATTTAAACTCTTAAAATGAATGAGTTTACAAATTTTACAAATTGTACAAATTTTGGTCTTTGCCCAGCAGCGGGATAAATAATTAACTAACAATTATTTACTTAGAATGTATGTACTTACATAAAACAAAAAATAATAAACTTTAAAAAACTACTTAAAGATTCTATTCCTTAATTTATTTTTTTTGAAATTGTGAAAAACCAGAAACAAAAATCTTGTTTATTTTTAAATTGTAATAGCTGTTGAACAAAATTAGTGCATATTTTCCGTTTTCTGAAAAAAAAAAAAAAAAAAAAAAACTTTTTAGTTTATAATCTCGGCACTCATGGCGAAGTGAAAGCTAAGGAATATGATTTTATTGAATTTAAGAATTTATTTGCTTATGAATAGATCTATAATTAACGTAATTTAAAACTACTGATTAAGGTTCAGTTCTTGTACTAAATGTCCGGTGTCTTCATTTTTGTCAATGGTAGATTTACATACTTGAAAGCACTGGAACACTAGAACTGTTGAACTTCAAAAATATCATCAATCAATCCTGGTCTCACTATCATAGATTGATGATATTCTTCTATTAATATCCAGCACTATTCTGGATATTTATTTTCACTGGATTTCAATATGATAAGGCTTATTTTTATCCTTAGCCAAATCGTACACGTCTACATCTTTCGATGATTAACACAACAATCAACGCACTCGTCGATTTAATCAAATTACCACGCATTCTTGATCGCAAAGAATGAATCACGCTATCACTTCTCACGTGCATGTCATAATCTTTCATTAAAAATTGGCGAAAAATAAACTTCAAGCAAATGACTAAAAATAAATAATAAATATTAATAAATAAATATAAATAATAAATTCCCCCGATGGCAATTTGTTTATTCTGGTGCTGTTTTTGATTTCGTTTTTATTGCTTTGTTATTACTATGCACATCACGTTAAATTTATTATTTAAAATATTATTTTGTCTGTACATTTAATGTTAAAAAAGTAAAACTGAATCCATACATACTACAGCAATAAATGATAAAGCTGGAAACTTATTGGCTACTGACACTGCAATAGCCAACAAATGGAGGGAATACTTTAGTGACCTTCTAAACTGTGAAATCCCTCCGAACACATTTGAACCAACTGCTCTTTCCACATATGAGCAAGAAATACCTCCCCCAACACTGAGTGAAACCCAAGAAGCCATTAGAACTTTAAAAAATAATAAAGCTCCAGGGATTGATGGAATACCAGCAGAACTATTTAAACACGGCGGAAAAACAATGGAAATAAAGCTTCATAAATTAATAAAATCTATTTGGGTAAATGAAAAAATACCAGAGGAATGGAGGGATTCATTAATAATCCCAATACACAGAAAAGGGAATAAAAAAGACTGCGGCAATTATAGGGGAATCTCTTTGCTCTCAAGCTGTTACAAGATCCTATCAACCATTCTACTTAACAGATTAACACCATATGCTGAAATTAACATTGGTGATTATCAAACAGGCTTCCGTAAAAATAGATCAACAGTAGACCAAATATTTACTCTTAGACAAACATTGGAAAAAAGATGGGAATACAATCTACCAACACACAACTTATTTATAGACTTTAAAAAAGCTTATGATAGCATTCATCGTGAAACAATGTGGAATGTCCTGAGAGAATTTGGAATCCCCTAGAAACTTATCTCTATTATCAGGATATGCACGGATGGCAGCAGAGGTATTGCCTTGTCCAATGGTATCAAATCCGAACCTTTTACCATCACAACTGGCTTAAGACAGGGAGATGCTCTGTCTCCATTGCTCTTCAATCTGGCTCTGGAAAAATGTATCAGAGAAGCAACCAAAAACCAAATGGAACAATCATCCTGGGATACGCCGATGATATCGATCTAGTAAGTGACAATCCAGAAGATATCCGTTGTACATTTCAGAATCTTAAACACTCTTCAGAAAAGATTGGGCTTCAGGTGAATCAAACCAAAACAGAATATATGATGGTCTCAAGATCAAGTACAAATGACACAGATTTCAAAGTTAACAATATGCATTTCAAAAAAGTAAATTCATTCAAATATCTGGAATCACTTATTAGTAACGATAATAGAACTAACAGAGAAATACAAGCAAGAATAAATTCGGGAAATAAAACCTATCACTGCTTACAACATCTATTAGGGTCAAAAGCAGTATCTACAAGAATAAAAACAGACATATAGAACTTGCATTAGACCCATTGTCCTCTATGGGGCTGAGACCTGGAATACAACAGCTTCCGATGAAAAATTACTACAATACTTTAAAAATAAAATTCTCAAAAGAATATTTGAACCTATTAAAGATAAAGAAACTGGTGAATGGAGAAAAAGACACAATAAGGAACTATATGAGCTCTATAGATCACCTTTAATTGTCAATGAAATGAAAGCCTCAAGACTGAGATGGTTCGGGCATATTGAAAGGATGGAAGAGGAAAGAAACGTAAAGAAAGCTTACACCTACATCCCACCAGGAAAGAGACTGAGACGACGGCCTAGACAGCGATGGAGAGACAACGTCATCAAGGACCTACAAGTTCTGGGAGTGACGGACTGGAGTGAAGGAGTTGGAGACAGATTGGAATGGAGGAAGACTGTGTTTGCAGCCAACAGCCTTGGAGGTTCATCGAGCTGAGGAGAGAGAGAGAGTACATTTAATGTATCATTTTACTAACAAAACCCCATTCTTCACTTAAGTTGTGGAAATATAATCCGATTAACATGAATTATATCAAATCGCGAGAGCAAATTATTGAGTCATTGCGCGAATTATTAATCATGGATTTATAATCCATTCTTAGACAGCATTGCTTTGCTTTTTCTATGGGACTTTTTGTATAGTTCTCGTGTTAAGGACGATGTAGAAAAAAATACTTTAAATCGTCTCTCGTCCTGGCATGCAAGTTTCAAGAAGATCCATCCGGGGGTTTAAAAGTTATTAGGGGTCACAGAGAACAGTGATTTGATTGTAGGCTCCAAAGATAAATAGATAGGTGTATCCCACTGTGGACCATGGAACGCTGGAAGTTAGGTTCCCAACGTTTCATTGAACTCGGGACTGACAAAGGAGACGACACACCCTGTACGTTTCAAAAGTGAATTCCCTTTTGTGAGATGAAAGTACACATGAAGTATTTAAAAATATATAAATATGTAAATATATATATATACATGTTGGGGCCAACGGCCCATAGATTTCGAGATATTCGGCGTTATTTTCATCGATTTTCAAGTATTGGCTTATAAGCTCACTGCTGTCACAAACAAGAAAGTGTCGTGGCGGTGTAGTGGTATGTGACCGGCTTGTCAATCCGAGTTATCGAACTCTCTGCGGGGTAAGATATCATTTTTTTTTTAATTTCATTTCTTTCTTTTTTTTGTTTTTACTTTTTTTTTTTGTTTCTTTTTTTTTTTTTTATTTATTTATTTTTTTTTTTTTTTCTTTTTTTTTTTTTTTTTGCCTTCTTTCTTTATGATGATTTTTTTTTCCGTTTATATTATGAATATTAGACAGAAAATCAATTTACGATTAGAAGTAAATAAATAATATTCTGGTTAACTTTGGTTTTTAATTAATTAGTTACGTAATTAATTAAAACTTTTTTTTTCTTATCATGTTGTGGTGAAACTCTTTTACTGTTTGTATTTAAAATTATTTCAGTTGTGCTTTTATTTTAGGAAAAATTAAGTTTTTATGTAAGAGTTTTAAATGTAAAACTTCACTAACTGAATTTTTTTCTTTATTATACTAGCATATGAGTACTAGCACATTAAAAAAAAAGTTTAGTTATAAAAAAAAAGGAATTATATATAGTATATATTTTACTTTATTTTTCTGAATTAAAGTACTTCTAATTAAAAACCAAAATTAATGAGAATACTATTAGGTGAGTGCAAAAGTTCTACCCGTTTTTATTAACCATAAAGAAGAGCAAATAACGAAAAATGAACAGTACCTATTATTGTGCACAATCCCCATTGCTATCTAGGATCTCTTGCCATCTTTCTGGTAGGAGATGAATCCCACGGCGGTAAAATTCCGGCGGTTTCGAGTCTTGGATGGCAGTTTTCACAGCACCAAGATCATCAAAGATTTTCTGACTGAAGGAATTGTTCAACGCACGAAATAGGTGATAGGTGATAGGTTGGTGCCAAGTCAAGAGAATAGGGATGGTGGGGTAAAACCTCCCAACCAAAGCCCAGTAACTTTTGGCGAGTGATGACAGTAGCATGCGGCCTGGCGTTATCGTGATGAAGGATAACACTGCGACGATTGATGAGACCTGGCTGCTTTGCTACCAAATTTGAATGCAGCCTATCTAACTGTAGACCGTAAAAGGCAGCATTGATGGTTTGGTTGAGTGGTAGGACCTCCCAGTGAATTATTCCCTGCACATCCCACCACACACTCTTGGGATGAAGTTCAGCTTTCGAAGTCGATGCAGGCGGATCAGAAGGGCGACACACAGTCTTACGACGCTTTACGTTACGGTACATAACCCACTTCTCATCTCCTGTCACAATTTGTGTCAAGAATGGGTCATTTTTGTACCGGGAAAGCAAGAAACACAGGTGGCGATTCGGTCATCCCGTTGATTAGCTGTCAGGTTATATGGAATCCAACGATCCAACTTTCTCGTAAAACCCAACTTAACCAGCCGTCTCTCGACCGTTGTCCGGTATACGTTGAAGGTCTCCGCTAATTCTTGCACGGTTGGGTTCGGGCTGTTCCTTATGGCTTGGTCAATATCGCCCTCTCCAACGTGTGATGGCCGTCCACTCCTAGCCTGATCTTGGCAGCTTCTGTCTCCTTCCCTAAATTTACAAAACCATCGATGACATGTACTTTCGGCTATTGCATCCTCCCCATAAAACTTGACAAACATTGCGACATACTGCGGCTGCCGTACTCTTTTTATCGAACTCGTATAACAAACAAAGTCTTATATGCTCCTTCTCGCTTTCCATGTTACACCCTCTGATATTTTTTTTTTTTTGAGATGATTATCTTTGTGAGGCACGATGCATTTATATGTGAGGCATCCACACGTTTGATTGGCAGACGATTTGCGTCATTACAATGTTATGTGTCAGGGCAATTCCATTGCAAATTTTCATATCCAAAAACGGGTAAAACTTTTGCACTCACCCAATAATTTTGTTTCGTTTTTTTTATAATAAAGAAAAAAAATTCAGTGAGATGAGATCGGGTGGTCAGCCCAACGCTCGCCCGCCTGTATCCTGGGAAAGAAATCCGGTAGCCATTCTACAGAAGGTTGGGTGGACCCTAGGAGCCGTTTATTTAATGTTGAAAATCCCCGGACACCTGCTGAGGTCGGGGATAAAACCCGCCTCTCTCCAACCCACGCCTTACCACTTGTCTACCAGGCCCACAGGTTCAAAGAAAAATAAAAAATAAATAAGAACCCCATGTTAAGGTTACTTCGAGAAATAATTCAAAAAATGTTTTTATATGTTACAAATTCCTTTTACATTTACATACATTTTTAACTTGTTGCAAAATTTCAGGGACTTTTCCTTCACATTAAAAAAATGTAAAAAAAATGTCAGTGTTAGAATGGGGAGTAAAATAAGAAATAAATTACTCAGAAGTTCTTATCTGCCGATTGAGAAGTAAAGGAATTCACAGAATAGAAGATGAAGGACAAGGGCTATTTACCACTAGTATTCTAAAGACGAAGTCTGGTCTGATTGATTTCGAAAGACGTCCTTTTGAGATGCAGTCATTTCGGTAAGAAGTGTAGGTGTGAAGAATACTTAATAACCTCCTGAAAACATCGCCAACAGGATGACTCTTAATAACCCAATCAATATTTCATTATCCTTACTTACAGAATGATGAATATCTAAGCATCTTGAATGATTGCATTTTAATAAAGTTAAAAGATCACAAGGTTCTGTACAGCAGCTGGTTCAAAGAAAAAGAGGAAATTGACAAAACTTTTATTTAAGGTACCTAAAATACTATATATCTGAAGAAAAAAAAGTCGATTAACTTTCTCACTATTTGTTACTTTACAGCTTTTTTTTAAATAAATATTTATCATAGCGTTTAGGTAAAATTTTTGTGAAACATTATATTTTATAATTTGTACTCGATGTTTCCTGAAAATCCTTTTTCTCTCTTAAAAAAAACAAAACAATAATCTTAAGTTTAAATAATTCGATATTTAAATTCCGAAAAAAAATGCTTAAAAATTCCAGGGTTAACTGAAACTGTAAGCATTTAAAGCATCTCAGAATAGTTGCAGTTTCGAAATTTCATCACATTCATCTAATAAATACATTTAACTTCAATAGATGATTTAAAGGTAAAATTGCAATAAAATCAAAAATGTCATATCAGAAGGTTTCAATGTCGTTGTATTATTTATTGTTTATTTTTCTCTTCGAATTAGAATGCTTTACTTTAAATGTATCTACATCAGTTTGTACATAATTCAGTTTTAATAATCTCCCTCCAAGTGTGAGAACCAGAAGCAATGTCACGTATTAAATAATAAATAGATTAATGTTCCTTCGGCCAATTAGCTTAATCAAAGCCGCTTAGATACAAAACTAAAATTCTTAGTTGCAATTTTAATTAATCAAATGACGAAGTTTTGATACGATGTCAAATCTTACAATACATTATTACTGAAAATTTTGCTGTGAAAATATTTCTTCATCTAACATATTGAAGATTATCAATATTTTTTATTTCTTAAACAAATTACGTTTAAAAAAAACAGTGGAAACTAGACAAATTCAAAAGACAATTTAGTGTATGGGCGAACTGGCGAAATTCAAGTAATGGATATAACTTGGGGGTACTAATTTTCCTTTATACCACAGTTATATGGTTGTGTGAGGATAGCAAAAAACCATGATTACCATCTGAAAGAAGTAGTTAATAGAAATGGCGGCCAATCTAAGATGGCGGATGCTGAATTTTGAAAAAAAGCATATCTCTGAAAGTAATGGTCCGATTTCAATATTCCTTTTTTTTTCAATGAAAGCTTACAGTGTGGCCTATATTTAAGGTTATCTGACTGTTTTGGATGTGAGCAACTGTTAATTAGTAAATCGCGGATTAGTAAAACATTTCGTAATTTTTACAAATAACTTTTGGTTTATCATGAATTTACCAAAAAGCTAAACTCTGAGAAGAAAGTGTTTCGAACAACACCCATATGACTGTGGTATTAAGGAAAATTAGTACCCCCAAATTATACTAACAACTTGGATGGCCCATAGACTAATTTGGGTGGCTACACAAGATGCATAAGGAGAGAAATAAAAAATTTACAATAAAGAAAATTCCAGAAATCAATATAGGTTTGATTATGAATAAACTGAAATGATCGCATATAATATGATTAAACCCTAATGCATGTAATGAGAAGAAACTATCATATATAGCAATAATTTCTACCACCAACTTCTATACATGTATTACTGATAATGAAACAATGATGCTGTTCAATAAAAATTTGTGTTTTCACTATGAAATTTGAATTAATTCCAATTCTCTTCATCGAAATGGTATTTACAAAGTTTTATTGTTTCAAAGTTACAAAGATAGAGGCTAATGATAACTTCGCAGTATTTCAGCAATTCAAAACAGTCCTTTTTGATGTAATTTTTATTCTTTATTTTTAATTAAATATAACATGAACATATTTTACATATCAGAAATACATTTTAAATGTTAAAGTATCGGTTTCTACTTTGAAGTTCATAAAAAAAAAAATATTATCTTTTATCCAATGTGAGTCATTTCGTTATTCGTTTGGATTAAGAATGACTTTACATTAAAATAGTTTAAGTTTCCTTACATAATGTTGTCATTACAAATATCCTTACAAATTTTGTCACGTAGATACACAAGTCGACAAAAAAAAACGAAGCACCGAGAAGGAAGCGTCTAATTTGAAGGAAACTTTTTAGATGCCATTTTGATGAAGAGAATTGGAATTGATTTAAATTTCACAGTGAATAAACAAATTTTTATTGAATAATAACACCATTGTTGCTACATTATCAGAACTATGTTGAGTCACTTCTGGCTGCTATGCATATCTTATATACGGTGTAAAATGAAGTGGAACAAAGTCCTGGTGTTGACTGTGCCAAATCACGCCAAGCTTGCTGAATCTGCAGCTTAAAAAGAGGATATGCGATGATGGATGCATTTGAGATCTTAGCATGTCCCATACAAGCTCGATGAGGGACAAGTCTGGCAACATGGCAGGCCAAGGAAGAGAATGAATTGCTTGGAGACACTACTGGGAATTGTGGGCACTGTGTGGATGTGCATTATCCACATGTTGGAAAATTGCTCTTGGCAGGTGTGACACGAAGGGCAAAACAAAGGGTTGCAGGATGATCTGACATATTGCTATGTATTTAAAATTCCTTGAGTCACTATGAAAGGGGATCTGCTATCATAAGAAATGGCTCCTCAGACAATTCCACTAGTAGTAATGGCTGTGTGGTTCTCGACGATACTGATAGGATTTAAGCGCTGTCCAATCCTCCTCCACAGAGTGGGGCCGTGCTCAAGACAAGATCTCCTCCCGAATGGTTTCTTACTGTGTTAAGGGACGAGTCCCACTTCTGCCTTGCGCAGATAATCATCGCTTCTGCGCATGGAGGAGGACTGGACAGGGCTCAACTCCTGGCAGTATTATCGAGAGACACACAGCAATTATTTCTTAGAGTAATTGTCTGTGGAGATCCCCTTTCATAGTGATTCTAGGAACTTTAAATGCAGAGCAATATGGGCAGGAGATCGTGCAACCCGATGTTTTGCCCTTCGTGTCCCCCTTGTCAGAAGCAATTTTTCAACAGGGAAAATCATACAATGCACATCCACCCATTGCGCACATTTCTCAGCAGTATCTCCAAGCAATTCCTTCTCTTCCTTGGCCTGCCAGATGCCAGACTTGTCCCATCGAGCAAGTCTGGGACATGCTAGGATGTCAAATGCATCCATCATCGTACATCCGGCATTTGAAGCAGTAGATTCAGCAAACTTAGCGTGATTTGACACAAGACAACATCAGGACTTTGTTCCACTTCATTTTACGCCGTGTATAAGGTATGCGTAGCAGCCAGAACTGACTCAACATAGTTCTGATAATGTAGGAACGATGGTGTTATTGTTCAATAAAAATTTATTCACTGTGAAATTTGAATTAATTCCAATTCTGTTCATCAAAATGGCATCTAAAAGGTTTCCTTCAAATTGGATGCTTCCTTCTTGGTGCTTCGTTTTTTTTTTTTGTCGACTAGTGTATCTATGCGACAAAATTTGTACGTCAGCATACACAGCGGTCAGAAGTGGCTCAACACATTGTTGATAATGTAGCAGTGCTGCTGCTACTGTTCAATAAAAAAGTTTTTATTCACTGTGAAATTTAATCATTTACTATTCTCTTTATCCAAATGGCATCTACAAAGCTTCATTCAAATTGGGTGCTTCGATTTTTTTCTTTGTCAAAGTGTGTATACAGTATATAGTTTCAGAAAATATTGAACAATTTCGTTTTTAAATCACTAGTAAAAAAAAGCCTTATTTACTTCATTTACTGTATATATGTTTATAAAAATTTTAATTCTCAATCACTTTATATTGACAGTATCTGGGGGCACGGCAGTGCCCCCGCCAAGACGAGCCGAAGGCAGGAAGGGCACTACGTACCTTTTCTGGAAGTGTTTCGTCGTATTTTTGAACCCTCATAGCTTCGGCCTAGATAATACTAGAGAGCTCAAATTTTCAGGATATGATGCAGTTACCAGACTAATGAAATACGCTAAGTTTCATTTATTTAGCTTTTATACTTTGGATTTTATTAATACCTAAAATACGTCGATTCCGTCACTCACTCACTGACTGACTGACTCATGATCATCAAAACCTCTAGGGTACTTCCTGAAGTCCTAGAAAGCTGAAATTTGGTATGCAGGTTAGGATTAGCACACAAACAACAAAAAAATTAAGAAATCCGTAACTTTCACATTCCAACCCCTCTTAAAGAGGGGGTCTGGTTATGTATTATCGAACCCTCATAGCTTCGGCCTGGATAATACTAGAGAGCTCAAATTTTCAGGATAAGATGCAGTTACCATACTAATGAAATACGCTAAGTTTCATTTATCTAGCTTTTATACTTTGGATTTTATTAAGATCTGAAATACGTCGTACCCTCAATGCTACGGCCTAAATAATACTGTGTAATAATGTGATTTCTTATAAAAGTGCAAGCAGCTTGTATATACAAGTTGACCAATAGAAAAACAGAAAAGTAGGGTATTGAAAAAAAATCGATTTTCTAAATAATCTTAAAACGAAATTTAGTTGTAATAGATAATCCCACCCAAAACATTTCATGTAAAATAAGTTGCCAAGACTCGTATGCTCATAACGCTTTCACTGTTAAAAAGTTATCAGATCTCATCCTACAAAAAGAAATGAAATCCCACCCAAAACACTTCGTGTAAAATAAGTTGCCAAGACTCACATGCTCATAATGCTTTCACTGTTAAAAAGATATGAGATCTCATGTAGAGCCAAGCCCCTAACTCTACGAGGACTAACTCTACAAACCCCAACTCTAAAAACCCTATATATTGGTCAAAAAGTATGGCTTGGCCGTTTCATGGAACTATTTCATCTCACCCAAAACATTTCATGTAAAATACGTTGCCAAGATGCTCATAACGCTTTCACTGTTAAAAAGTTATCAGATCTCATGTAGAGCCAAGCCCCTCACTATACATGCCTAACTCTAAAACCCTACTATCTTGGTCAAAAAGTGTGCCTTGGCATACTCCATATCCTTTACATAACTCCATGGGATTGTCTGTGTGACAGCCACGAAACGGCCAAGGCTTGGCTCTACATGAGATCTCATATCTTTTTAACAGTGAAAGCATTATGAGCATGTGAGTCTTGGCAACTTATTTTACACGAAGTATTTTGGGTGGGATAATATATTGTTAAAACGAGCAAAAGTTTTACGCGCATGTAATAAGAAAAGAAAAGCCAATGCACTTAAATAAACGATTGCCCCTGAGCTATCATTGAAGGAAATCAGCTTCTTCATGCTTGTTAGGAATCATTTGCCAGATTTATCCTCGATGAGAGCTTAGATGGCTCAAAAGGTTATGCCGATCGCTTCCACTCCCGAAAGTGACCCCCATAACAAACAACCAAAAAATACTGCACTCTCGCGCAACTTAAATTCTTTATCCTGCTAAACAGTTAGACTTAAAGGAATTTAAAACAAAAAGTAAAACCAGAAATTTCATTTCCAAAATGAGCGAAAGGTTTAACGTGCATGATGTTATCAGTTGACAGAAAAGAAAAGCCGATGCACATAAACGAATAATGCATTGATCACTATTGGTGGGGCTTCGAAATGCGTAATTTCTTATCTTTGCCTTTAAAGAACTATTTGTCTTTGAGGTTGTGGTCAAATAACAGTTTGTGGTCTAAGTTTTCGATTCTTTGAAGTAACAAGGAAAAAAAAAGGGCTATAGTTTGAATTTTCCAGAAGATATCGAAGATTTGTAGCGTAGTAGAAGTTCATTCTAAATGTGAAACAAACTTCTAAAAGCATTTTTAATCGAGTTATCTTGATTTGATTAAATATTCATTTAGAAGTTTAACCAAATATAAATGACATTTTAATTCTTCGAAGCGGTCGATGCTATTTAGATTTTCATATAAATTGAATAACATAATTCACCCGCATAATCTGCTAACTAAATAAATTTGATCAATTTATTTCAAAATTTTTAATATAGTTACAAAATGAGAAAATTCTCAAACTATACAAAAAGGAGACAATGTGTGATGCCGGTAGGCACCGAAGTGCGAGCTTCGTAACCGAAGCGTCCGAGTTCCAGGGAGCGCTAGTGTTCCCAAGATGGCGAACCCCTAGCAGACTCCCGAGAATTTCAAGGGAAAGATACTGGGGTGGTTTCCCGTGGCCTTACCCAGGACGCCATTAAGGAATGACGTCAGACCGAAGAGAAAGTGAAGAAGAGGCTGGACAACACAGGAAAGGAAACTGAAACAGCCATGCCACTCCGGGATTCGAACCCAGGTACTGGCGCACTGGCCGCCACGGCAGACCGCCGCCGAGACCGCACGGCCACGCCAGCACGGCTAAAGGAGACAATATATTTAATAAAAATTTGGAAATGCAAAGTGAAAAGTTTTATAGTAATGCATTATTCCTACATTCCAGAAATTTAAAATTGACAATAGATTACAAAATACATTGAAAAAAGAATTACATTTCTCCTTAAATTTTAGAGTAACAACTGAAATTAATTAGGATGTGGATGAATGGATCACCAAAATTCGTAAAATAGTTTTTACATGAAATAGATTAGCATCATCGTTGCAGTCGATGATTAGACCTATTGGTTTATTTCGTCTGCAAATTGATATATAAATATATGTAGGATAGTTTTTTAGCGACTCGTATGGGTGCTGTTGAGTTTATCCTGTCCTGTCCGCAGATCTGTCCGTCCCTACCAAACAACGAAAGGGATCGGCAAACGGACTTCAACATCGTCTTCAGAGGCCCAAATACCGTAGGAATGGGGTATTTATTTCTGTCTCCAGAAAATCAAACAAGCAGTCGATTGTGCCTCAAACTGTTATAGATATGGTCGAATAAAATATAGATTGTATAGCAGACACTTTAAACTAAAGCAAATCCAAATTTCAAGTCGATCGAGTCAGTAGTTGTCCAGGAAAAAATCTCAAACTTCACCTTTTTCTGGTGGACAATCGGCTGTTGTTGTGCGGCAGATAACCTTCCAACGCTCCTTAGATGAAGTTTAGGTTTTAACGGGTCATCCTTAGTGGTAATTTTTTTTTTACTTATGTATAAAGTAATTTGCTTTTACGAAAAGATTACAATAAAGAATTAACTCATTTAAATTTGAAATAAATAGAATTTAGAAAATTAATAATTTTTCCAAATGTTTGTTTCTTATTGAATATGCAATTATTTTCAAAGACAATTATCAGCATCTCTGGATTACGGAAATATGATGTTGGCTTCTATATTTAACTGATGAAAAAATGAGTAATAATTGTAAAATCATATATAAGCTAATTTGTTATTTTTTAAAATCAATATGAAGTGCAAAACAAATACAAAGAAAATATGGTGCTGTTCTTCAATATAATATCAGAGATAAACGTTGAATTTTCAGCAGCCTGTTTTTAGATCTACATCTTTATTTAGAAGAAATTATTATCTGTATCTTAGTAAAGTAGAAAAATAAAAGAAAAATAGTGGTACCTCCAAAAAAATTAAGAAAAACAAAAGTAAATCTAAGCAGCTAATCTAAATACCAGAAAGGGAAGAGAAAAGTTCTAAGCGTTTATCAATTACGAGTTTATTCTCGTAATATTAACTAGCAAACCTGTCAAGTAAACCTGCGATGTTTTCTTTTATATACGTTACATAGCAGCTCGCACAATTTTAAGTGGATTCCATGCTGACTGAGAAAATGATCTCGGAATCCAAAGTCACGTGCCAGTCGTGTTTGTGCGGTGAGTGTGTGGGCAGGGAAGCCGATCAAAAATGAACGGTTTAACCTTTGACTCCACCTCATTTGACTTACAGTTGACTCACGTCGATGAAAAATGAAATGTAGGCATCCTCAATAGAATATCTAACATTTGACATCTTATTTGTACAGTATTCCTGTGTCTTAGGAGGAGTCGCAGAGCAGAAAAACCCAATGTTTTCTTTTATATATACCGGTATATAAATGAAAGACCTTACGTTTTTGTTTTGTTAGTTTAGTTTTTAAAGGTTCCACTAGGGTTTTCTACATTGGATTTCCAACCTTTGTTATGGAAGACTATGATTAAGCAAATAAATCTGTCCTAGGATGCCTCATTTATTAATATTTTTTTATCTATATCTGTTTTCAACGTAAATGGAAAACATTAGAAAGAAGTCTTGAATTTACGGAATGATGATTTAAAGTAGATGTATTAATAT
>JAFIDM010004315.1:28378388-28419518 GCA_023159025.1 Thereuonema tuberculata
AAGTCTTGAATTTACGGAATGATGATTTAAAGTAGATGTATTAATATCTTTATTTAAATATAAAAAAAAATGTAAAATGATCTTATCTGACTATGAGTAGTTAATTTTGTTATTTTCATACAACTTATTACATCTACAAAGAATTTCACTGATCAACAATGAAATCCGAAGTTTTTTGGGTGATTCTCAGCACTAGATAACCTTTCCACTAGTTTCCTTCTCGTCTATGCATTTCATATCGAATCCTGCAATGTTCTTTGAAAGAAACTTTGCATAACAGCCTTGACTATCTGTGATTGCTTCATCTTCCGTCATGAGCTAATGATGTCATTTCTAGTTCTCTTACAAAGACAGCTTTCACTAACAGAAACAGATCAGATCAAATTGAGGATATGAGGGATTCTTTTTATTTTTAAATATTCATGAAAAGATTTTGCTTTTCATTAATAGCTTCGCTAAAGCAAAATAACTAATTATGATAATTACTAATGATAATTTTTAATTTGTTTCTATGACTGATTATTACTTTCTTTGAAACTGTCAAATATATATTCATTATACGATCTTCGTACTTCTAAAATTAATGAGTACATATACTCTATATATTCGTTGTTTTGGTTAAATTTTATAGCGAGAATAGTTTATTCTATTTCTTGATGACGTTTGTATTTCGGTATCTATTTTTATTTCTTGATGAAGGTAAATGTTAAGAAAGCAGCATTTCAAACTTTTTCTCTTTGTCGTAGTGCTCCTGAACTCCAATTATATATAAGAGGCTCTTTCATTAGTAAAACAAATGAATATATAAATCGAGGGCTGACCTTTGATGACAAACTCAACTGGAAGATACATATAGATAGAATTGTCAATCGAGCCAGCAATCGACTTTGTATTTTGCTGGAAGTAAATGGCGCTACAATAGAACAACTCTGAATTTAATATAAAAAAATGTATATTACCACTGATCGCATACGGCTGTGAATAATGATTATTGACTGCTACGGATTAAATTCTTAGGCCTTTGACATTTGTTCATAATCAAGATCTACACTTAATTACATGAAGAATTAAATAAAAATCAATAGATGCGATACTTCTCCTCACTGACAATAACCCCCTCCAAAACATAATATAAAAGCGATGTCTTCTGCTCCATGAGAAATTCCTTAGATTTCCCCACGATCCTTACTAGTAAACTAATTATGCCGCCCCAGAAGCCAGACTGAAGACTCACCATGGTTTCATTCAGAAAGCTATAACTTAAATCTTAATGACATTAACAGATGCTGTCTTCTCCCATTACCGAATTGAAGTTGAAGCAATAGAATGTTCATTACATCTGTATGAATAGGTCAGGAAAAAGGCACTAATACACAACTTCTGAAGCAGCTAACACTAGAAACCTTATATAGAAATTACACTGAAATAGATTGGTTGCATATCTTTACGGACGATTCTTATTCAGAAGCACTTGAGAAAGTTGAATCAGGAATATCCAGCAGCTTTTTTTCATTTTTTGCACCAGCATGAAGCGAAAGAACTGCCTTCGATGGGGAAATTGAAGCTATTAGAATAGCATTTTTCAGCCAGTTGCAAATATTGACAAATTCAATAACTCTAATTTTAATTGATTCAAAATCTGCAAATACAGGCAATAGTATGTTATTACTATCTTGCACTTCAGGACTTTTAGATCTTTTACTTGTAGATTTCAAGGGCTAGTATAGCCGTCGGCACTCTTGCATTTCAGGACTTTTAGAGTGCCGACGGCTGTACCAGCCCTTAAAAATCCAAAAGTAACAGAATAGTGTTGCAGTGGGTACCTGGTCACTGTGGATTAATTGGAAATAAGCAGGCAGACACATAGCAAAAAAAGGCATCCAAATACAAGAGTTATTAACTAGAGAAATACTATTTAATACAGCAAAATCAAGATTTAAAAAATCCTATAAAAAGATGTAAATACAGTACAAAGGAAGTCACGCAACGTTCGCAAGTCAAACAATGGAAAGAAGAAATACACACAATACCTGACAACGAAGCAGTTGCTATCTTCCGCCTCATTAGAGAACGTAATCTTCTAAGAAAATATTTGCACAGCATTGGAACAGCAAGATCCGTACCGCAGTCTTTGCAGTCAAAAGAACGTATGGATAGGAGCCACCTCAAAAAAAAAAAATATATATCCATCACTTAACAAAACAACAGAATTTACACGATATTGGGAATAAAGAGATTTATTACATAGTGTATGACTGTGTTCATTGTTCACTTGCCATTAGAAAAAATAAATAAAGTTTTTTGATGACAAAATTTATATAGTCACACTCAATTTATGACGCACAGATAGTGATCTATGCACGCAGGAGACGTTGATCAATTTTCTCCAAGTACTTACATTAAAAAAATATTAAATAATTAATTATTCTTATAACTTTCCAAATTCTTCTATCAACTTCTTCCTTTTCATCTTACTATATTAAACAAATAACACAATACCTCCATCAAATAGTTTATTTAAAAAACTGTGCGCATTTTCGGGATGATAATATTGACGTCATCCCTTCTTCAAGCGAAATGAACAATAAAATACTTCTTCGGAATAACGAAAAATACAAAATAGTAATAACATGAAAACACGTTGAAACAATTCACAATTGTTTTTACAATATGAAATAGCAAATATACGAGAGGGTGTAATTTTAATAGGTATGAAGGTGCTAAAGTGGACCCTTCTACGATAATGTTAGTTAAGGATTTAATTAAAAAAGATGTTAAATAAGTTGTAAATATTGACGAATTTCATTATTGAAATGTTTTTTAATTATTGGATTGTTGGTTAAATTAATTGATTCAAAATATGTGAGTTATCTTATTGTAAACAAGAATTGATTTATCTAATGTGTTATTATGTTCTTAGTTTATTTGGATTTATTGTTAAATATTTGTTTTTCAAAAATTGTGAAGTAATGAAAGAGCATATTTGCTATTTCATATTGTAAAAACAATTGTGAATTGTTTCAACGTGTTTTCATGTTATTACTATTTTGTATTTTTGGTTATTCCGAAGAAGTATTTTATTGTTCATTTCGCTTGAAGAAGGGATGGCGTCAATATTATCATCCCGAAAATTCGCACAGTTTTTTAAATAAACTATTTGATGGAGATATTGTGTTATTTGTTTAATATTCTTATAACTGTCTTTTTCTTTTAGCTGCCGTGGATTTATTTTGGACCGTTAGCCTCCACCACCCCCTCACGATGTGAAAATTTTGTAACAAAATTTTGGAACAAGTTTTTGGAATAAATTGAGCAGTATTAATTATCGAAAAAGATACAAGATGTCTGATAATGTTGAATTACATGTTTTGTTGATACTGAATCCTTTTTAACAGTAACTTTAGTCTTTCGTAATAAATTAGAAAGATTTTGATTTAAACAGTTAAATAAAAATTTCAATTTAAGTTAATCCTTTAATGGATCTGTCCAATGTTAAAAAGATTGACCACAATATCAATGGCGGCTTTAATCAGTTATTGGACATAAGCTTGTAATTATTTTTTTCAGTATGTGTTGTTAAAGATTTTATGATATAATTCATTAGATTTTATTTATTTCAGTCATCGTGACTGCTTAGAGAAATTTAATGAAACTTAAAACTTCAAGCTTCATTCAACAATATGAGACGATGCTTTTTATCATTATATGAGTTCTTTGTATTTTTCTTCACGAAAAATTAAAAGATTAATAAACAGATTTTAAAATAGATTAAATTGGGACATTTCTACTTGCAAGTGATGAAAATCTAATTAATTTATAAAACTTTTCAAAGTCCATTGGCTTACCTCATGTTACTCATGAACAATTCATTCCAAAAATATTCAAGCTTCCGAAATGATAATTTAGAAGGGAATTCTTTCAAAGACAAAGTCGAAATGTATTGCGACTACATGGACTGTCCTATCTACCTTAGTCGGCTGTCTATCGAATCAATATCAATCAATGTTAACCTTAATCGTAATCAACCTGATGCTCACGACATACTTTGCTTACGAAGTACTACTTACATGAACAGTCTTCGCATCACTAAATCAAGAGAAAAGATTTGGAATATCTTCAGAATTCCTACATACTGAAGGAACCCATTCCGAATATCTTCTCACCTGATCCTAGGTGCAAATTTGACAGGATTTTTTCCTCACGATTCCAACTTCGCAGATGTTAACCAAATAAACAAAAGCTCAAACCAAACGTTGTATTATTACTTTGACGTTCTATTTTCTTCATGACACTCGTCGCTGCAGAGATAATAAAAATGTCCCTGAACCTCACTTTAATGAACACGCGTGGATTTTCAAAGTTTTCTTTTTCATTGTAGACATTAACTTTTATCCGTCTCTGAAGTGGCAATGATGGTGATGATTGATGACCCATTTCTCTTTACTTAATATTAAAAGTAAAAGTAAACTCTAAGAAAAACTGATAAAAGACAAAAAGATTTCAGTCTTCAAGAAAGTTTCAGAATCTTCTCCACTTTATTTGTTGTATTTACTTTTTTTCTTCTTTTATGAAACTTATGCTTTCTGGCCTCTGCCACTCAGCTTTATTCATTATTCGATATTAGAAAAGGTTAATCTGCAAATTCCGACCTTAAGATTATCTAAACCTAATTAACTTTCATGAAAATCGAAAGAAAATTTCAACAACAGGAAGAAGAAAGTCATAAGATTACACTTTAATTAAATTTGAAGCAGACGCAGAAAACATTATCACATGACACAATAATGTTACGATTATTACGTCAAGGGCTGAGAAAAAAAAAACCGCACAAAATCCCTTTATTAAATTATAATGTAAGATTTCATGAAATTAATTTAAAATCTGATTCTTTTCTTTAAGGCCTAGATATTGTAATGGAATTAAACATTCGTATATAAAGAGTTCAATAAGAAAGTTCTGGTTTTATTTTCTTATAATCTGTTTCAGATTTCTGTGTTACCATTGCTAATACCATATCTTTCATGTATGAAATTCCTGCAACAATAAAAGTGTTAATTAACGATCTTTGTAAAGGTGATCTAATAGAAACAAAGAATGTATCAAAGCCATTGTTACTCACAAAACAATGCTCTAAGAAATCTGAGCGATAAAATAATTGTAAATGTTTTTTTCTTTCTGCTTTTCTCTTTCTGGAAAATTAATCTACGTTTCTTCAAGAATATTTCTAAATAATAACGGATGAGATCAAATTATTCACAAATGACATCCTGAAACAGCTGTTTCACGCTCGTTGGCAATCATCATTCTTGAGGCACCACCGCGCTTCCGATGTAATATTTCTAAATCTTGAAAACAAACTTTTGAAAAAGAATTTCGTAGCTCATATCGAAATGCGTTTGTTTGTTTGAAGATGCCGCGTAAGATTAGCAGACGATAGATTGGAATTTTTACCCTCTCGATCTTTTTCGTTTAAATATACAAAAAATACACATTAAAAATAAAGTATATTCATATGTATATTCAGGTGCTAGCCTCCGCTAACCTCAATGAATGTTTCATGCGCAACAATAAATGTGTTGATATATATTTTTTTAGATGCTTTATTTAATTGCGCTTGAAAACATCATTAAGGCTTGTAGGTTTGAATTGAAATACTTACCTGAATTATTTCCAGAGAATTATCAAACAGAATGCAACTCAAAGATTAGTCAAGATTTTTTCCGTGAATAATCTAAGTTGAAAGATTAAAACAAAAGAACAACGGAACAATAAAAGGCGTGATACACTCGATGCGATGCAGTATCGATTGTTAAACAATGAACTCGTGTGACGATAGAGTTTGGTTGTTGGTGAATTTGAATCGAGAAGAATGGAAAAATGGCGGTAGATGATAACGAATACGAGTGTATACTAAAGTTATCTCGTTATAAGATGCAAGGGAATATGAAAGCTGAATATTCCTTGATCCTGAAAGTAAGTGGCAGTGAAACAAAATAGGTACATGCTGGAAAGTAGATTGGAAGTTCGTTCGAATCAAGAAGTATTTAAGAAGTTACTTGGTTCGAATGCTTATCTTCAACGGAGTTCGAAAGTCAGCGAATAGAAAGACAACGTCAAGTATTCCTAGAAGGCTATTCAATACCAGACGAGTAGACGGAAGATATTAGAACTTCAAGATATTGTAAGTAACCTTTGATTTGTTCACACGGACGGGCCAATTACACAAGAATACCGTTATTTACTCAAGAAGGTCACATCACAAGACACAAGTAAAGATTACAAAGTAAAGATTTAGGGCGATAATACAAGTACACATAAAGTTGACAGAAAGAGACTTTTAAACGTCAATTTAAGACGAGTATTGTACATGCCTTTAACGTGAGATACTTCGTATCATAACACGTGAATTCGTGCAAGTGATTAAAGCAAACATATTTATGTAACAAGAACTATTGAAAGAATATATACATAGATTTGTTTTAAATGTATTGGCTTTGTTTTTATTTACAACAGGTTAGCTACACATAAGTATTATCTTGGTGCGTTATATTATTCATATATTCTCTGCCGGAGTAAAGGTTTTAAAAAATAACAGCTCCATTAGGAAGCATTAAGTAATCGCTTCTACAAGATGGTTATGGCCCCCAGCGACGATTCCACTGCGCGTAGTTCAAGATAGTTATGGGACCAGGAACGATTCCAATGCGCATCGTACCAAGATGGTTTTGGTCCGAGCAACGATTCCACTGAGCGCTGTAGGAAAGGTCATATCGTATAATACCGTGTAACTAAACGTTGTCGTAAAAATGGCAAGAGTAATCCTCAAGTTTGATGGAGGAAACTACGCTAAGTGGCGTATGCATATCAAGTCGCACTTGCAACGTGATGGACTATGGGATGTTGCAAACACCCCCTTGGGTGACATCAAAAGTATGGAAGATGCACCTATAAAATACAAGCTTCTGAATAAGGTACAAAAGGCGCTAGGAAGGATTAATAAATCCTTGGAAGACAATTATCGGATGCTTATTCAGGATATTGATGATCCGCACCAATTATTGACGGTTATTGAGAAAAAGTATAACGTAGTAGACTATCTCAAAGTAACTGATCTGAAGCGTGATCTATTTACTATGACTAAGCTGCAATCTGACGTAAACTTGCCGGAACATCTTTTAAAAGTTAAGCTTCTCGCGAAAGAGATAACTTCTAAAGGTGGTAGGTACCTGATCACGAAGTTAGCTGGTTGCTGTTGTCAGGTCTCCCTAAAGAGTACGACTCATGTGCTCAGAACATTATGTCCAAACATGAGAGTGACAACTATAATTCTGAGAGAGTCATCGAGATCATTTTGAAGGAGTACAATAGAAAACACAGCAACATCAAACAAGAAACTGGTCGGGATGAAAGCTTCAAGACAGAGCTTAAAGCACTTCCGAAAGCAACAGGAAAAGCCAAGAAAGACTTAAGAACCTGTTTCAACTGTGGCAAGAAAGGGCATATTGCCAGAGATTGCAAGAAGAAAAAGAAATCTGAAGATCATAGTGACAAAATGAGCCAGGAAAAACATAAGGTGGAAAAACATTTTTCTGGAGTAGTCGTGATGTATGGAAAACACATAAGAAATCAACATGGCTGATAGACAGTGCTTGTAGCAGTCATATTTGTAATGAAAAGTGTTGGTTTGTGTCTTACGAGGAACTCAAAAGTCCTATATTAATTTATGGTGTTTCAGATGAGCCAGTAGAGGCAATAGGTAAAGGGGTTGTTCACCTTAAAGTTAATCTATTGAAAGGACGACCTCAAGTTAGAGAATTGACTAATACTTTCTATGTACCGAAAATACCAGTGAATTTGATATCTGCAGGAACGCTCGATGCGAAAGGATGTGATCAACAAATCAGGAATGATAAGCATACAGTGAAAGACCCTTACGGGAATATCTTCCTGATAGGCGAAAGGAAAAACAACTTGTATGAAGTAAATTGTTTTCCCGCTGAAGTCAGATCAAAGTGCTACTTCAACGAAACGAAACACGACAAGTATCTCTTATGGCACGCCAGACTGGGGCACATATCCCCGAAAAAGATGAAGATCATTCAGACCAAAGGTTGTCTAAAGGGACTAGAAAACGTCACCATACCCAAAGAAGAAAAGGACACTTTTTGTGACAGTTGCAAAAAGGGTAAAACGACCAACATCAGTAATAAGAAAATCAGGAGTTTAAGATCAACTCATCCGCTTGAATACATATACACGGATCTATGCGGCCCTATGGAAACATCGAATGGGAAGAAAGCGTACATTCTTACTTTCATCGATGATTATACTCGGCGTAGCTTTGTGGACATCATTGAAAGCAAAGACGCGGTATTTGAGAAAATAAAGTCGTTTACAGCTTATGAAGAAAGATCCAGTGGGCAGAAGATCAAGCAAATACTCTCTGATCAAGGGTCTGAATACATCAACAAAGAAGTAACGAATTTTGTTAAAGAGAAGGGGATCAAATTTCAACATTCGTCTGCATACCAACCGCAGCATAACGGCATTGCGGAGAGATATAATAGATCGTTATTGGAGATAGCAAGAACCATTCTCATTGATGCAGATTTACCTATTAAATTCTGGACGCATGCAATCAGATGTGCAAATTACATTCTGAATAGAACTCCACACCAGAGTATAGATTTTGAGATACCAATATCACGATGGTACGGAAGCAAGGAACCCCCATGTATAAAACACATGAAGAAATTTGGGAGCCTAGTCTACTTGAAGAAGCCGAAGATTAAAGTGAGGAACAAGTTTGACTCAAGAGTACAACAAGGGATATTCTTGGACTATTCAACCTCAACGAGAGGATACGTTGTATATAACGTTGATGAAGATAAAATTGTGGAAACACGGAATGTTCAGGTGAACGAAAATCGAAGAGGCAGCGATATTCTAAAAGGGATGAAGAATAAAAGAGAAGACTCCTACGATTTGAATCAGTTAACCAAGAGAGTTGATGATTCGGACACTAGTTCTACAGAGGACGAAGAAACTTCGAAGGAAGAAGAAGTTTTAAGTGATGCACCTGATACTGAAAGTTCCAATTCATCAATGGTAGAATCCGATCATAACCCAGATGACTCGGATGAAGACTTTTTTTTTGGCTGCAATGCATCCTTTCGGAAAATTGGGACAGCGATTTATAAACTTTAATTTTGTTAATATGTTGTCTTCTTTCTTTCATTCCGCGGCCTATCTCAAGCAAAAGCACGTTTCTCCTAATTGAGCATTGTCGCTTTTCCAGGCGATGCATTATTACATCTTCCTGGAATGCTCCCATTATGTCTCATTGTCTGCCCTATGTGTTGTCGTTCGTGCACCCAACACTTACCACTAACCGCTCTCAGTGTAACTATTACCGCTTTTATCTGACATAGCGGATCACTGCAATCTGATTGACTGCAATATTCATACCCTTCCTCGAACCTAATAACACCAACGCAATAATACCACCTGCATTCTAGTGTCAACAAATGAAATAACTTTCACTACTAAATATTTACATTTATTATTACATAATAGGGGGTACGGGAACTTCCTGGCCACCCTGTACTTAAACAAAAAGAACTGAATACTCTGGTTTCTTCATTCAGCTACATCTGTTTTCCTTGATATTGTTTTTCACTTCTATTATTTCTCATCAAGAAAAAGATGAGTGTAAGAAAATTATTAATTCTTGATTAAAAAATCACAAATAGTTTCTGAGCCCTTTTATTGAAACTAATCAGTTGTTGAAGGAGGTGCTAAAACATGCAGGTACATAGGAGAGACCAAAAGAAGGGTTAGTCTCTGAATGAATGAACATAGAAGGGCCATCGATAGTAATAATAAGCAATATCTTACTAATAATCATCGTAAGGCAACTGGACACAATAGATTAACAGACAATCCAATTGTTTATGCCATTGAGAAGGACGATTATCTCAGAAAATTTCATGAATCGGTTATTATTAAGTCCAAGTCCATTCCTTGTTATAATACTGAGGTTTCTATTCTTAATGCTCTTGGATATGACATTAAATGAGATGAAATGTTGTCATTATTAGTTGTAATTCGTATATTGCTGTTATTGTTTTAATCCACTGGTTGTTAAAGATGTAACATTAGCATTGTTAAACTTATTACTTTGAAAATTTTTATGTTCTTATGCTGTTTAAAGTTTTACTCGGGACGTGTAGGTTCCGATTTTTTATATTGTAATCTGATGATGGGAGATTATCCCGAAACATGTTATTTTTAAGCTTTTTTTGTTGGATTCCTTTTGTGTATATGGTCTATTTTTACTATTACTATTAGTATTACTAATCAGTTGTTGTCTTGGTAAATCTATCATATTGTTTCTTTAATGGTTAGTTACAGTTCCTTCATTGTTTATCACAACACCATCGCCAACGACATCGCATTGTGCCAAATAAAATTTATTCAAATGAAAAAGCAACTTAATGGAAAAGCAAGATGGCTATTGTCTCTAAATGCGCATATCAAGTTGTGAATCCAGAGATCCGTTCGGGAAACTTAAGAATAAATTGATGTTTAGAATATTGTTCTTCTAAAGAAAGTTCGGTCTTCAGAAGTATAAAAAGACTAAAAATAAAGGAACATCAATTGAATTTAATTCAAAATTATTTGCACTACTTTAGCTGTATAGAAACATTAATACAAATTTAATCCATCCAACCTGAACTTCACTGCAAAAGATTACTTCTTTGATTATTAGCAGAACAAATTTGATTCTTTGTCCAGCTGAAAATAAAAAGAATTCAGAATTTTTTTTATTATTTTTTTACTTTTTTGTGAGTTAAAAGTTAAACACTAGTGGCATAACTCGATTTCCTACATCAGATTACCTGCTCTTCACTGACTCAGTTATTAATTTAGTTGGCATCAGAAATATGTTTGATAGAAATTTCAAAAAAAAAGGTGATTCCAACGTTTGATATTTTGACCTGTCAGTTATCGACCAAATGCTGCTTAAGAAACCACAGTTGACATAATTCCCTTAATGTAACACTGAGGCATCGGTTTTCCTTTTGGGATGTTTTCGCACGGAGTCCATTAGCCAACGAAAGAAAGAATAGCAGGTGAAGGACGTTCGTGTGTTGCTTTTAATCTGACACGTGTCGTTCCTCAACCGCAGACGCTACAACACTTCCATACACAAACATCCTCCGCATTTGCATCTTTTATGCATTACACTCACCAGATCATAAAAATATCGGAGATGGATTTTTTTTGCATTATTTTACTTGTGTTCGCGTCACGGAAGAATATATTCTTGAAAAGAAAAGAATATGCTTCTGATAAACTTTCTATCAAGAAATTGTTATACACCAACATAAAACAACTTTCATAATTTTGTTGTTAGAATCGTGTAAATGCTAATAAAATGTTCTTAATGTAACTCCAACAGCAACTTGAATTGCAACCACATTTCAATTCTACATGTGCTTCTTAAAATATATTTTTAAAATAATCTATATATTTATACATATACAGTCGAACCTCCATATATCGAACTTCCACATATCGAAATTTTCTATATATCGAACTCTTAGCAAATCTCCATGTTCATTACATAGAAAAACTGTTTCTATATATCGAAAAAATTTCTGTATATCGAAATTTTTTTTCAAGACTTATTGGGATAAAAGTGTGGATAAAGTTGAATTGCTGATGAATGTAGATAGCGGAATGCGCAAAAAAGACCTAAATTTCACCTAAATTTGGTATTCCCGACTATTATAAAAAATCGGAATGCCGTTGTTGATTATCCTATAGACGAAGACATACTGAGTTCGTTTCATGAAACTGAAAAAGAAATCGAAGAACCAGAGGAAGTAAATGAATCTGAAAACATTTCCAAGCCATCGAAAAAAGAAATGCGAGAAGCGTTTGAAACAATACGTCATGGACTTCAATTCGCGGAAAATGTTCCTGATGAAGTTTTTAGTTGACTGAATAAAAGCTAACATTTCTTTGATGAACTTTCCGCAAAACTGGCTGTTCAGCAAGATATTCGAAGTTTTTTTAACAAAAATGTAATTGTGATCATTGTAACCACTGTCTGGATTATTGTTTTTTTTAAAGGTATGTAGTACTCAATAAATCTTTCATATTAATTCATTTTTTAATTACCCGTATTAACTTTCATTTAATGTGATTCGCGTATAAATTAGAAATTGAGTTTCGTATATGAAAATTAGCTTTAATTTTAATGTTTTAGGAGTAATTATGATAAAATTCTGTATATCGAAATTTCTAAATATCGAATTTTTTTCCGGCAATTTGCTACTTCGATATATGGAGGTTCGACTGTATATAAAAGTCAAAGTTTGTATGTTTGTATATAATCGATACAATTTTACACCGTTTGACTTATCGGAACCAAATTTTGTATAGGTACTCTCTACTACCGTGCGGAAAATATAGGCTATCTTGGAACCCGGTTAACCAACCCCAAGGAGTTGAAAAGGGGTGAAATCTCTGAAATAGCGCCACTTATGGACCTGGTGGCGAGAATGGGAACAGTATAAATATTGTTCTGGAACAATTGGTGAGGGTTTGATGTGATAGAGTTGTAGAGAATAAGAGAACCAGAACTCCCCATCCCCTCACAACCCTTTCTCCATACCACCCCTTCCCCGGACAATACCGGGTACTTATAAAAACAAAACAATAAACATACTGGAACAAACCCTTACAATTCTCAACATTATGGTATTTGAAAAGAAATTAAGAAAGGAACTGATTATTTTAAGTCAAAATAGAATTAAAAATATTAATTAAAAATAAAATAGCACAATTTCAGAGTAATAAACTCTTTTTAATAAATTTACTTTAATGAAAGGACTTATCCTTTGGTTTCAGGAGAACAATTTGGTAAGAACCTCCTACAAAAATGAAGATGGTCTAGATTTTTTTTGCGGCCGAGGCGAAAGATCAAAATACTTCTTAAGATCCGAGGATTTTGTCTTCTAAAAAATAAAACAGACTGATTTTGCCACCTCCTTTTAAGTGCTCAGACGTCCTCTCCCCTAATTATAGAAGTAACAGAACTCTAAACAGAATAATTGAAATCTAAATAACGTATTACCTGATTATAACCTGATGGTGAAATTTGACATTTCAGGAAATGCCAGGCATTTCTTGAAAATTCTTTACAGGATTTGCTAGCGCTTCACGAAATGCCTATAATTGTCAAGTTTCAACGTGAGCCTTCGACATAATACATAAATTGGAGCTTATAAAGATTATCTCCTAAAAGGAAAAAGAAAAAAAAAAGATCTTCTTTTTTTAATTTTCAAACTAGAGCTCCTTTCACTATTATGATTTGTTAAGTATTCATAAAAAAAAAACAAAAAAAAACATGGTTCTACATTCCTTAACCGTTTGAATAAATAAGACAGAAGCAGTATCATTCATGCCTATTCAGAATGACAAAGGTAGATAATTATGACGCTTCAGATACTACAAGGATAGAATCTACACAAGGTAATTGGCGAAAAGTGTATCTGTCCCATCTTTTTTGAGTTCTTTCCACTACAAATGCACTACAAATTTTAAGTTTAATTTATATTCTTAAGAATTCAAATCTTCTAAATATGCTAAGAATTCTGTTCGTTTTGTGATTGTGGTAGAAGAAAGTCTATCAATCACTATGAAACGAAATAAGATTTGTAACATACTGTTCCGGGTTTGAAAAAGTCTAATCAGCTTTGATAAATGACACAACGATGGATCTCTGGGAACATTCTGAGAGAACAACTCGAAGATTGCAGAGAGATGAGTCTCATCCATTCCTAATTTAAAGTTTCCAAATACGTTTTTTTTTTTAAAGTTCATTATACTGTTATGGGATATGTAGTGCAAATAACACTCTGTATTACAAATATTTACAAATTGCAGTAAGTGTTGGAGTATTAAGAATAGCTACTAAGCATTATTCAATGCACAATTTATTACAGAAAGTGAAGACTAAGATTTTTATATGTAATTTTAGGGAAGATTTTATCATTAGTTTTAACTGTAATTCCACAAAAGAATTCTAAGTTTTGTTATAAAATAGTATTGTAATCAGCACCTACAACACAGGTATTGTAATACCTAGTAGGACTGATTTTATGTATTATATGTCATAAATGGAAAAAAAATTTATTTATTTATTTAGGAAAAAAAAAAAGTAATCTGAACAAGGGGAAAAAAAAAAGTCAATATAGGTTTTTCAGAACTACTATAGTAGTTTTCAAAAAAGAAGGGTTTGCCATAAATGGTCATTACGTAGCGATTGATTTTGTCTGGAACAAACGTCACCAGCCATGACGTCATCAACTTGAACTCCAAGCAGTCAGTCCAAAATGGCGTCGCGTTGTGATCGCATAACCGTGAAAAGACAAACTTTGCATAGCCAAGCAAGGGGAATAGTGTGGAACGTTTGTAATTATTTCAATTTTAATTTCAACTACAGAAAATAACAAAACCAGAATGTTTTCGTAATTTTATAAGATTCAGTTACGGATTTTTAGCAATAGATGGCACTGTTACGTCCTGGAAACATCTATCTACAAGGAAATTATATCATCAAAAGCTCTTCTTTCATGATCTGAACTTATTATTGAGTTATTATTTAATACTTCTACGAATGGCTTGTTTAAATGCAGACAAATGATTTTTATAAGAAGATGCAAATTCAATTTCTGAAAGGCAAGTGATTCTTTAATGTAGCATTTTCCATTGTAGTAATTTGATTTGGAAAAAGAAACGAATAAAAGATTCTGGAAATTAAATCTTTCAAAATGAACAAAGAGGTTTGTTTTCCTTTGTTTCCATTCGTCGAAATTGATTCTTCCTCTTCTCTTTTTTTTTCCCACGAAGTTACGAAGTACTTCGTATTCGTTTTTCCATTTATTTACTTCCTGATATTTTTCTTTTCTTTATTAAGTGTCTTTAAACCGCTTTGTTTCTGTTACATAGGCTCTTTGTTTTGTCTTTTATTTTGTTGTAGCAATATGATGAAAAAACAAAAGAATGGGAAGCCTTATATTTCGGCTTTTCGGAATTTTTGCTGACCTTAAATTAAAATGAATATTTTAAAACTGTCAAATTCAAGATTTGCTCTAAACTGTCAATTTTCTCCTAAAGACAAATGCTGTGTCTTGCATCGAAGCAATGCGTTAACACACGTCAGAAATGTCAGACAAACTGATAAAACTAAAAATGACAAGACGCAAAGTCAATACAAACAACATTCAAGAAACATCGCCACGAAGAAACGAGAATAAATTTTCCAGACAAAACCAAATTAGGGACAATCGTCAATCGAACGATTTTCTTTATTGTTAAGAAATGTGAAAGCAAATGTTTACAATAAAAAAATCTTCTTTCTTAAGAATATTAATAAAAAAATTTCGTTAAAAAATGCGTACACTTCAGCAAACCCGTTTTTATCGCATGTCACTGAAGCAAGTCGATTGCAGAAAGATTTCCGATATATATATATATATATAACTAGCTGTACCCGGCATGCGTTGCAATGCCACTCAAAGAAAGAAAGGGCGCGTGAAAAGGGGCCGTAAATATAAGGTCCCAGTGTCGATCGGGGGTGGGACACTTAGGCCCTTGTGTCGCCATCCCCACCCAAGCGTGGTGGACCTGTCCCCCTAAGAGAGCGAATTTTTCTCTTTTTCCAATTGACTTAGGGGCCCCGAGAAGGGGCCCTAAATATAAGGTCCCGGTGTCGATCGGGGGTGGGACACTTATGCCCTTGTGTCGCCATCCCCCCACCCAAGTGTGGTGTCCCTGCCCCTGTAGGAGAGTGAAGTTTTCCCTTTTTGCAATAGACTTGGGGGGAGGGCCGAGAAAGGGCCCTAAATATAAGGTCCCGGTGTTGGTCGGGGGTGGGACACTTAGGCCCTTGTGTCGCATCCCCCCCACCCAAGTGTGGTGTCCTGCCCCATAGGATAATGAAGTTTTCCCTTTTTGCAATTGACTTGGGGGGGGGGGGCCCGAGAAAGGGCCCTAAATATAAGGTCCCGATGTCGGTCGGGGGTGGGACACTTCAGCCTTTGTGTTGGCTTCCTCCCACCCAAGTGTGGTGTCCCTGCCCCAAATAGGAGAGCGAATTTTTCCCTTTTTTGCAATTGACTTGGGGGGCCCGAGAAGGGGCCCTAAATATAAGGTCCAGGTGTCAATCGGGGATGGGACACTTAGGCCCATGTGTCGCCATCCCCCCACCCAAGTGGGGTGTCCCTGCCCCCCGTAGGAGAGCGAATTTTTCCTTATTTGCAATTGACTTGGGGGCCCGAGAAGGGGCCCTAAATATAAGGTCCCGGTGTCGGTCGGGGTGGGACACTTCAGCCTTTGTGTTGGCTTCCTCCCACCCAAGTGTGGTGTCCCTGTCCCCCATAGGAGAGCGAATTTTTCACTTTACACAATATTTGTGTAGTTCTTATTTTCACCAACAGGTTGATATTGGGTTTTTCAGGGCTTTTACCCCTTTTCAACCCCTTTGGGGGGGAGGGTCCGGGTTCTAAGGTAGCCTATCTTTTCCGCAGTGTCCTAAAGAGTAATTCTGCCAAGTTTGGTCCAGATAGGTCAAAGGGCCTAGGAGTGTATAAAGGACAAAGAAACAAAGAGACAAAGAAAGAAAGAAAGATACATTCATTTTTATATATATAGATTTATAGAACGTATACATATATATATATGTGTGTGTGTGTGTGAATACAGGGTAGTCATTAAATGTTGGCCAAACTTGAAGGCCCGATGCAATGTAGCAAAATAACTTTAAAAAAAAGTCCAGATTAGTATGGGTGAAATGCCTTATTCAGATGTTACAGAATGATTAACACGTATGTAGGCTGTGATGTAGCCACTGTCAGATGAGGTGTTCGAAGTGGCCTCCATCAGCATCGACACATTTCTCACAGCGTCGTCGTTAAGATTGCCAGTTACGCTCAAGTATTCCAGGAGTTCCCTGAATCCACAATGTGGTCACGTACATTGGGAACTGGTGTAGCATACACTAGGGTTTTCAGATAACATTGCGTCCCTTACGTTCATTGGTATCTTATGGTGGACTCGTGGTTTATATTTGTTACGGTAAATGTGATAAAATGGCGAATATACATAATAGCTTATTATTATTTATAATCACCGATTATATTGGTAAATTTCATAAATATAGCTGAATTATTCACTGTGACCGGTGATTTTTACCTAATTTCCTAAATGAGTTGGTTTCTTTAATAAATGGTTCATTGAAAATGTGAAATTCTTTGAATTACAAATATCAATTTTTATATTAGACTTCAAAACCATTTCTCTTATTTTAAACTGTTAGTGGAATATCATTAGATGAGACCTAGAAATTAATAAATTCTACAATTCTTAAATGTACTCGATTCCTGTGACCTTGAACTTGATCAAAGAAAAAAAAAAATACTTTTCGTAATATCGTTGTAGAATCTCATCTAGAGCTGATATTGATACTCTCATCAATCCATCTTGTATTTATTTTTGGAAAAATCGATGATTTGCTTTTGCGTTTGGATATTGCAGTAATGGACTAAACAAACAGTAGTAAAAGACAAAAACCAGCAGTGGGATCAGTAAGTGTAATTAAATATCAGTTACATGGCACAGCAGCACCCTACCTTAGCATTATTCATCCAAGGTGTTCTAAATGTTCACCTTTACCCCGGATACACAGTTCACATCGTTCCTGCAAATTTTCTATCTTGAGATGACATGGCCAGGTAAGTTTTCATGAAGAAACTGCCTGCACGCCACAGCTGTGATGGGTAAGCACCTGTTCCAATAGATGGCCGTGATACGCGTTTGTTGTTACTGTTCTTCACCCTCCCGTGTACCCTTAACGCTGTTACACCACATTACCTGTCCGTCGGCAAAAATCACACTGTTACTTGGGGCGTGTTTCCGGAGCGTTAGCTGAAACCGCTCCTTCACAATGCAAGACTGCATCCGTCTTTTCGTCCTAGACCATATAAACAATTGTAATATTCTACTAATACCCGTAATATGAAAATACAGATTAATATGGAATATAAAAGAAATTAATATTTCTCTTCTGTGCTCAGAACCATTATTGCCTCGACTGACTCAAAACCTAATACCAGTTACTATTCAAATAGACCTATAATCGCCCTGTAATCGCGTGCGGATATGGAATGTTTCACTACTGTTTAATTTACCCAATAATCAGGCCCACCACATCAAATTCCGGGCCCAGGTATCAAATGCAATACCGGGACTTTCCCCCCCTCCCCCATGTTATGAACAAAATCTTAAATTCTTAGCCAAAAATATCGCGAAAATACCACACGATTTAATACTTCTACAGCAGGGCTGGGCAGACTTTTATAAGGTAAGGGCTACCTCAAATATACTCCAAGTGCCACGATCACCTTAAGACTAAAAAAACACGGAATCTCCAAATCGACAACCCAACATCTTCAGACTTTTGAAATCTGACATGCGGTCACCCCAAAATGCGCGATCGACGTCTTGACCATCCCTGTTCTACACTATAAACATACTGTAGATCGCAGCCCGGGACCCTTTCGCGGCCGGGCCCCGGTGCTGAGGGACCAACTGACCCCCCTTTGTGGGGGCCCTGCCAATAATATATTTAAGATACCCTAACCAAATTCTAACGATAGTTCCGATATCAATCCGATTAACATTTAATCCTGAATGTTTTCAAAATTACGATTGGAACGTTAAGTTGAAAGCCATTTTCTTTTGAGAACATCAACTTACTTATGAATTTCATTTCATTAATAAGAAATGAATGTAATTTATAAATTTGAATTCCATTTGTCCTTTTGTTTTAACTACAATTGCTAAGATAGTAAATCTCATCATCAGTCAACTTGTGTGTGCATGTGTAAGGTTTCCCATTTGTGTGGGATTTTTGGATTGCTACATAAATCTTCTTGAAATTAACATGCATATTTTACAGAATGATCTAACTTTTATTTTTGATTTTTTTTTTCCATATATGCCTTGTCGAGAAATCAGAGAAGGTGAAAAAAATTCTCTTAGAAACATTTTACAACTGAAAAGATGAATATCTATCGCTATATTAAATAAAGTATGTTAATCAGTTTTTTAATCCTCTTAATTTCGGACCATGTTTTAAAAAGATTAAAATTAATTAGATTCAGACATTTTTCGGAAAATGCAAAATTTGTACAGTAGATATTACAATTTTTTTTTTAAAAAAAAAAGGATCTTCTTTTATTTTTCGACAATAAAAACGAATAAATAAAGCGCAAAATTTTAAAGAAAATAGGTTTCAAATTCTTTCAGAGAAAGTTCTTATTTTCATTTAATCTTACAATAGAAAGTTTTACGATTATTACTTTCAAATCAGCAGTTTTAATTTTAGAAACCAAATGCAAATCTTAAGACTTTTTTTGTGTTTCTTGATTATACAGCGGAGAAGGAAACAGAAAAAGGAAAATAAATGAAGGAAACCCTAAGTGCAGTGTAATGGGAAGAAAAGAAAAAAAAAATAAAAACCGTTCCGAGAGTCAAGGAAAGAAGCCAATTGAAAATGTCAAAAGGCTTCGTTATGCCACAGAATTACAACACTTTTAAAAAACGTTGAAAGGAAAAAATATATAATAAAATTTCTTGAATTACACACAAAAGAATCAGCCAAAGAATTTAAAAATCCTAAGTGAAATTATTCATTAATACAGTGTGTAGAGGGAATAATTGAAAAAATGGGACCAAACACACTACTAGATATAAAAAAAACATTTAAAAAATTCATATTCGTTACATGTTACAAGGCATCGTATATAGAGACCTTTTCATCAGACTTTAAATAAATAACAGAAGCAAATTAGGCCTTTACAAATTTTGGATTACATTTTATAATAATATAAAAGTATCAAATATTAATGCTAGCCAATTATTAATAAAACAATAGAAAATAGTTAATCGAGCTGATAATGCAATACATTTTTTATAGACAATTCAGTATTGTAACATTTGTTGAATTTTGAATTAATTAATAATGATTCATAAAATTTTCTTAAGTATTGATCTGTAATAATATTATAAATGATCGGATTGTCCACCATTATTAGATGGCCAGTTTATTTTAATACCGCTGCACCAACTTCCTACAAAAATAATGTAATAAAATTGGCTGTCACAAGAGCCTTAAGATTATGTTCAAATAATAAATTATTGGATGATGAATTACAAAAAATCAGAAAAATTTTTGTTATGAACAACTATCCTATAGATTTCATCAACAAGATAATATACAGAAAACTTAAAGAAAGAAATATTAATACAATCAAAGTTGATAACGCAATTAAATATGTAAGTATTCCATTTGCAGAAGAATTACAAAACAAACTAACCCCATTGTTGGCTAATGTAGGAATTCGTATTGCAAATAAGGCAAGAAACACAATTAGAAATATCCTAAATAATGAACGTGATATAATATCTAAAGAAGAGATAAAGAAAACAAATAAGGAAAAAAAGGGAGCGGCATATGGAATAAAATGTCAATCGGGAGGGGGTGGGTGCCAGTATATTGGTGAGACAGGCAGAAAGGTAAAAATTCGAATGAATGAGCATTCCAACGCCATAAAAAAGGGCAATGACCAATATTTCACAGCAGTTCATCACAAACAAACTGGCCATCTAATAAAATTGGAAGTGATCTGAAATTCCCATGTTAAATTTTACAATGTTAAATTTCCTGCAACAAGTTAGTAATGCAAATTTTCTTGATAACTTTGTTCCTTAACTCGGTTCTGTTATTAATGATGAGAGATATTTTCATTTAAGCGAAAAAAGCGAATAAATAAAACACGGCAAAAAAAAAAACCAGAAAAATGGTTTAGTAGTGTATATGAAACCAAAGCGACACCCTTACATATTTCACTACCTCTGAGACAGAAAGTGACCCCCAGACTGTATTTCTCCCCACTCTACAAGTCAGAAGGGGTCCAATAAAGTATGATTCTTATCTTCCGCCTTTTAGTTTGTTTTTTAGAGGTAGAAACAGACCGATCCACGGACAGAATAAAGAACAGAAAGTAGTAGCTCCTTTATGCATTCGTGTACGGGGATTGCTAAAAAGGAATCTTAAGAAATAATATTGTAAGGAAAGTAGACTTAAAGTTCATGGCAAATTTTTTGTATTTGTAATTGTAATCACAATTTTTAAGTAAAATATTCAATATGTTTTTTTGTGGTTTTTCTCCTATTCCCTTTTTACTATTTAACAGGTTAATAATAATGGAATACTTCATTTTATTAATTCATTTTTTAATATATTTAATAAAGTTTCTACAATAAAGTCATTAAGGAATTTAAAAGATAAATGATTCGAGACTGGATTATTTCTGCTAAAATGCAATGTATTAAGTATTCTCGATCGCGGCTAAAAACACGAGCTGAATAAAACCAGCTTGCTTGCAAGTGATTGAGAATACGCTTTCTTAAGGATTAAAACATGACCGGAACTCATATTTTTGCCCTACCTCTATAAGTCATATTCCAATAAGGTGTGATTGAAATCCGACTTGTAGTTTTGGATGTTTTTGGTGATAGAGGATCGGCCGAATGAATAGATGGACACAATGAATGAGTAAGAGCTCGCCCCTTACTCCTTTATACTTTCAAGTAAGGGTCGCTAAATATTGATTATCAAAGTAGCAAAATTATTGTTCAAATTAACAAAACATTGACTAGATCCTGCTCTTTCATGAATTAACTAAGTATAATTTTCCCAAATGAAAATTGTATTTAATAATTTGTAATTGGAGTCACATAGGAAAACTTCATTAACGTGTTTCTCGAAATGAAAGAAATCTGATCTCTCAGAAATCGAGTTTTACTCAAACTTCATTTAAAATAATAACTATTTAGCAGTGCTTGAGAGACAAATAAAAGAACTGTTGCCACTCCATCTCTGGAAATATCTGCATTTGTGCTTTTAATCTCCAGGAAAGTCACTTCAAGGTCACTGGGCCTTCGTTATTTTCATTGCAAGGAACAAGACTTGCTCTGGTTCACCTTAGCTTCAACCTCAAGTAAATTACACAGTTACTTTCTACGAAGAACTTCAATCGATTTGGTGACTTTTATTTCTTTCAAAGTTGCTTACGACAAAAAAAAAGCATATTTCACATGATATTCCAGGTTTATTTTTCTCAAATTCAATCATAAATGCAATAATATATCTCAAGAGAGTAAACTAAAACAAAAACAAAAAAAATTATCAATAGTACTTCTGAAGTTTAGCTTCAGGTAAATAAACTTATTACGAAAGCTGCCAAAAAAAGAAAAAAACTGCAGATGCTTGGATAAGTAATTTGTTTGTTTTTTTTATTTTTTTAATTCTTTTTATTACAGAGAAAATAATTTCAATGTAAGTTTATATAAATTTGCATAAATTCATAAAAGACCAAAAGTGATTTAATCTTACAAACTCGGAATTATAAGAAGTTATATATGATAAGTTGTTGGACTCGCGATGTTCAGAAAACTAACATGAGTTAATCGTTTACACTTTTGTGGCGAAACCTGCGATTCGGATATGAAAAACCTCCATAGGGAAAACATGTTAAAATTAAGATAAAAAAGATATTTTTGCATTAATTGATAACTTTGACATATTCAATATTTTAACATATGTATTCTAAATGTCTACCCATTATTCACTTCAAGTTTGGTTTTGTTTTTTTTTCTATTGAAAATAGGCCGATTACGAGAAGGATTAACTTTTCATGTTTTCAGTCAAAGAAATTCTAACTTACAAATTTAGCAAGCTCTTTTCATTTTTACTTTTCTGGTGATTTCATTTGAGGTTTTATGTTTTAAATAAATTTACAGCACAGATAGGTTAAATGTGATTGATGTAATAAGATGACTGAACATTTGCCTTCGAAATAGTCTTTGAATTTACTTAAAAGAGATTTAAAATCCATTCAAAAGCTATAGTTAATACATAAAAAATACAATTTCTGAGGCAAATTTGCAATATTAAAAATCATAGATGAAAAATTTCTCTTTTTTTACGACATAATCAAATTAACTAATACAAGTGTCTTAATTAAAAGTCTAAACAATGTTTCAGTTTATTAAAGTTTGTAAAAATACTGGCTTTTATGTTCATTGGTAGACTAAATGATTGTACAATAGTTAATTGGATATGTATTTACAACACTGATTGATAAAAACAAAATAAATTATTAAACTTAAAAAAAAAATACGACACATTCCGTAATTATGTAATTTTTTTATATATATAGTTAGAAAAGTAATGTTTTCACTTAAATTGAAGGAACCATTTCACGAAGGAAAATAAAAGGAAGTAAATGACTATAGTCAGATAAAAACTGTTCATCAATGGATTTAAGCAGCTGCTGTGTGTTGCTGCAATTTATCAGCTAGACTCGAATATTGAATAAAGTCATGGTGTAAGAGGTTCAGAATTAGTAATATAAAACGTCCCTCTCTGCCAGATACAACATAAAAAAGAATTGGAAAATTAAGACCGAAAATCATTGTTTTGTCTTTTTTTTCTTAATTCCTTTGCCCAAGGTAAAAAGTTTTCAGGTTAATATTTTGTCACTTTTTTTTTAAAACCAACTGATGATCAACTGAAACTATCCAAATGCAGGTGAAAGCTATTATTAACATAAAGGTTGTTTACTTTACTAAAATAAATTATGAATTACTAATTTAACAGGAAACGTTTATATGGAAAAATTTATGTGGTTTGTTTAAACAGCAATTGATCTGGAATGAATTGCGAATGGATCATACATTAAAAATAATGTATTTGGTAAAAAGGTGAACTGAGGTTTGGGCAAAAAAATAATAGAATTATTATTATTATTATTATCATTACTAGGCACTGCTTATATTTTACGAAGATACTTGGACAATTCTTAGGTCTCTGGGTGAGACTTGAGTTGCTCAATAACTCCAGTCAAAGTTGTTATAATAATAATAATAATAATAATAATAAATTTTAAAAGCCTCTTTAAAATTTATATTCTGAACTAATATTAAATATTGTTAATTTATTACTATTTTTAAAGAAATTATAAACTTATATGGACTTGACAAAATCGAGCAATTATACCCACATGTGATTAAGTATTTGGGTTGTTGATAATTGTTTTCCATCGTCGACGATCATAGGTACTTATCTGCAATGCAGCAAAAATAAATCTGAAAACACAACAATAAAAATATGCTCAGCTAGCTATATGTTTTGTTATTCCATCACTGCCCGGAAAAATTCAAACTTTCTCCACTGTATTTTCCCTCCTTTGTTTTAAAACCTCAATTCAAGTTATCAGAATAATGTCTTGTATGTGCTTCTCTGTACATTATTTAGAAAAGTAGCATCTTATAAATATTCAGACTGGTAAGAAAAGGGTAAGAAAAAAAAAACTAAGAGTTTAAGAAATGAAAAATTCAATCAACATGCATCCTAAGACATCGATAAGGCTCTAGGATATAAAAACTATGTAAAATTTGGACCGGATACATCAAAGGATATAGGATATTAACAAACAAACCATCAGATATTCGCTTTTATACAGTAAATGAGGGTACATTTTATACATATGTAAATGCTTCTGATGGCATTGAGAAGCCTGGATAGGATAATTGATTACCTAATATTTATTCTGCTTTCAGAATAAAGTCGAAATTCCTGTTAGTTGACAATTAAGCATATTACTTTCCAATCCATTAGTATTACAGAAATTTCTATCTTATACGAAATGAGTTTTTAAAGGAATACTGATTCTCTTTTTTTTTTTTTTTTTTTTTTTTTGCATCTTAGTTTTGAAAAGGAGGAAGGATTCAAAGCCTCTCAACTTATGACTTGCATCAATTTTACCCTTTATATATACTTTATTTTAAATGTTGAACTCGCAAATAATTCAAAAAATCTTAAATCTCTTTAATTTAATGTTAAGTTTCGAATGATTTCCATTTTACTTTCCATTTTTTCAAGTTGAAATGTTTATGGTCAGGAAAGTTCTAAAATATTTCGAGACATTCAGGATACATCATTTTCTTTATCCAAAGAGAGAATATGTTGCCGTGGCTTCATATACTTTCAGCAGGGTTATATCTTCACTAAGTAAAGATACTTATTTTGAACTGAGAAAAGAAAATAAAATAATCATGAAATGAACCAAACTTGTTCATTTCAGTTTCATTGAAAACAGTACCGAATGTCAATTATCTTAAGTATTCAAATTTTGAAAATATGATATCATAACATTATTGAATACGTAGTAGATAAGAAAAGACTAATCTAGAATCGAAAATTTTACGTTATTAACCAATCACAACGTCTGAGCCAATATAATTACTTCAAAGTTACGAAAATAATTATTAAATGTAAAAAAAATATCGATTTTGTTTACTCTCCTAATACTTAAATGTCTGGAATAATAAGATGTAATTCGTATTGGTTTAAGAAAAGAATCCACTCATTATTATTATTATAATAAATCAGTGTTTTTAACAACAACAAAAAATCCATGTTATCGTTTGGCAAATTATCTCAGTGTTCTACATAAGCTAAATTTGTTTCTAATATTTTTATCCCATTGTAAATACAGTAAAATGGAAAAAAAATAGTTTTTTTTTTTTTTTTTTTTTTTTTTTTGTAATTAAGAAAGCATTGAATATAAAAAATATCGACAGACATCTGAATTAATGTTATACAATGTCCTGTTTGTTTGTATAAATTTTAAAGACTGAAGTTACTTAATGTATTAGGAAAAAAGAATTGTATTTACATGTCGCTTGCATGATTATTATATTTTCCCATTAGTGATGTAGGGAGAAAGTAAAAAAAACATGGATGTTTTAATATATCATCAACGATGCTTCTATACTCAATGCATTTTCTACTTAATCATTATATCATTTATTAAGATTTAAACTGTACACGTCAAGTTTTAAACTAATTACTAGGCCATCTCCCGTGTACAGATTGTTCGTTATAGATATTTGAAGAAGAGATTTATTTAGATGGACGTTAGTTGATATAGATGTTAAATGAAGATCATAGCTTATATACGATACTCCTGGCGACGAATTCATTGTGACTATTCTTTCGAGTGAAGATAACCAAATTCTGATGACTTGTGAATCTAGACAAATTTTCCTCTTTGGCGGAGACTTCAGACAAATTTTACCTGTAGTCAAGAATGGCCGAGATTACGACATTATTAACAGTTCTTTGAAAAGATCTCATCCTTTCTCTCGTCCATTTCGATACTAATTGATTGCCGATGATAAAACGATGGTTTATATGAGATAATCCAAGAATAATCGATTCCAATGAAAGGGGTTAAAGCAACATTTTGAAGTTTTGAAGACTCTTTTCAAGCCTTCTCTTTTTCAAGCATAATAAAATTAGAATAAGTACAACAAAACAAAATAGTTGGAAGCTTAAACAAATTTCAAAAACACGTGAATCAATAAGTTTAGTTGTTTTTACAAAAATATATTAATAAGGTACAGTTTAATTATTAAAAGTAATAATAAGAAGAAAATAAAATTTAAGATAATCTAACAAAACTCAGTTCCAAAGAAAGCAGTTAACGCATTATTTTGAAGTTCAATAATGCTCATTTTGAATTTGTCGACTTCCTCGTGACAATAAAAAATGAAAAACCGTTTTCCATTGTTGCACTAACATTGGGGCAAAACAACAACACAACAATTGCGGAGATATAAGTCAAAAAACAATATGAAAAGAGTTGTAGTCCATATGGCCTAATGGATAACACATCCGACTTCGGATCAGAAGGTTGCAGATTCAATTCCCGTCGCGGAAATTTCATTGTAAAAATTATTTCTATTTTCCATTCGCACAGAAAATTGCGCCAGACAGACAGAGAAATAAAAGATTTTAGTAATATAGATTAGCCACTTTTGCTTTACCATAGAGCATTGTGAAACCATTGATTAAATGCCTAATAATAAGCTGCCTTTCTATTAAATTATCATAGCAATGAATTGTATACATCGTTATTGAAATTACTACACTGTAGAAAACATCCAAGAATGTTCAATTTTGATTTTCGAAATTCCTTTATAAAATCATATCAATCGTGGACATTACTTCATTCATTCTCGTCTATTCTCTTTAACACAAATCATCCTGTCTGCGTTTTGATAGAAGTTTAACCCTTAGGCTGCAGGAAGAGCAAAGACGAATATTAATTTTAACGATCCAACTTATATTGTTTCCTATTTCAGAAAAACCAATAAACATGTGTGAAAATTAAATATCGTCATTGATAGACTTAACTGTTTCCAATTATTGTGAAACGTGTCCTCTAATCACAAATGTTGTTGGAGATACTTAGTGATCGAATGTCAAGTGTCATTTTAACGGGAGTTTCATTTCGACCAAGCTCTTAAACCTAAGAAGATGGCAAAACTTTTGGTTAATGGAATTTTCAATTAAACAAGAAAATTATACTTGACTTGGTAAGTTAATAGAAGATATTCTGATACTTTTTTTTTTCAAAAGTCCTTTTCTACGAATTTAATTTACATCGAGTGTATACAGGTACACTGTGAATAGCCTCAATTCCTAATTAACATTTTCAGCTTTGTTAATAAATGCTGAAAATCCTGAGACAGCTGTTTCGCGCATATTAGCACTCTTCGACCAAGACAAGTCATCTCTGACAATAACGTCGGAGACGGAGGCAAGAGATTTCTTCGCAAAAGAGAATCTAGGCCAAAAAGTTAAAGAAAAAAATTACTAAAAAAATGAGATAAAATCCACTATTATAGTCATTTTTCTTAACATTTTTTGTCACTTAACAACAGTACACATAAACTTGAGAAATCTAAAATTTGTTTTAGCAAATATTTGAATATGGAATTTTCTTATTTGTATAAGGCTGGCAAGGAAATAAGAAAGCAGTTGTGTAATGGCTTCTAACTTTTTTTCCTAAATCTTATCACTTCTTCATATTTTTATTGGACAATAATTCTGAAATCTTTGAACCACTCGTTGCGAAAGTCACACCAATGGGTAAACAATATCATCTTCAAATTTTTAGCAAAGAACTGAGTCCTTGGCCCATATGTCGTTGTTTTGCATCATTAAAAAAACACTTCTGGGAATCGATGATATGACAACCATGACACAAATTTATTCAGTAAAGAGACCCGCATCATCCACACAAGCCATAATAAACTACGATGTTACTGAATCAGATGATTGCATCACGCCGTTAAATAATTAGAATTTTTCACAATAGAAAATCGGAACATTAACTTTGTCAATATCTAGATCAGTGCATGTAAAAATTTCAAAATATTTAGTAAATTAGGACACAAAACTAAGAAATCCTGTAAGATGCAAACTGAAAATGTAATGAAACAAAACACACAATGAATCTTAAATGTTTGCGATTTGAAATCAGTAAAATTAACAGAATAATTTAAGAAATTATTAAAAAAGCAAAAAAAAAGTGAAGTACCTATTTGAACTCCTTAATGTAAAATAATAAAGGCATTATGTTACTATCATGACAATTTTCTCAATGTGTTTGGATGCCATTAAAAGAATATAACAACGAAAACCTAAAAAAAAACTAATGACTCATGAAATTAACCAAATTCGTAATTATTCAAACAAAAAAAAATAATTATACAATTCACGACGACAACGCATTATCAATATTTTGGTTAAATTTTCAATTTAAAAAAATCCTAAAATTTGTTCAACTAACTGTATATTTTGTTGTTCTGTTTCAACCCAAACAAATTCAAAGTTTTGTCCATTATATTCTCTCTCCTTTCGTTCCTCAAAACCTCAATTCGAGCTATCAAAATAATTTCTTGTGGTGAGCTTCTACATTATACAGAGAAGTAGCATCTTATAACCATTCAGACTGAGGAGAAAAGGATAAAAAGAAAACTGAAATGAAAAATTTCCCAACGTGCAGCCCAAGATATTCATAAGGTTCTAAGATATTACTGTGCAAAATTTGGACCCAATACATCAAAGGATGGAATTCTTTCAAATGTCGCTTCCGAAAAGCTGAGTAAATCAAAGCTAATTTGTCCTTACGATTAGAATTATATTATTATCTTAAAAAGATCTATCCTATATGCTAATGCGAGATTTTTATATGCTTAAAATAAGAAAAATATTAAAAATAACTTTTACAAAAATCACCCGAAGAAGCATTCCGTTTTATCAAGAAAGAAATCAATTGACTCGAATTCCAAGTCTCCAATTCATTAAACTTTTCTTGATGGCATCATGCGAAGGTCGCGGGTAGCGAATGCAAGTAAACACCACCAAGGTCACTTCCCCTTCAGAAAATAAATAGGAAAAATAAATGGAATATTCCATTTGAAACCTTGCTCTTGAAATGCTTTTTGCTTTCCTTATTACAAAAAGAAATAGCCCAAAGTACAGAACTGATTTTGATAAGAATTTTATATTTACAAGGTGATATAATGTCATTAAAAAAAATAATCTTAATATTAATGTTGATTGTTGATTGGTTCATTGTAAAACGGCTGTTCCGTTATTATTATCTCGTATCAACTAGAATTTGTTGGATTCACATCCCTTCAAATTCAGAGACAGTTTCTCCCAATTTTTATTCCTGTTGTCATCGGATAATGAAGTTCACAAGCCGTCCTCCGCTTCAAAAACACTGAGATGGACACAGATAAAGACATATTAATGTAGTTTTGAATTTCTCCTGAAGAAAGCTTAAAGTACCCAGTGGAAATATTAATGGAGCAACATTACATGGAGTAGAAAAATTCCTCATCCGCTTGTATATTATTTTAATGCATTATACACAAAACACCACCTCAATCCAATGTAACAGTAAATCCCTAACCAAATTACCGCTGACTAGGGAAAGAAGTAAATCTACACAGAGAATTGTATTTTTTTTCTTTCATTTTCAACATTTCTTCTTTTGTATGTTTATAGTAACCATGTATGTTCTACAATCATTTCTCTTCTTTGTCAAAAAGAAACTATTTACTTTTCTTGAATAGTAAAGAGTAATGAGATTAAATGGAAATTGCTATTGTGAAAACATTTATATGTATTTAGCAAAAAAACTAATTGCATTAATAAATATTTATCCATTAGTCGATTTATTTGGTGTCTATAAATAAATTCGAAATGCTTCCTAAGATTTGTCGTTGGAAGATAGACTGAGTTAATTCCTGCATCTACAATTCGAATGATGACTGACGATTCTAAGAGGATCCAAACTTTTATGTAAGGAAATACAAGATTCTCTTAAAATATGGAAACAATTCTTTGGAAATGTAGAAGATATAAGAAAGTTTAACGAGAACCAATGTTTATTGATAGAAGATGCATAATTATAAAAGCAGAATTCTAACAATAATAATTAATTTACAGTTCCCGCACTGTCGCGGAAAGAGTGAGGGAGGGTCCAAGAACAAAAGGAAATAATTATTTTTCTATTTACACTTACGGAGGGAAAATGCAACACCGAGAAGAATTGATGCCATTTTATTGAAAATCCGGTAGATGTTAGCATACACTGAGATTTGCATATTGATTAGCAAAAACAAATATGGAAAAATTACCACTGTAAAAATTACCATGCGGTGAAGTGATGTAATTAGAAAGATATTGAACGAACTCCTGTAGCAATGAATGAATGTAGCAATGAACAGGGGGAAGCAGCTAGGCTATCGTATAGCTGTGAGGCCCACCATGTTCTAGTCGTGTTCAATAGGTGAAGGGTCAAAATGTCGAACGTTTGGCTCATATCGATATTGTATACCAATGGGGGCTATGTGGATACGTACCTTTTCTTGCTGATAAAAGATTCCGTGCTGGTGAAGAAATGGATCAGCCATTGGCAGCAAATGTTAACATTTTATTGGGCAGTTACAGATCCCTTATGATGACCAGCTCTGAACGAGATGTTCGACTAATGGAAACCACATTATCACGCTAATATGGATTTTCCGTAAGTGCTGAACCTGTGAGGCGCTATTTACATGCACTTTTCTTTGCCGGAATGGCGGCGAATACGTTTTCTGCCGTCGTGTTGACCAAGACGAAAAGGAGATTCATCACTACACATCACGGTTTACCTCTTTTGTTCGTTCTAGTTCTAAGGTAACACCGCAGAAGACGTGCTTGCATGTGGTCAGATGGGAGAGATAAATATAATACAAAACGGTAAGCTCGCAATGAAAACTGTAAAAGCCTGTTATTTAGCGGAAGCGTGGTAAATATTTGAGGTGTTACATGTTAGCAGTCCCTTTGCAGATTCTGTGCAGTCGTGAACCTATCACGCAATGCCATGTGATGCAAATGCCGATCCTATCGCTCCATTTCATACTTCCCGATCCTTGTCGACGTGTGCTGGATCCTTCTTGAACCTATTGGCGCCATACATGTGCGATGGTACTGGGATTGCCGATAACACGAAGAACTAGATCTCTACAACAAAGCAGGTTCTCTAAGGCCGATTGATTCTTCCACGCTCAAAGTCTGTCAACTGTTGGAACGCTTGTTGACGTTACATTAGGGTATGTTTAGCGATTAGAATAATATTCATAATATTTACTCAACTACAGAATTTTGGAAGCCTTTATCTGTCTTCCACAATTTTGCATCTGTGACGTCAGTTCATGTCTGTCCAATCGCTTCGATCGACCAGTAAACCTAATGATTTACATACATTTCTATCTTTTCTATATCTTCCCACACTTCGGGATATTCTCGTAACTCCTTGCAGATATTACATTTTTTTCCTTTCTATCATTAGTATTTTTTTTTTATTATCATAAAGTAATAAAATCGTATTCTCTTAATTTTTCAAATTTAAAACTGTTTATTCATAAAATGATGTAAAAAAAAAATATAATGCCATTAGAATAAAGAAGAGAAGAGACGTGGAACTAATGTCTTTCTATATTTCTTTCTCTGATTCTCACTTATTTTGTATTGATATTACATTTTTTTACATCTTTTGTCCTCATACAACTCGTTCTTTGAGTAAGAAATAAATTTTAAAAGTTTTTTAACGTGTGTTAAAATTAATTTGATAAAAAGATAAAAACACACAAATGATCACATGTTAAAGATTTTAAAAAATACTTGAAAAATGTGGAGCCTTTCGGGTCCCTATGCAGGCGATTCGGGCCCCAATACCGAGATTTTGAAAAGGGGTGTTGCCCGCATAGGGACCCGAAAGGCTCCACATTTTTTAAGTATTTTTTAAAATCTTTTAACATATGATCATTTATATGTTTTTATCTTTTTATCTAAGAAATAAATTAGTATATTTTTTTAAAAAAATAATGATTATTAGAGATCCTAAACAGATTTGATTAGCTTTCATAAAACTTTCTTCTTTATTTCTGAGTTAGTTTGAATGACAATGAGAATGATTCTAGTTGGAATATTCAAAGAATATTGGACACTGTCACTGCTATCGACCACGAAATATTACCTATCATTCTCAAGTGAATCATTATACTTCCAAGGTGTCCCCGTTTGACTCTTCTCCTATCTTATCTCTTACGTAATATATATCTGCCTCACATATTTTTTTTTCTTTTTGAACCATCATCAAAGAATGGACATAAAACAAAAAAATACGACCACAAACAAACACAAATTGAAAAACAAATCATTCAAATACAAAGCTATTGATTTCTCAAATAGCAATAATAGAAAACATTACAGTTGCATGAACATTAAAGTGTATTATTATGCTAGGTAATAAAAGAAGAAACAATAATTATAAAATATGCATATATATAAAAATAGATGGAAATAGAAAGAAAACAACAAAGGAATACGGTAGATTTGTTTTCTTTTAAAAATGTGTTTAGTTCTTAGTTTTGTTCTGTTCTATTTTAGTTAAATTTCCGAAAGAAAAAAAGCTTACAATGCCATTATATATGTAAGTAATACGTCTTAGCATTTGAACCACTAAATGAATCTTCTTGAAATTTAATATCAAATTTTTGATTGGAAAAATATCAGAGCCATTAACTATAAATAAAGGAGTGAGACAAGGATGTGGACTTTCCCCAATACTTTTCAACATATATATAAATAGAATTCTAAAAGAATGGAAATCAATGTATAAAAATGGCATCCAGATCACAAAAGAAAAAAAATTGAAGACATTACTGTACGCTGACGATCAAGTTTTGATAGCAAATTCAGAAGATGAACTTCAAATTGGAGCAAATCATCTAAATACCATCTCAAAAAAATATAAAATGAAAATTTCGGAATTAAAAACAAAATCTATGGCAATGTGTGGAAAACAAATACAAAGAGTAAAAATGGTAATTAATGGGAAAATAATAGAACAAGTATCAGAGTTTAAATATTTGGGAAACATAATTTCATGTTATAACGATGAGGCAAACCTGATATCGAACGTACAGACATACAACAGAATGAATGGAATAATTAAAAGAAGATTTGGAAAACAAATGGCGAAAGAAACACTACTAAGATTACATAACATTACAGCCAAAGCAGCAATTAAATATGGGAGTGAAACCTGGATATTGAAACAAAGAAACAACAAAGATTGGAAACTGCACAAATGAAATTTTTAAGACCTTTATTAGGATTTACACGTTTCGACAAAAAGAAAAATGATGATATCAGAGTACAACTTAAAACTCCAAATATAATTCAAGAAATTCAAAGTTATCAAAAAAATTGGCTTAACCATGTAGAAAGAATGTCCAACGATAAGATTCCAAATTTAATTTTGAGATATAAACCCAAAGGAAAAAGAGACCGAGGTCGCCGAAGAACAAGATGGAGGGACCAAAATCATCTTCCGAGTTTAGGAACAGACAAACATGTCTAAACCTTAAATGTTCAAAGCAAGCAAGCAAGGGTAATCTTTCTTTATATTTTTATCTGTATTTTGATTTACCGGATGATCCAAATTAAAAAGGAGGTGTTTAGACCTCTCTATATGAAAAACTACTGGGCGAATCGCAACCAAATTTCGTACACATATTTTTCACAAATCCACGACTAGTGAAGAGTCATGAAGCTCATCTTACCGGATCTCGCATTACAACCAAAAAGCAATGCTTCTGCTTTTTTAAGACATTTCGGCAATTAAAAGGACTACATAGATGTTCACTGACGATTACTAATCTTCGAAAAGTGATTTTTCGTTTTGAAAAGACAGGAACTTTTGCTGTAAAACTCGGACGAGATCGCAAGCCAAGTGTGGACTGCAGAGAGCAGATGAAGTTGCGGTAGTGGAGCAGGGAATTGCAAATGCACATGGTCGCAGTAGTGCACGTGCATCATGGGAATTGGACATGCCATATACGACAGTGTGGAGAGTTCTGCGAAATGTCTTGAGGTTTTACTCCTATAAAATATCCCACAGTCAACAATTAGTTTTGTTGATTATGATTTGCGGAAAGCATTTGACTTGACGTTCGTTGCTGGGATTAAGGTGGAAGATGCATGGCTTTGGCGAATATTGTGGAGTGATGAGGCTCATTTCCATTTGATTGGTGCAGTAAACACTCAAATCTGTCGTATTTGGTCTGACAGTAATCCACACGTTCATCATCCAATTCCATTGCATTCAACAAAGATAACGGTATGGTGAGGCTTCACGACATCCTTCATCATTGGTCCTTACTTCTTTGAAGAAAACACAACATCGGGAGCCAGTGACAAGCAGATATGCCGATATGCTCCGGAGCTTTGTAATTCCATCACTTCAATAGATTGATACTACAATCTTCATGCACACCCTCACATAACATTACCTGTGAAAGTCTTACAATAGTGAACATTTTCGGAAAACAGAGTAATTAGTAAATGATCTCCCATCGCATGGCCACCAAATTTGAACCCTTGTGATTTTTAAGTGTGGGGCTACTTAAAGAGCCTCGTTTATTAAGGCAATGTTCTATGTTAAAAGATAGAATTTCGCAACATGTGACAACTCAACGCATATCAATTGCGTTCTGCTGTCGAGTGTGTTGTGCAGCGAATGCAATTTGTAGAGCGATGGAGGGCACGTGGAACCGTATTTGTGATGTTAGTGTGATTCCACATGTGATTGTTATTGCACATTAACTCTTTTTTTTTTGGTCGATATTTGTTAGATAAGTTAGACAATATGCAAATTACGGGACAGCAGTGCCACAGTCATCCTTAGCGGTTTTTTCTTATCGTCAGAAATCGAAACCGGATACTCAGGAAAGTAAGTGTACGAAATTTGGTTGCGATTTGCCTACTAGTTTTTTCCTATATAGAGATCTAAACTTCTTCTCTTTAATTTGAATCACCCGGCAGATAAAGTCATCAGGGCACTTTTATTATCAATATTATTGAGGAATAGTGTTAATAGCATTGCTTGTTCGATAAAGAAACAATGCATTTGATTTTAGTAAGACGTCCATTACTGGCTTTTTTATCTACAATAAATGGTGTTAAGTTTCTTGGTAAACGATAATAAAATTTAAATAACAGTAACTGAATAAGAAAAAGAGTTGTTTTATGAACTTAGTGGTTTTATTTCAGATATAGTTTGAAAAGTAGTTTTTTTTTTTATATATAGTGCTAGCAAAAAGACCCGTTCTTCGCTCGGATTACAAACAACAAATGTCCTAATGTATATCTATATATATAATCCAACACACAAAACTTGAAGCTGGTGGTCTTCCAATTTCGTAAAGCAAAGATTTCAATTAATCATTTCCAATTTAGAATTCAAGAAGCGTAGAATATAAGAATAAAAATTAACTTATATTACTAAACCTATGATAAGCCAGACAGTGATTTGTGATTTGAAACACCAATATCAAAATAACTAATCACTGTTTTAAAAATGCCAAATCAAAAAACAAATCGCTGTTTCCATGGAGATATAATTTGAATATCCCCACTTCTTCAGTGGCGTAATTTGGAAATAATTTAGAAACTAAAGCACAACATAATAAGATTTTGCTCTTTCAAAATTTAATTTAAAATTTACCTAAATATTAATCTTAAAAATTAAAATATAAATTTAAATTTAAAATTAAAAGATTTTATCCTAACTATCTAAAATTTAAAAACAAATCAACATGATTAATTTGATTAAATATAAAATGAAGCAACAAAAAGTGGACGATCCTTTCTATTGCTTATTGAAATTTATCAAATCATCTAAATTTAAATTCAAAATTAAAATTAAACTATTCAATTTAATAGCTAAATTCTACCAAATTATCTAAATTTAAATTATCAAATTTAAATTACAAAAAGAACTATTAAATATTAGAATTGCTAAATTAATTTAAAATATTATTAAAAAATATTTAAAAAAATTATTAAAAGAGCAAAATCTAAAATGTTGAGTTAAAGTATATTAAAATATATTGAATTACCTTAATAAGTAGTCATGAATACATAATACTACAAAATTAGGCATATATAATCCAACACACAAAACTTGAAGCTGGTGGTCTTCAAATTTCGTAAAGCAAAGATTTCAATTAATCATTTGCAATTTAGAATTCAAGAAGCGGTCCAAGGGTTTGGGCTGGGCGTTGATGAGTCAGTGAGTGAGTGAGTCAGGACTTTTCTTTTTATATATTTTGATATAAGATGAATAAAAGAAATAATCCAAATTCTTAATCAAAGACAGCAAAATCAAGGCAAGATTTATAAGACGAAGGTCTGTCCCAGAATAAGCTCCATGACATTAAAATCATACCATTCAGAAAGAATGAATGAATTTGCACGAATATGATTCATGTAAATCCAACTGACTGTTCCTACAGTTAGCTTGTGACGAAGTGACGACTGCAAAAGGAACTTATTCGAATGCTTCTGACCCTCCATATCAAAAATATTTTTTCTTTAACTCGTTATTTGCTACTAGCACAGAAAACAATGACAACATAATAATGACAGTTTTATAAAGATATAGATGTTTCAATTTTATAGTAAGGATAAACTAGAATAGCTTTTTCAACCGTCAAAAATCATTGACATACTGAAGAAACTTACAAAATACGTTCTAATTATATTGATTATTTAAAACTAATTTAATTGTTGGTTCCATAAATATTTCAAGAGTAAAAAAAGAAAAAAAATCAAATCCAAAAAGCAGTTAATGACTCTCCTTCTTAAACATCATCGTCGACCTTTTCGGATCCGATATTTTATTATTTTTTGTAGGGTTTGGTTATCTTATGTACATAATTTAACTTCTCTTGGTTTCCAACGAAAGAGGATGAATTTGAAGTACAATACGAAGGCTAATAGGGTCAAGATTTTGTAAGACAGTAAAATTGTTGGCGACTTCTATGGGATTCCTTTCGTGAATTACTTTGAGACGTATTTCAGAGGAAGAAGCTTTTATCTCGAACTCTTACAATGAAGATGAATTTATGTTAACATCCACACGTTAGAAACGAAACAACGCATCACCTATTTCAGAGTTGAAGGAACATGATATAGGAAATACTCACGATGTGAAAACTACGACGATTTTCAAAAGTAATGCAACACATTTTTTTTCCTCAAAGTAGATTTGTTTTATTACAGTTGTAAATGCATCATCTTGTTCCTCAATTCTTTAGCTACAAAAACTATTTTTCAACATAACCTCCGTTCAAGTCTATGGCCTTACGCCACCCGAAATGTCAGAGCTTGTATGCCTTGACGGTATCACTCTACTGGTCTGTGCCTCAGCCAACTTCTTACTGCGTCAAGAACTTCCTGATCCTTGCCATATCGCTTCCCGCGGATTGAATCCTTTAGAGGTCCGCAGGTGCGAGATCAGGATTGTAGGGTGGATGAGGGAGAACTGTCCAGTGAAGTTTTGTGATCTCCTCATGGGTATACAGACTTCAGTGTCGTCTGGCGTTGTCGTAGAGCAGGAGAAGCTTGTCACTTCTTTGTGGCCACAAACACGATGGAATCGTTTCCTCAGAGTCTTCACATAGGCTTCTGAGGTGATCGTTGCACGTTGCAACATTGCAGGAGTCACAGATGTGTGCGGCCGGCCAGAGCGCGGGAGATCAGACAGCTTCGCTTTTCTTCTTCCGACGAAGGCAAACGATTCACCAAACGACTCACAGTGCTTTTATCAACTGCCTGGTCTCCGTAGACATTCGTAAGAGCTTGTGAATATTTGTCACGGTCTCCTGTTCCACCAAAAGAAATTCCATAACTGCTCTTTGTTTGGAACGCATCTTATTCACAGACACCATCTTGAACGCTACCTACAGTGCTGCCGCACAGCGGAGAATGATGAAATAATTTGAAAAAGTGCGGGAATATTTGAAGATGCTGTACAGAAATTTCACATTTTTTCATCAAATTTTAGCCGAGAAAACAAACGTACTTCATTACCTATTGAACGACCCTCCAACATGACATCTAATTGAATGCGCTTATTTCCAAATGCATTGCATAGAAAAGTGGATCCCATTCTATCAAAATTGTGTCATAACTATATTGAAAAAAAGCTAAAATCTCAAATAAATTATAAACAATTTTTATTTTTTATGGTTTGTAGTTCCGAAATGACAGGCTCTCTATTCTTAGTTTCCGATCAAGCTTTGTACATTATAAATAACCTAATCAGTCTTTATATCTTTTAAATTACATAAGATTTCTGAATAGTTCTTTGAACACTCAAAAAGGATGGCAATATCCAGTGTTGGGAAGAGAAGCATTTTTTTTTTTTGAAAATATCTTTTTTGAAAAATCTTCATGTGGAAGAAAAAGAGGTTCCAGGCTCGGATCGCAGATGCGGAACAAATGCTGTTTACATAAATTCTAAGACGGAAAAAAAATGAGACCAAAAGCGAGGAACAATTACTAAATCTTCAATGGAAGACTTTATCTTCACGTTCCATAAAGAGTAGAATGGAACGCCGTCTTTTCTTAATGAAACAATAAAGGAACCTAGTAAAAATTAAAAGACAGAAATTGAATTATGAATACTTCCACGTGGCATTCAGTCAAACAGAAATAAATGGAGATTATCGAAAGAATGCAGTAAATAATAAAGTTTTGTTTTTTATTGTGTGAATGACTTTTCAAAAAGTAGAATTTTGAAACTAATTTTTTTCTTAATCTCCGCGCTATCTTAAGCTGTTAAAAAAGTTCTCGAAGAACGCTTCTACAACACTCCATCTGTGCTTTAGTTGTCCAGTTGTTGCCAGCTGCCGACTTATAAAAAACTGCGGATGTAATGAGGCCCGACCCACGAAGAAAATAATTCCTGCACGTGGGCGAAAATATCCTTTCGCTTCTTGAACGGAGCAAACTTCCGCAAGAAAATAATGTCCAATGAAAGGCTATTGTTAACCTTTCGGTTCCTTTTTTAAAGAACATTTCGTGGAATGAAACTTCGCCAATCAAAGGCAGTTTTCCTTGGAATCGATTTAGAGGTGGAGGACCTTGTTGTTCAAAAATAGATTTGAATAAATTTCTCTACTAAAACATTCAGCTACGAAAAGATAAAGATCCAATAGAACATTCGAGTACTTGTTTAACAAAAATAAAAAACCCTACGAAACGAACATAAAAAAGTCCCTTTTTGAAATGCAGTTGGCGCATGGGAATGGATTATTTGAAGTTCGATGCACTATCGTAAAACGATGGCTTCGATTCATGGAAGCGAGGATTCGAGAACTCTATACGCAAATAAGAATTTTATTACTTTCAATTCGGCTATTAAATTCAAAGAAATTCAATGAAAATATAACAAAAAATTAAACAAACACTGAATATAAACACCAAACATTTCTTACCATTACATAACGCATAGTCTGTCTCAAGTATCTATGGATTATTCCATTTATTCTGTTAGATAACCGTAACAATTAATTTTAAAATCTATATTTAAAGTCTATACACTTCTAATGCGACCTAGCACCAGACAGCATCCGACAATACCATGTCACTCACCTAATAATAGATTCCAGAAAAATTTGAATTTTCGTATTTCCTCAAGTAAATTATTTCATTCACACGTTAAAGAAAAAAGAACTCAAGATAGTGTAGTCATCTTGGGAACGTTATTACTTTTCATATGACAAATAATCGTTCTATTACAAATGTCATTTTATACAATTTATCACATTAAATTACTGTTAACTTTGAAATCCGTTAAAAATTTAATTATTCTGATTCCAAAGCTTAAATTCCGAACTTGAAAAAGCAGTACGATGGATTCTGTGAAATATCATTTGTAGTTGTAAGAAATTTGAAAATGACTTTAAAGAAGAAATATATTTAATATATAAAGACGAGATTTTTGATAAGCAAATCTATTTCGTTAATAGGTAAATTTCATGTAGATCCTACAGAAAAAGTGTTAGGAACTTATTTTCTCGTTTAAAAAGAAAGTGATAATTGATGTTCTGGTTATAAATACTCAAATCTAATACTACTTTAATATTCTGAGGAAATAGGTTCCACTTCGTTCAAGAACTTCTTGTTTCAATAATATTAAATATATAACAAATTTGATTATAAAGTATGAACGTAAAATTCATTTTTATTCTTTGAAATTCTATTTACTATTTTGCTTCCTCCCTAGTTGCTAATTTTGTCTAGAATTGTTTATTTATATATTTTACGAACGCAATTCAATAGCGTTTTTAAAAGATATGTATTCAAACGATAACAATAATTTTTTCGAATGATTTTTATTTATCGTTAATCATCGAGTTTTCCTAATTTCAGAAATCACCACAGTGAGGCGCCATTCTTATAAAGTAATTCTGCATTTTTTAATGCGACATTTTGAGTATTTGAAATGAAATCTACTTTTTTTTTAATTTGATATTGTGTATCCTACATATATTAATGAATCGAGTTGGGTTGTTTTTTTTTGTTTGTTTTCTCTATAAGCTACACTTTGATCTGCCGGGACCAAATTTTCCACGGCTATTGCCTAGAATCCTGCAGTAAAGTAAGTTCGTTGTTTTATTTATTTATTTATTTATTTATTTATTTATTTATTTATTTATTTATTT